>WEKY01013864.1:445185-547236 GCA_013390045.1 Picathartes gymnocephalus | reverse complement strand
GAAAGAAAAAAAAAAAAAAAAAAGGAAGGAAAAAAAAAAGGCTGTGGTACATTAAATTGCTACAGGCACAGATTTCCCAAAGGCAAACAGAAAAAAAGCTTGGAAAAAAGTGCAGGGAACTAAAAATTCTGGGTACGGATGTGGGAACTGCAGCAGTGCAGCCACGGGCTGGCCTTGGGGAGCAAACCACTGGAAAAAAGGCACTGGTCAACAACTGGACCCACTCTAGTCCTCTGGCTCTATCAAGGCTGCTCCTGTCCCTTTCCTACACCATGATCCAGGGCAGAACCCTCCATCCTTTCATCCCCATGGAGCAGCCCCAAGCAGGTGGCAAAGATACAATGAGTGCAAATGGGCCGCACATCCCAAACCACTTTGCACTGACATAGAATTCCAGACTGCCTTTTTTGAAGGGTTTGTCCTTTTACACTGCAAAAACATCCGAGGACATCTCATTTCTCTGGACCTGCAGAACTTGCTTCACATGCTGAGGCTGCTTTTCATATAAACCGAGAGCAGGGGCATGATAGGGCAGGAAGGTGCAGTGGACCATGGCTCCCTGGCAGATGGGACAGGAGCGGTGCTCTGTGACACAGCATTTTGTACAGCTGATGTATTTCATGGCATTAACTGTTCTGGTGATGGAAAGGAGTGTGTTTCTCTGGAGCACAGCTCGTGTTAGCGTGTGTGGCTGTCAAATGCTCTCCACCTCCCTCTCACCAGCACAGGCGATACCTGGTGTGTCATCCTGGCATCCCTCCTCAGCTTGGCAGCCCCCTCCTCGATTCCTGTCTACCCGTTTCAATGTCTCCAACACTGTTTTACAACGGCAACACGTCAGTCAGTGTGAGCCATTACTAAACCACAACCCTCCAGCTGTGAGTTCAACAAATGTGGTTTGTCTCCTCCCTTCCCTTCTCCTGTTCATACCTGTTATTTTCTGTCTAACACCAAACCCTACCCGCTGTGTGGCTGCAGCTACCATCTCCTGGCCCATGAGTCACCAGCAAAGCTCACTGCAGCATGGCACCTCCGTCTCGGTCACCCTGGATCCACCACCCCTGTGCACAGCCTGAGCACCATCCCCTGCAGCTCTCATGGCTAAGGCTCCTCTAAGTTCTCCTCTTGTTACCACACAGAAGGTCCTTAGAGGATGGGAAGTTGCTGGATAAGGCTCTCTGCTTCCAAGAACCCCACCTTTTGGGTGAAATTCAGACCCCTTCAGCAGATAAGTTGACTTTATGATGACGAAATCCATGGAGAGGTTTGGTGGCCATTTCTGTGGACACAGTGGCCCAGCAAGGACTGTTACAGACCACCTGAGGGCTGATAGGCCAGGTCTCCTGCCCCACCAGTATCCACACACCCTGACACCTACAAACCTGTCACCCCTCTACAGAACAACCAGTGGGCCCACTCCTCACTGGTGACAACATCCAGCAGTGAGAAGCACAGCTCTGGCCACCACTGGATCTACTGGATTTTTAACCAACTGCAGAGCTGCTTGTGTGCAGGGCTGGAGGCTCAGAGCCCAACACCCATCAATATAACACCCGCATATTGCTGACACGTCCAAAAAATTACTCCTGGCTGGTGTGAGCAGCCAGCTCCCCTCACGCTGCACCTGCCTGTGCTGACTGTCCATGGACACCAAACGAGGGACGGTTCCTCTGAATATACCCCAAAATGCTGAAATCATGTGGCTCTGAAAAGAAAACCTCTAGAAGAGGTCTGAGGATATACATCACTGTCCCCATGTCTATGAAACCAGGGGAATTACAGACAGGAGGGAAGGTTCCCCACCAGACAAAGGAGGTAATTTCCATTACAAAGAGAGAGAGAGAGGGTGCTGGAGTGAAAAGCTTCATTAGACTCCGAGAGGCAAAGTGATGGCAGTATACCAAGGTCACTTCTAATTTAGACCATCTAATTGGCAAACATGGCTCCAAATGGCTATCATCTCACAGGGCTCAGAATTAATGAAGCCCGATTATTTTCATTACCTTCATCCGAGATGGAGAATGAGACACAGAGTGAGAGGGAAAGGGGGGAGAGGGAGGGGGCGAAAAGGAGGGAGAGAGAAAAATTGAGTGACAGCAGAAGGGAGAGAGCAATAAGAAAAGACAATGGGAAAGAGAGTAAAAATGTAAAGATAGCAGGAGGGGGAAGTGAGATGGCAGGGATTGGCAGGAATGACTCCTGGGGCAAGGGAGAAAAGAAAAAGATGGAATGATGACTGGAACACTGGGAAGATGCCCTAAACGGAGGAAGAGAAAGCTGACAGCAAAGATGACGAGACAGAAATGTGCAGAAGGATAAGGCTGGCTGCGGGAGGAGGGAGAGCTCCACTCCCGGAGGCTCTTGGGAAGCCGTACCTCTCTCCCAGCTCCAGCCCATCAGTCTTGTCAGTCGCCTGCATGGGCGAACTGCACTTCACCCTCACTGCGGGGCCCTGCCAGTCCAGCGGGCCCAAGCACAGGCTGTGACAGGAGAGATGGCACCTGGCCCCGCTCAGAGAGGCTGAGATGTTCATCCACCAGTCCCATGTAAGGGAAGCTGCAGGAGACGGGGGGACAGTGTGAGCCCCAGCCTCGGTCCCTGTGTGGCACTGGGGCACGGTGTGTGCTCCCTTCCTCAGGCAGCCCCGCCAGCCCCTGTCCCTGCGCTGGGGCCAGAGGGAGGACATGGGGGTCCCAGGGGACAGCCAGCCTGGCTGCTCACTGATACCAAAAGGAGGGAGCACGACCAGGCAGCTCGGAGATGCTGAGCGCGAGCAGGAGCCGTTACCACGGCAACAGACATATTAGACACTGCAGGTTCCTGAACGGCGTCTGATAAGGTGTTATTAACTGGAGCCTCCTCCAATGCTGAGCGCAGAGACGCTGCGTGAGAGGGACACGGCTCAGCCACGGGGCTGCAATCCCCTCGCCATGGCACTAACACCTGGCACGTGCCAAACCGAGAGGGATCTTCATGAGAATGAGCAAAATTGGGACCCTCCGAGGCTGGCATGCTCTGCACAAACCCTACTGATTGCTCAAAATATTGTCAGAGAACAGAAAAAGACCCACCTTCTTCACTCTGTGCTGTGAGACCTGGAGGAGGAGAGGCAACCCTCACCCCAGATGTGTCTCTAGATGCCAAAGGGAAGAAAGGTGGGAAAACCAGGAACACAGACGAAGATGAGCATTTTGGCTGGGCTCAGTCTCTGCTGATCCCTGCAGAGCCCTGCGGCCCTACTCTAGCACAGCAGGTGTGCTCACCTAAGGGACTGTGCCTGACCTGCTCTGCAGAGTGTCCTGAGCTCTGTCACGAGGGGCTCCTCCCATTCCCTCATATGCTGGAGGACACAGATGCGCCTGAGGATGGACCAGCCCAACACTCCTGCTCCAGACCACATACCCTGCCTATGCACCCTGCCTGACTCAAAACAAACCCCTCCACACCAGCATGACAGCTACCCCAAACAAACTGGTTACGCCCGCTCGCCTAGGGAAGGGGCTTGGCTTCTGCTCGCTTCTCTTAGAAAGCCAAAACGCCTGCCACCAATGTAGTTAAGAGGTGAACAAGGGCCCGTCAAACCCTCTGAAGATATTTGCACACTTGAGCAGCACCAATGAAATGGACAGAGGCCACAGAGGCCATGGTCTGTGGGGTGGGACAGCTCTGTTGCACTGGTGGCCGGCATGGCAGAGCTACATCCCGAGCAGCCCTGAGGGGACAGGCAGCTAGTAATGCAAAGCAGAAAGGTAAGAGTATAAAGGCACTTATGGAGTGGGAACTGGAACAGGCTGCCCAGAGAGCCTCTGGAGTCTCCTTTCCTGGAGATACTCAAATGCTGTCTGGACATAATCCTGAGCAACATGCTCAAGGGACCCTGCCTGAGCAGGGAGGTTGGACTGGAGCAGCTCCAGTGGTCCCTCCCAAGACTACTTGTGATTCCATGACTCTGTGACTCCTGTTTTCAAGAAGGGAGTCACAAAAAGAATCACAGAATCATTAAAGTTGGAAAAGACCCTTAGTCTTCCAAGTCCAGCCATCAACCCAACACCACCATCACCACCACGTTAAACTGTGTCCTCAAATGCCACATCCACATGATTTCTGAACACCTCCGAAGATGGTGACTCCACAGCTTCCGTAGGCAGCCTGTGCCAGGGCTTTCCAACCCTTACCATGAAGAAATTTTCCCTGATATCCAATCTAAACCTCTGCTGGTGCAGCTTGCAGCTAGTCTTCTTGTCCTGTCACTTGTTATGTGGGAGAAGAGACCTACCCCACCCAGCTCCTTCTTTCAGGGAGTTGTAGAGAGGAAGAGTGACAGAAAGAGAAGACAAGAAAACTGTAAGAGAACAGCTGGGCCATGCTGCGTGTGCTTGCTCAGAAGATGTCACAGGAGGGAGCTGGTGAAGAACATCAGTGTTGTAACACATACAGTGTTACTCACCTCCAGTGCCAACAACTGGCAAAGAAGGGAGAAAACAAGCAGAAACAGGGTGCAAGAAAAAAAACACAAAGAGAAAGAACTGGTAGGAATCAAAATAAACACTTATTTTATATACTCGATGACAAGTTCTTAAATGTAGACACAACCTTGCATCAAATATTATACCAAAGAAACAACAGGGACAACATATCCCATCAGCTGCTCCATCTTCCAGAAGCTTCTGCACAAGCTGCCATCCCATGCACTGACCTCATCAGGTCAAGGAAATGGTATTTATCCCGATTTCACAGGGAAATCACTCAACAGCTGAGCTTCACAGGGCTCAAGCAGAGGCACAACATACCAGGATGCAGCAAACCTCGACCGCAGAGCTCTGACAGTGAAGGAGCTGACCACCACAGCAGCTCTCTGCTCCTCACCTTTGTGGGGATGGCAGCAGCCATGCTTGCCTACACAGCCACTCACCGTCATGATGAGTTTCTCAACACAGTCAGGTGACACGCTGTGCAGGTGGGTGAGGTGCAGCTGCAGGTGGATCTTGTTGTTCAGCATGTCCTGGCAGAGCGGGCAGCGGAGCATGGGCTGCACTGAGTGCTGGGTCATGGCGTGCACCCGCAGCCGGTTCACGTCTGTGTTGCTGTACTTGCAGTATGGACACTGGTACATCTGCGGAGCAGACAAATCAATCACACAGCTCTTCCAGCTGCTACTTTCCTCTCTTACAGCCAGGCTTCAATAATTTGATGCCTTCTACCACCAGTTATTGCCGTTCATCCTCTTTCTCCCGTTTTATTCTTTGCTTTTGGCGTATTGGAAACACATTACCTGCACAGAGAGACAGGTTCTTCTGCCTTACCTGCTCTGATTTGTTCTCCTCTGAAGTTTTTGACCACTTGAAGGAGAGAGGCGACTCAGAGCTGCTGGGAAATGATATCCGCTTAGAGGATGCTGGAGGCTCTGTCAGCTCTTTCTCTGGCTGGCTGGCTGGTGCTGCAACAGAAAGTGATTAGCATCAGGACACCCCAAAGAAGCCTAGGTTGGACCATGACAGGGCCTTCATTTACTGCTTGACATACCTAAGGACTTGGGGGAGGATGAATCTGAGGACTGACCTAAGTCCTGCAACACACACCTGGTGAAAACCAGTTCATTCTTGCTGATCTCCCACAGCAAGGGAACTGTGTCATTCGTGGCCAGAAGCAGAAAGACCTCAGCTGTTTCTGGGGGCTGCTTACAACCTGCAGGCACAGGAGACTCTGGGCCTGTGGCTGCATCGGACACACAGATGCTTGGCCAGATGGTGAAGGCCCAAGCATCACTTCCAGGAACAGCTGGACTTATTTGGTAAGGTAGAACTGATGCCCCTGGCTGACCCAGGACATTCTGAAATGTGTTTACCCTAGAGAAGGCTGGTGCTTGTGGCTGTCAGCCCGATCGATGACCCCCGTGCTAGCAGCGGGAGTGCTGCTGGGATGGCTCTGACCAGCTCAGCCCATGCCTCCAGAGGAATGTGCAGATCTGGTGCTTCCTAGCACATGGTCCTACCAAAATCATGATTTTTTTGGCCAATGGAACCCAAACGCTCCCACTGTGATAAGCTGAGAAAAGGCCATTTTATTCCAGCCAAACGGAGAAATGCAAATGAGCCCTAAAGTCAACAGCAAAACACTCCACGAGTTGTGGCACTGGGAGAAGCACAACCCTGACCTTTCTCCTCCCCCGAACCCTGGCTGCCTTCAGTACATAAATTTGTGGGACATCTATTATTTAAAAACTGTAAGGACAAGTATATTATACACAGCCCCCATCTCCTCCTCCCCGAACACACATTCATAACGGTACTTTAATCTGTCTCGAATCGACTTCAAACCCATTTCGCCCTTAATGGGAGTTATTCATTTTCACTTGAAAGGTAATATCTGACAGCTGGATATTTAATATGATGGATCAGCTGCCGATTAACAAGGCACTGTAGCATTCTCAGGCCAGTCCCCCATACTCTTCCCCCTGTCTCCTACTCAACTTGTGAACCCGCTGGTATCTGCTCCTTGTTTCAGGTGATACCATCAAGAGTCAGATCTCAGCAAACTGCTTCCTTCCCAAAGACCCTTCTGTGCACTGGCATGAACTGTATTTCCAAACATACTGCATCACTGCAGAAATGCAATTCCCATTTCTAACTACCTTCCCTGCCACACCCCATCTCTGCATTCAGCTGAATAGAGGCAAAATAACCTCTGGGAGAGGGAAAACAAGTTTTACAAACAGGTAACAGTACTGCCAGAGGGAGGCAGGGTTTAGAGGATTTGATCTGGGACTGCTGGATTTCTTCTGGTAGGCTCATCCATACCTAATGGCCTTGGAAGTAATCTTGTTCCCCACAGCACTGCTGGCTGCATGCCTGGTGCTTCCTGCCTGGCTGGGCAGCAGCCTCCACGTGTGCATGTACAGTCCTGGCTGTACCTGAAACCCAAACCCCAGGACTCTGCTGTGCTGCCAACTCCACAAAAACGTCCAAACCAGGGGTGGAATGAGTTTGCAGTGTCAGTGCCGCTGACAGACACCATCACAGATCCTGCTCTGCCCTCACAGAATAACAGGCTGCTCCGCTCAGCTCACTGCTTGAACTGAGACTCTCCCTGGGGTTCAGAACTGGAAACAGCTTAAAGCTGTCTGCAGGGTCAGAGCTGACCTTCCTTGCTTCCTATAATAAATGTGCTTGGAGCATCAGGAACGTGGCACCACTCTGCTGCTCCTCCATTGAGGAACACAGTCCCTCCCAGAGGGTTTGGGGAGGAGACGCCACCACCAAGAGCCAGCACTGTGGCAGGTGACGGACCACTCTGCCTTAAAATGCCCTGCCCGAGCCCTCTGTGATGTGAGTGGCCCTTGTCAGGAGCCTGACTGCTGCTGACTCTGTCCAGTCCTCAGTGTGACCCTGGACGCTGACATGCCAGACCCAATCAGGGTATTGGGTGTTGGGATGAGCAGCTGGAGACCCCAGGTCTGCCAGGGCGGTCTGGCACAGCCATGCGAGTCCTGCTCCAGACCTGCACTGGAGTGGGGATGACAGTGACAGCCATGGCTTCGGGTCCCTTTACACCTCTCTAGGTAGTGACTATGGCTCCTGTGTGGTCCACACTGTGTCCCTGCACTGTGCACTGACCACTGCCAGCTGCTCACCAGTGGAGTGCTTTTGGATGCAGTGACTGAATTCAGCCCAACCATCAGCTATCCCAGGCTGCTGAACACCAGCTCCAACCCTGGGAGTCACAACAGGGTATTTTCTCATCTCCTTTCTACTGTGAAACAGCCTGCTTAGAATTAGTAACAGGTAATTAAAATGTACCATCTCCTAAGTGTCCAATTTCATTAAATCACTTGATCCAACCCCATAACCTTAATCCTTCAAAACTGCAATTATTGATGATTGTCGAGACCCAAGAATAACTGATTTGTTGCACACAGGGTATTTATTTTAAGTATTAGTTTTTGAGTTGACAGCTCAGCTGGGAATGAAGTTTATTGTTGATAAACAGTCAAATGCACAAAATGACACATTCAGTCCATATCACAGATGATCAGAGGAATTAAGAACTCTCTGCTACCAGGAGAAATGAGGACATGGCTTGGTGTACGCCTGCAGAGCTCTTAGCATAGCATGAGACCTTCTGTCTGTGCAGAGAGGACAGGACAGAATGTTCTGAGCTCAAAACGTCCACAAGGCCATGGCCCTGAAGGAGCCAACACTACCTGTGCCCTGACCATGGCCAGCATCTTGCTTCCAGGTCCAGGCCTCACAGGGCAGAAAAAGGAATTTGGTTTAAAGTATGATGTACGCCTACATATCAGAGAGTATTGTTATTACTTTGACTCTTTAAATGGATTTAGTTCAGATTTGCTGACTTGGAGATCTGCATTTCTCAACAAACGTCCCCTAAAAGCCAAGTGCAATGGGGTGGGGCTGCCACAGCACTTCTGGAGATCTACTGATCTTCTCACTCTTCTCAGCAGCTTCTGCTTTTCAGAGGTGGAGGAGAGATCTTCCCTGGGATTATTCCAGAGGTGAGATGGGCACTTCCTTGCAAATGGGGGCCTTTCCTTTGCTGGTTCCTGAGGCAAAGCCAGCACGGATGCCCTAAACTGCTGCTCTCCATCCTGGTGCGAAGGAAGTCACCACCCATCTCCTACCCATCAGACTCTTTTAGCTAAAGTATCACTGACAGCCCCTTCATCTAAACTTCCATCTCCCAACCAAGCAACATAATGGAAAAGCCAATTAAATGATTATTAATTCATGCTGCTTTCCGTAAGCCAGAGGTTCTCATCTCCCTGCATTCCGTAAACCAGCTTGCCACTTGCCCTAGAAATTTACAGTAGGGTTCTGCTATTGCCATTGATTTAAACACCACCAGCCTCCAAAAAACTCCTTGCCATGAAGTCCAGCCACTGGCCTGGGAAAGTTCTCAGCGAGACGAGGGAACTGTGCTTTCACTGTCTGATGAAAAACAGCATTCTGTATTTGGTGGTGCCTCCTTCCTCAAATCACCTCAATGTGTTCTTGGAGCCATCACTCAGCACCACAAGTCCTTGGACCAGCAGGAGCTGCTCCTGTGCCACACAGCCCTGTGTCATCAATGCCCAAGGCTTCTGCCCCCCATGCCCCTACAGCACCTGTGTGTCTCCTAAAATCCAGGGCTAGTTTATCTGTTTCATCCATTCTCCAGATACTGCCATGATGCAGGAATGGCCAGAGCCCATGTGGGGAAGGGCACAGGGCACCCAGCTTTGCCGCAGTGCTGCCGCCTCCTCAGCAATATACAGCCAACATTTCCTCCCCAAACACTGTCTGTCTAATTCCCCATTCCCTGAAGGAACTTCCCTTCCAATCAGCTGCTGTAGCCACACCATTAGGCCTGTGCACCACCTGTTGCTCTGCAGCATTTCTCAGCTCTGAATGGGACAGTAATTCAACTGACAGGTAACTGCCCCACGCTCGGCACGTGCACTCTGCACCTGTCCTTGCTGCTGCTTCACTGTCCCAAAAACGGCCGAATATTTTGGTTTTTTATTGCTGTGTCATACCTTCCCACCTGCATCGAGTACCCACAGCTGAATTACTATTAAATATTCATATCCAGAAGCTCCAGCCGCCACCAGACTTCCCTGCCTTGCTCCATATGAGCACACAGCACCGAGCAGACGCCTTGGTGGGATGCCAGGCAGCACCAGGGGCTCATGGGGGTGGTGCTTTGCTTGGTACCACAGCCCTCTCCTGAAGCCCGCTTCAGTTCCCACAGCACCTCCGATGCCACCAGCGCCCAGCATGCCCAGCTGCTGCATGGAGCCACCCAGCCCAGCCATGTTTCCGGGCTGGAGCTGCCACCCAGGAGCCTTCTGTGCTTCATATCTCCTTGGAAAAACACAGGTATAGGCAACCTCCCAGTCCTTCTCTCCCAGGTTTCCCTCGTCCAGGCGCCAGTGCTGAGCGGCTCCTTCGTGCCCCTCGGCCCCTTCCTCCCAGCCTCTTAGGCCCCCAGAACATCCCAGCCATTAAGTGCTCCACAAATGCCAGATATTAAAAAAAAGCAGCAAAAAGCAGTCGGGGGGAGGAGCAGGAATAGATTTCCGTCAGGATGTGCCTGACCTGTTTTTTTCAATTTCAGTAATTAGAAAGGCAGTCGGCCTGTAGGAATTATTCATAAACTGCAGGAGCTGTGCAGTATACATTTATGTTAAACATGTCAAATCCGATTGAAATCATGCCTGCCATCACCATACTCCATAAACACACTTTTCTGCAACAATTTTCCAGCTCTCAGCAGCCCATTAATACTTCCTTTAATAGCAATCTACCACGGATTTGAATCAGGGACGGTCCATTGCACTAATTGCTCTGTTAGGTGAGCATCATGGATGACAAAAAAAAAAAAAAAAAAATCATTAACAAAAATAAAAGCCCTTCAGGCCAGTCCTCCAGAAAGATTTCATTTCAATCTATATTTTAAGTAGACTTTGTTTCTTGTTTTTGTGGAAAAAGCCCTGATATTCTCTGTGTACCCAACGGACAGTGCATTAAGGAAGTGCATATCTGGTAGCTGGGTCACTGCTGGTGATGGGCTTCTCCATCAGAGACATGAACCAGCACCACCCCAAATCGGAGAGGCCTTGCACTGCAATCAGCAGGGCTTCAGCTGAGTGTCCACCATCTACATCCTGCCTTAAAAATGGAGTCAGGGTCAGCCACAATTCCTTTCCTCTTTGCTGGTTTGCTTGTGGTAAATCGCACATCAGCCACGACGAAGTAATGTCTAACACTGAGCCATCAGGCACACAGCATCTCCCTGCTCCGCTGTGGAGGCACTGCCATCTTCCAGAACCTTCCAGAAACTACAGAGATGCCTGTGAAAATAAAGATCCAGCGAGTCCTTCTACGGGATGGAGTTTTCCCCATGTATATTCTATTGAAAATTATCACCTAAAAAAATGTTTCTGCTTCACATTATTCCATTTTAAAATAAATACAAAGCATGAATCAATACATTTATTTTGCAGTTGAGACATTTTGACAAGTTTACAATGGAAACAGAGGTTTTCCCCTTGGTGCTGACACTAACCCCAGGACAGGCTGCTCCTGAACTGTACCCACTGCAGTGCAGACCCTCACCCCTGGCCTGGGGCAGGGAGATGGGCAAAAGAATTCAGTGTCTTGTTACAGACCTTGCAAACCTTTAAGAAAGTGGAAGAAATAAATCCCCTGTGCGCAGTGAGGAAACTGAAGCACAAAGGGGAGTAAATTGCTGAGGAACATGATGATCAAATTGCAGGTGGTGGGCAGCAAAAAGGTCTGTGCCCCCTCCCTTTCACATGCCCTGTCACTGGCTTTCAGCCCACACCTCTCCTGCGCCCGTCTCCATCTTCACAGAGTCACCTGGCTCAGAGGCTTCTCCGAAGGTCAGCCAGTCCGTCCAAAGCAGGACAGACTGAGCCTGCCTCATTCCCAACGGCAGCTCCTCTAATCTCCTTGAAAGACCTCTGAGGAACCTTCCCAGAAAACCCACTCCAGAGCTTAAGCCACAGGCTGTACAGGAGGACTTTTCAAAATTTGTTATCTAACACCAATCTTTCTCCCTTCAATTTAGGCCTTTTGTGTCTTGTTGTCTGTATCCTCAACACGGAGAACAAATAATTTCCTTCCTTTCAGAAGCATTTCATGCACAAGAAGACTTATCTTGTCTTCCTCTTTGGTCTTTTTGGGTCAAATAAGCCTGTTCTTTCCGTTTTCTCCTCCTGACTGACGTTGTTCTGTTCTGGGTCATTCCTGCTGTTTGGGCTTTCTGAAATTGCTGCCCAGCCTCCCCAACAGCCCAGCTCAGGAATGGAGAGCTTTCCAGTACTAATGAAACCCACCAATGGCACAATACTGTCACCTACACCGCAGTGTCTGTGCTTCAGCCTGTCCTGAAAAGTGGCATTGAACACCTTCCCAAGGAGACACTGACTCCAAACAGGACCTTCTTCACGCAAAGGGAAATTGGGTCGTGTTGACATGATTTGTTCTTGACAAATCTGTGTCGACTGTTCCTCATCTCATTATCTTCCCATCAGCACTTACAAACAGTTGTTTGGTCAATTCCCAGGAAAATCTGGGGCAGAGATGGCAGGTGTACAGTTCCCCAGCCACTCCCTCAGTCAGGGAGAAGCCTCGCGTCTGTCCCTCACTGCACCTCCCCTCTCCTCTGCACAACACAGGAGAGAGCAGCTGGCAGGTTTGAGATGCTCCATGCACTGTCTTCCAACACCCAGCTACAGTAGAGCAGGTCAGGGACAACGTTCAGCATCACCAAGTGCTCTGCAGCCCATTCCCTGGTAGCTGGGGGACAGGCTCTCCCCACGCTGCTGCTGACACGGGCTGTGCTGCTCTGCTCAGTGAGGCAAAATGAGGCTTCATGTTCTTCAGCTTTATGACACTGTGGCCACAGGTTCCCCTGCTGCTCTGTGTCAGCAGCCTCCTCCTCTTCCTCCTCCAAGCAGAGCTTCCCAGTACTGCCAGCTCCCCTCCCTGCTCACGGCTCCCCTTGTATCGGATTTTCCTGTCCCCGCACACTTCTCTTCTTGGGCTGG
Organism: Picathartes gymnocephalus; assembly: GCA_013390045.1. Lineage (NCBI taxonomy): Eukaryota > Metazoa > Chordata > Aves > Passeriformes > Picathartidae > Picathartes > Picathartes gymnocephalus. The sequence continues at coordinate 534,665 of WEKY01013864.1, read as the reverse complement.
CAGGAATAACCTGACCCAGTTTCTATTCCTTCCCATGTCTGAGGTCCAGGAGGACCTGTCAACACCATCACGTTCCTCGAGGGACAAGAGCAGAAACACGATCAAGGTGTGGTGCCTGCTTTGCACACTGGCTGGACAGCAACAATTGATAACATTATTTTGCTTTAAAGTTCAGGGTGGTGGTGTCTGGAAGCGGCCTGAGCTCAGTGCCAGCACATCACACACAGCTTGGCTCACACAAGGCTGGTCCCATGCTCCATGGGCCCACACGCCCGCTCTGCGTACTCCCCACACAGTTCCCTTTGCAGACCCCATGGAGCTGTCCCATTTCTGATCTGCTCCTTGGCTCACAAACGCTGGGTTAGGAATTCCACCGGCAGGGTGAAGAAATTAAACTATCCAAATTCAGAGTTTCTGCACAGAAAAGGGTTTAAAAAGCAGGCTCCTCATTTTTCCTTACATATTTTGAGATATAATCTTTGCACACAGATCAGCCTTTTTAAGTGCTTCAAGGTTTGGGCAAAGAGTCCTATTTACCCCTGAAGAGATTTAATCTATAAACAATACTTACCTCTGTGACACTTCACAGAATGGTTGTGCTCAGTATCACACAATTCCACACAATGAACTGAGACTAAAAACCACCTACAACCAAGCCAAATTGCATTTCTGGGTTAAGAATCAGACTGTGATGGGAAGGAACACACAGAGCAGCCTCAGCGAGTGCAGCCCATACTGAGAGCACAAACTGCAACAGTCCGCAAGGCCCAGCTTGCTCTCTTCACCAGTTAGGACACATCTTCCATTGACTGAGATTGAGATGGGCTGAGATTATAACTGTGGAGGTGAAATACCAAATTCCATCTTGGGAAGACAACGTAAGACGAAGTATCTTTGTCTGGGGCTCACCCAGAGGCAACCATGAAGGCAGCAGAAGGCTGCCTGGAACAGGGATCTCTGTGCAGACTGAGGCATTGCAGCGACCAACGCTGAGAGCCTGACAACCAAATGGGACCTGGAGCCAGAACTGCTGTGTCCTGGGCCAAGAAAAATGAATGCCACCTTCAGCACCTTGGGTTCTGCAACCAGGCTGAAGTGATTAGCAAGGGCCAGATGAGGGTGGAAGATGGATGGCCCTCTCCAGAGTGGGACAATCACAGAATCATCAAATGATATGCTTAATCCAACCATGGCTGCTGGCAGGAGGGGTTGTCCCCTTCTCCCTCCTCCTCTCCCAGCTGTTGATCCCCACTGCCCAGGTCCAGTCCCAGAGCACCCACGGCCCAGTGCCAGCCTGGGGCTCAGAGGGGGGATGCATGACCCACCATAACTCAAACTATTGAGTATGTCAAGAAGCTACACCCAAAGCCTTCACAGAGGATGACACTTATGTCACGCTGACACTGCCACGTTGTGGTCAGCTAAAAAGAGTTTTGTGGACCTGTGTTTTTTCCACCTCCCTTTCCTTGATTTAAAGAAAATGAGGGACCAAACACCACCTCTGCTAAATCACAGAATCATACCTGCCCATTTACTCTGGTCCTTGTCCCCTCCACTCTCTTGCTCCTTGGCAGGCTCCTCAGCATCGCCAGCTGTTTCACTGGGCCCTTCCACATCTTCACTGGGTTCTTCTGAAACAAGAAAAGCAGAAAGTGTGACATAGACATGGAAGGCAGAACAGAAGAACAGGTAGCTGCCAATGAGGAAGAGCAACAGCTAAGGCTGTGCACAAGTGTTGGGCAGCACGTATCAACATCACCCAGTGTTCTCCCAACACACCTGCTTATTGGTCAAGACAGAAACTGTAGAGGAAAGAACGGAGAGATGAAGACAAAATGAAGAACCTCGCCTACTTCTACCAGCTGGAGCTACTGAGGTCCCCTAAGGTGTCATGTACAGTGACATGATTGTCTACACAGTAAGATTCTACCCAGCCACCTCAGGGATTACAGAAGCATCAGGGAGTGACCGGAGCCTCCAGCACCTTCAGCCTCATCCTTCCTCCTCATCCCCATCTCAAGCTCTTCAGACCCAGTGACAGGGTGCAGTACTGACCCTGGTCACCAAGATGTCCACTGCAGACACATGACATCCCTCCTGCTCAGACCAAGCCTGGTCTGTGCAGTCCCAGCCCAGACATGAGGCACAGGAGGAACATGCCAGCAGTCTTCATCCCAGTAAGGGGAAGAGTCTGTAAACCCGGGCAGCACCATGCAGGCGCAAAAGCACGGAGGAAACACTCGGTGAAGTGCTGAAAGCTCAGAACAAAACACTGAGCACCATGGCCCAGCCCACACCAACAGCATGGGTACAGAGTGTGTCAACCCGGTCTGGAGCAGCTCCACTCCAAGGCTGTTGTCAGCTGGGACACTGGGAGTGAGAGCGCTGTGGCTGCCAGACCCCTTACACCAGGGTGTAACAGCCACATTATCATCTACTGTTATGGGTATTAATGTACAGTCCCTGTAACTGACACAGGTTACCCCACTACGGGGCGAAAAAGGGCACTTTTAGGCCATTATACCCATTTTTAGGCAGGATAGTTTAGAATTTTAACTCACATTATCTGGTAATGGTAAACCCCATGAACCCATGCTATCCTGAGGTTTACCTGAACCACCTAACCGGTTCAAGCACCAACCCCCATCCTCCTCCTAACGAAGACAGGGCTAGAAATTCAGATTAAAAAAATATTTTAGCAGCTTGCAGATACTCAGCAGTGCCCTTTAAGGATATGACAGCCTAAACTGGGAGTGAGAGGGGAGATGGGTGGCAGTGCTGACAAAGGCATCCAACATGTAGACAGACACATATCACTGGTGGAGGGGTGACACAGGCAGCCTGCCATGTCAGCCAAATCCTCAAGTTTGCTGGGAGAAGGGCTGTGAAACCAGCAGCTGGGTTCACATTTCAGAAATTAAAATCCCAATCTTTTTTCCACTCTAGGGAAAAACCACAACAAACCATCCCCACCCCAACCCCACCACCCTGGTGCCTTCAAACCACTTCACACAGGGCAAGAGTGTCTTTTCAGCTGGGGCAGCTGCTGTGGAAGCAGATTTTAGCTGGTTTTACTAAAAACCACTGGTAATGGTTTCTATATTTAATTTAAATCATCATTTTAACCGTCCTCTGCTGGCTCAGGTGCTCCGAGGCACCCCTGGACAGAGTGAGGAGACGGCCCCCACTGCCCATGGCACGCAGCCCATCACCCACCGCCCTGGCCCCGGCCCCCCGTGGCACAGCCCCAGCCCCTGCCCAGAGCCCTCGGGCCAGAGCCCAGGCCCGGCTGAACAACAAAGGGCGCCTGGCGCAGCAGCACTCCCAGCTGCGACCCGGAGGTGTCAGCATCGGCATGGGAGGAAGAGGAAGGGCGAGCCAGGCTCAGCTGCTGTCTGGGCTCTAACCTGAGCATGTGGAAATAATACGTGTCTTCCAGTGTGCTGTCTGGTTCGAAAGGAATAAAACAGGACATTCATAAGCAGTTACACCATCTGTCTTCATACCATCATCATCATCATCAACAAGGGAAAAAATAGCTCTTTAAAATGGATGAAAGCCCAGGCTGACAGTAACCGGAAAAATGTGAGCTATGAATACCAATAACAGGAGAAAATGAAAAAGACAAGGCTACAAACAGCAAGTCCCCGGCACGGCCAGGGTTGCAGCTCCTTGTGTCCATACCCCGCCAGCCTGGACTGAGCCCTCATACCTCTGCACTGAGCACTCCACAGTCCTGTGCCACGAGCTCTCCCCTCTGAGGACACAAACTGCTCCTGGCTCAACACCCTCTGCTAGGCAGAGGGCAGGGAGCAGATCCAACTGCGAACCCTCCTGCTGCTCCACCCCGAGCTGTCTTTTTTCTGAAAAGTAATCTTGCTGAAGCAGGATGGAAAGGGAACAGAGTCTAAGACATCTACCCAGGGAGGCTCTGAAACAGCTTGGGTAGGTCTTCGTACCATCCCTGCTCAGCTCCTTGCTGCCAGGGTCTCTGGCACAGAGCCCCGGGGAGGGGGAAGCGCTAACTCCATCTGCCTTGTGATCCCCTCCCAGCAGACTTCTCTGCAAGGCTGAGGCTGCTCTGCTCACCATGCTCAGGCTGGCCCGTGGAGCAGCCCCCAGTGTTCCCACTGCGCCCAGGGACGGCGGGACAGCCGCCCCTGAGCTGGCTCTGTGCTCTGCAGTGGGCTCTGACCCGCCGACAACTTGCCTCCAATGCTCAGAGCCAGCTTGTACCGAGCAGACCTCAGCACTGCCAGTAAAAGCAGCACAGCCCCTGCTCCTGAAGGGTCTGTGCCCGCGCCCTCTGCAGACAGCTCCGCGGCTGTTGAGCCACAGCTGCAGTTCCACGGTGCAGTGCAGATCTGGAAAGCAAACACCTGTGTGCAGGCACCCAACCATCCATCCCCTGTACTCCTCTGGGGCATCCCTCTCCCACAACAAGGCCAGCAGCACATCTGGCAGGGAAAGCTCTGCTCCTCCCCTCAACACACTGCACACCACAAGGAGCTTCCACTGCCACTGCAAACGGGGCTCGCGCTGCACACGAGCAGAGCCCACCCCACGAGCAGCTCCTGAGGCAGAACGAGCAGTGGTCAGCAAGACATCGGGAACTTACTGCCAAACCACCATGACCTGTTCAGTACCACCTGGCCCCTCCTCCACAAAGCTGCACATGCTTTTTTGACTTCAGAGGTGCAAGAGCCGTTGGGATTTGTATGGGGGAATCATGTCCCTGGGAAATCCAAGCAACACACACTGTGCACGGGTTCCCATGCCAGAGCTCCATCCCTGAGTCCATGGTACTTTACTAATAACTTTTAAAAGGAATTTTCCAACCGCCAGGGCTCAGGTCAACACTGAGAGCACGGAAGTGTAGCCCCTGGAGCCAAAGGAGCTGCTCTTCCATCCCAATCCACCTGCCCCACACAAAATCCTAGGCAGAGTCTTTGCTTCCTTCATGAATAAATCATTTTAGAGAGCAGTATTTCCTTTTAATTTAAAATTAAACCATTCACTAAGCAGGAGGCCGGGAGGGGAGGGGAGGGAAGAGCAGGAGAAGACTCTGGAAAATCACAAGTATCTGACTTCTGCAGAGGTCAGGGAACCTCTGACTCAGTCACACACCAAAATGTACCCGAACTGCCGCACGCAATTACACAGGATCACAACACTGAGGTCTGTCCCTTCCCAGACCCAGGAAGTTTGAGAGCTGGAGAAGTCGGCAAATGCTGACGGGATCCAGACCAGCTTGAACAGCCCAAGACCTCTCACCTCTCCTTCTCCCAGACAGGTTTTCCTTAACAAACCCAGATCTCTTATCTGAAGGGATAAAGGGCACTTCTGGGGTGGCGGAAATGTAGGCATGGGAAAGAGCGTGCGCTGCCTCTCCACCCTCCGGCAGGCTCGAGAGCTGAGAAACATTAGCTGTCATGAACCACAATCAAATCAGGTTTGAAATATTTAGCAGCGGCTTGGAAAATGTGGCGGTGCAGCTCTGACAGGCGAGATGTGCAGACACCCATTTTCCATTATAATGGAAATATCAAGCCTGTTCTGAATATGTATAACCTAGAAAAATGTATTGATTTTTCATTCGGCATTAAAAAAATGAAATACCCTGCAGCTGTCAAAAGCCTTTTGTTAAAAGCTCATCTTTCCTGGAACGAGGTTTACCAGAAACAAGTTTTAATTGTACACAGGGTCTCTCCTTTGGAACAAAAAGAATCTCTGACGCTCCCTTTTTCAGGATAAGTAGCCAAAGAAGCGGACAGAAAGGCAGGCCTGAGCCCCGGCTGCAGGCTGCACGCTGTGGCTGCCGGGGAGGTGAGAGCTGGCTGAGCACGCCAGCCACGGGCTGGCAAGGGCTGCCCACTGCCCGACCCACAAGCTCAGCTGCTTTCAGCTGGTGTCACCCTGAGTCCCCCAGGGCCCTGGGTGGAGAGGCTGGGGTTCACGTGGAGGAGGAGGGAGGTCCAAAGTGGGTCAATGCCCCCCTAAATCCTGGAAGGCCGAGATGAGCTCAGCTGCCCCCGAGCTGTGCCAGGGTCACCACGCAGGGCCTGGTGCAGCTGACTGAGGAAGGACCACCAAGAGGCACAGGGACAGCAGTCCCACCTCACACCATGCCCATGGGCCCAGGACACTCTGCTGTGGTAACAGAGCAGAGACAGAGCCCACATGGGGGTCTGACCTCAGCTCCCACTCCGGATGCACGTATGTGCTGCAACACCATCTGTGCCAGCTCCTAATGGGATTACTCTACATCAACTTGTTCATTACTACTGTTATCCTGAAAGGAAAAGCAGGACTCCAAGCACTGCAAAGGCAGCACTAAACAAGGTTACAACACGGAGCTCCAGCCTGGATGCAAAGCTGGTGGATGAGTCCCACCTGACAAAGGGCTGCAGGAAAACAATATAATACTACATGTACCTTGGTTTAATGACACTTATTTCCCAGACAGCTCCAATCCAGAGCGTGGCCAGAGCATCTCTGCTGCTTTCACTGACAAACAGAAACTGCAGATTATGGTGTGCTTAGCTGACACATACATCAGAGAGTCACAGAATTGTTTTGGCTTGGGAGGGACCTTCAAGACCATCTTGTTCCAAACCCCTGACATAAGCAGGGACACCTTCCACTAGACCAGGTTGCTTCAAGCCCCATCGAAACTGGCCTTGAACACACCCAGGGATGGAGCATGCACAACTGAGACCCCCTCCCCTGGGAGAGCATCACCATTCTCCCACTCCCTGCGAACAAGGCTGTCCATGTTTTTTGCAAACTGGGCTATATTTTAAGCCAGTGAAACCCGACAGGGACTTACCCCCTCTAATTTCAGTAGGACTAAAAAGGTTGCTGTTATTTTCACACATGAAATATAAAAAAAAGGCAAATTCCTTGAGCATGTTTGTAGTGGAGCGTGATGTGATTGTGTTGTCATTTATGGGAAATAATCGCAAGCCCATCTCTCCCTTTCCCCCCATTTTCCAGTCCAAATAACCATGAAAAATTACACTTCAATGTCAGGAGGACAACAAAGGAGGGGCCTTCTCCTGCGGCTTGACGGCTTTTCAGCCTCCCCTTTCTTGGACAAAAACTACCTTCAATTCTGTTTCATTTTAAACATGATCTAACAAATGCATCTTGACAAGTTCCTTTCACTTTTTCTTTTAAACAGTATTTTTCACAGTTTAACCTAGCTCCAAACTGGAATCAGCTGGAAAGGAGATGCATGCAAAAACACAAACACAGATCAAACAGCAGAACAAAAGAGCCCATCTCCAGCTCCAGGTCTGCAGGGAGAGGACAGAGTGGTCTCTACACAGAGACCTGCAGGACAAGGGTCCAGAGACAAAGGGGACTTGTGGGAGGAAGAATGTGGAGGAGCTGGATGGCAGAGGTGACAAGGCAGGAGCACAGTGAAGGTGCCTGGGGGACGGGTGGCCAGCCCCACTCTGTGAGGGAAGGCAACCCTGGCCTTCTGCTAAAGACACATGGTGCAACGGCTCTAGCAGACAACGGCAGGTTTTGTAGAATCATGGAATCATTTGAGTTGGAAAAGCCCTCTAAGATCATTGAGTCCCACTGTTCCTCCAGCACTGTCAAGGCTTCCACTGACCCATGTCCCCAAGTACCACATCCACGTGGGTTTTAAATCCTGCCAGGGATGGCGACTCTACCACTGCCCTGGGTAGCCTGTGCCAGGGCTGGACAGCCCTTTCCAAGCAGGAATTTTCCCAATACATGACCTAAACCTCCCCTGGCACAACTTGAGGCCGTTTCCCCTTCTCCTATCACTTGTTCCTTGCGAGAAGAGCACTGCAGGCCCTCAGCAGACCGTGCCAGCAGAGCTAGAGATGTTTTGTGCTCACTGGGAATACAGGATCACTTCAGAGAAACTGTGGAGATTCACAAACAAAACCAGTGCCGATGCCAAGCTAAAGTTAATAGCCAACTTTAGCAACTTCGCAACAAGGTACATCTTGAGAACACTGTAACTATAACAAAAATGAGCTATAATTAATTCATGCTTAGCCTTAGGGGCTGAATATGCACAGGAGAGCTCCCAACAACCTTAACCCATCATCCTCACAAACCACACTTAAATGAAACACTAAAATGTCCTCTTTCTGCTTAGTTTTGTTTTAAATATACAACTTCTACTCTGTTCTCCCGCTCCATGGTATTGCTCCAAGGAAAAGTTAATTAATATCTTGCTGACCCTCTTTCTCCCCATCCCAACTGTTTCCCAATCTCAGCATGTTTGGAGCTCTTTTAAGCTCAGCTAAAAACTTGGGAAAGCCATAATTGCAGTGCCCTGGTTTATGGGCAATTAAAATATCCCGGCAGCCGGTCGTACCACAAGTTCCCAACACAGACATGGGGCAGTGGGTGGGAGTGGTGGGGTTGATCCAGGGCAGGGGAGCAGCAGACTTCACAGTCAGGAGTTGAGCATGCCCAGGAGCCCTGAAAAGGACAGGGCAAATACACCCAGCAGGCTGGACAGTCACTTTGGCAGCACAGGGCAATACCTGTGCAGGTTCACCAGGCAGAAAAAGCAGCCCAGTAGAGCTGCAGTACCAAAGCTTTTGGTGTGAATGGTCATGGTCTCACTTCACTGCAGAAAAACAGAGCCCATGGCAGCAAGGCAGCCCCTTGAAGACAGAGCCCCACTTCCAGTCCTGTCAGTCAACAGCCCGTAGAGTCTTCATTCCCATGCCCTCACCCCTCTGCCCAGCACCCTCAGAGCTCTCCGATACCAAACACCACTTGGGTTGGTGCACAAGGGAGAGCAGGTAACACAGGTGAGCTTTGCATGCACAACAAACGCCTGCTGAGGAGAACAGGGAGGGGAGACACCCCACAGCTCTGCAGCCATGGAGCTGTCCTTGAGGGCATGCTTGAGGGGTCCCATGTCACCCTGCACGGCAGCGATGGCCACAGCCTGGCCTGCGTTGTTCCTCCCTGGATTTGGGTTAGTGGCAGCGGCAAAACGTCAGTAATTGCTTTTCCCCTTGTACTAACGAGCTTTCAGCAGCAGTGACTTCAGTTTCCTGGAGCCAACAGCCCCTTTTTCTCCACCTCTCTTGGCTTCAGGTAATTGAAAGTGACTGCAATTTCAGCGCTGGCTCTCCAGCACTCAGCTGCACCGGGAGGTCAGGGAATGTCAAGTGAAGCCTTTCCACTCACCTCCCCACCACCACTCGCACTCACGGAGGCAGCCCTGAGAACGGGCAAAATTACAGGGGCTGCGAGCGGCCAGGGGAACCCAGCACAGCGCCACTGCAGTGGGGCCGGGGCTGCCCGCTGCAGCCTTGCATCACATGACCAGCTGAGCCCCGCTGACCTCGGACTTCTTTTTTTTTTTCCTTTTAATTTGAAACAGCAGATGGGTTTCTTTTCAAGGAAACTACACCTTCATTCTTATTTTTTTTGCAGCATCACAAAACCCTTTCCCCTGTGATGCTCATGTCTCCTAACACATACAAGGGAAGGATCCTCCACTTGCCATCAGATCTCGGGTAACAATAGAGAATGGCTGCTCCAGCTCCCAAGTGAAACACAGAGGATCAAGAAAAAGGGAAGAGCACAGAGCAGCTCCCAGTGAGACACGTGAGCGTACTGATGGCTCTCAAGCTGCCAGCCTGGAACCAAGCAGGGAGGTAGCACCAGGTGGGCCATGCCAATGGACTGAGTGGACAGAATCTTTCCGCCACCGTGGGACAGTGCTTGGTGTCTGCGGTCCCTGAGCCCGGCTCCTTCCACTAACAAGGGCACGTCAGGTGCTCCGGGGACTGCAGCCACTCCTGGAACCTGGAGCAAGGCGCACGCACAGGTGGTGACTCCAGCAGAGGCCTGTGATAAGAATTTATTTCTCTCAATTACAGGCGCTTGTCCCCAGCCTCAGTTCATCAGCACAGCACAGGCGAGTCAATGAAAGCCCCGTAACACGCTAATCAGATGCACGGCAACTTCCTGGAGCTGCCGGCTGCTCCTAAAATGAGTGGCAACTTTGGGATGCAGGTTTCCAGTCCTGCCCTCTCTCTGCTCCCTGTGCTCTGTCTATGGCCAGGCCAGAGGTGGTTCCCCTGCTGGCTCCGAGGCGCTGCCTTGCACTGCACACGTGTGTGCAGGGGCAGGTAACGCAGTGCCTGTCCATATGCTTTATCTCCATGCCCACAGGAACCCCTCTGTGCCAGAAACTTCCAAGGATGAGTTATAGATTTTCAGATTAAGTTTTTGGGGTTTTATTTGAGCTTGATATCAAATATTTGTTCCCTTCAGCCCAAAAACATTCTGAAATAACCGGTGAATGTCCTGAACAGACAGAGAGGGGTCTAAATACCGCCTTCATAGAGCAAATGTAAGATGAAAATGCCAGGGAAAAATCACTGCCAAGTTCCCTTCTGGTGTCCTCAGAAAAACAGTGCCTCTGCTTTTGGAAACCTCTATTATAAAGTGTCAGGCTGCATGTGGCAGGTGGGGAGGGAGGGCTGTGTGCCCAGGACAGGGTCATGTCCCCCGCTCTCTGGGACGCCTCTGGGCTGTGGCCATTTGGTTTAAAATAAGCAAACAAACAGCCCTTCCCCTCCTTCCCTGTCCAAAGGGAACCACAAGGAAAAGGCTGTGAACTCCATGCTGTGACTCCAGTCTGGCACACACCATCTCTGCCCCAGCACCTCCACAGAACTTTGCCATCAGGAACCTTGGAGGCACACGGCACGGGGACACTCTCCCTGCAGCCTGCTCGAGAGCACTATCGATCCAACACACACTTGGTGCCTTCAAAGTTGTTTATGATCAATATGCAAATTGCCCATGGCATTGATCCAGTATTAATTTTCAATTAGGGAATCCACAAGGGGTCTCCCAGGGTCAATATTCAACAATCCAAGGTAACTCCACAGTAGAGCCTGTGGGACTGATGCTGCCCAGGGCCTGGGGCTGCTCCCACACCTTCTGTCCTGATTCCTATGGTCAGTCCTGATGCCACAGTGGTGCTGGTACTTGGGACAAGCCCCTGGCAAGTGGATTTAGGCAGCAGCCTTCAAGCTACACGCTGTGTTACCTGTGTTAACATCGTTACTGGTACTGGCGGTGTGGCAAAGCCCAGTGCAGGGCTGTGCACAGCAACATCTGCACTCAGTGGCAGGTCGAGGGGTTCCGGCAGCTTCCCAGGGATAGAGCAAGACCCCAAATGCTGCCTTACACCATGGAACACAAGTTAGGGAAACCTGTGCATCTCCAAAAACATATAAGAAGTAGGAAAGATGCCTGTGTGTTACACAAAGATTCCAAAAAGTGAAAGAAATAATTGAAAGTGCCTTGAAAACCTAGAAAAGCATGCTCCTTTCCAGCAATGTGACCTATCCCACCAGCCACCCTGCCAGCTCCCTCGCTTTGGGAGGCCCAGAGTGAGCTAGCTCTTGCTCCAAGCCCCGTGGTCACACTGGGAAGGTGACGTCCCCTCCACACCAGAGAGTGGCGATGTCTCCTTCGTACAGGGGAGGTGATGTCCCCTGTGCACCAGCCGGCCTGTGCCCACCCATGGCTCCACCACTCACTGTGCTAACCAGCACATTAGCTACCCAGGCTAATTGGTTTATGGATAACATTAATTACCATGTTGCTCATTAATGGATGAAATCTTTATTGGTTCCATTGATCAGCGGGACTTGTTAGCCGGCCTCCTAACCAATGGCGGATGTAACAAGCTCTCTTATTGGCATATCAATTAATGCAATCAATTTCTGGCCAGCGGCTGCCATTCGCTTCCCTGCTTGTTAGACTGGGGGAGACAGAGTCATGTCAAGTAAGCATTTATTTAAAGGGTTTCTAATTCTTCTTGAGCTGACTTCCCAGCAGGCTTTCTGCCACACAAGGGTTTTCTGCCTCCAGAGACCTTCCCCTTTCCTCCCCTGCAGAATCAGATCTATGACAGTCCCTGCAAACTGAATAATTTCTGTGAAAATATTTATCGAGTCTGGCGAGTAGGAACAGCCACAGCCAGAGGTATGGGATTGACAAGTCAGACTGTGCAACTATCCCGATTTAACACACTGGGCAGATTGGCAGGAGCACAAACCTGTTCCCCAAGGACAGATGGGCTCACCAGCCATGTCACAAAGCCTTCCTGCACATGGATTAATGCTAATTCCAGGGTCAGTTCCCCAAATTAGCATAATTTTGTCAGGGCACAACAAGCCCTGGATACTTCTGCCCTATCCCACCTCTCACAGCAAACCCACACCATGTCACATGAGGCTGCACTCACATCCCTGGTGGTGCTTGCAGCCACTTCCTCTGCCTCAGCCTGGAAAAGGAGAGCAGGATCACACTGCTCATGGGAGGAATTGGCTGGAAAACCCATGGAGAAATGCCACGGGCTTATGTGAGCCTGACAGTCCTGGCAGACCAGTCCTGCTTTCCTGAGGAGGGTGGCACAGGGGACGGACCAATGAAACAGCACAGAGCTGGTCATGGTATGATGAAGACTGAGAGATCTGAGCCATTTTCCCCCATGAGCAAGAAGGGACTGGCAGGTAACTGGACAGGAGGCCAATGATGCTCACAAGGAGAAAGAGCCTCTGTTCTCAGTCCCAGGTCTGCTCTGTTTTCTTTTGGGGTACTGGCCAGAGTATGTTCACAAAGAGCTCCAATTCCATCCTACTGGGCTGAGGTTCCCCCGCTGGCAAGAGCCCCCACATACCCACAGCAATCCTTCCTGGCCTGAGCCACACTCTGGATCTTCACCCAAGTGACTGTGTAGGAGGGATCTTCCCCACCAAACACAATAATAAATCAAACTTTATCAGAGCAGAACTATAAATCTGTGAAGACTCCAATAATTTCTAGCCATGGGAATAACACCACAAAAGTACTTTTTAAACTAATTACTCAGATTCTGAAGTGCTGCCCTAATGAGCCTTCCTTCTGCCCAGAACTTGCTAAGAGAAAAAAAAAAAAATCTACCTTCAGTACAGTAATTACTGCTTTCCCCTTCAAACTTCTAACTGGAGATCAATGCTGCATTTTAAGACTCATTGATTTACAATTAGCCTGGCTTTCCTGCTAAAGTGTTTTTAAAGCAGAGTTTACTTTTATTTTATTTTGAAATCTCAAAGATCTGGTTCTTAGATTTTACATCCTCATGAGAGGTTAGCTGGGAGCTCACAGGGAGGCAGGCACACATCAGAACGAGAAAATAAAACAGGCTTTGTTAGGCTGAGACTAGAAATAAGAGACTGAAATATTTAAGGGATAAACATGGAAAAAAGAAGAAAGAGGAAAAGAAACAAAGCTAGAGGAAAAGAAGAAAAAGTGGAAAAATAAGAAAAGTAATTGCAAAGAGACGTAAAAATAAATTGCAGGCTAAGGAAGGAGAATCACTGCTGGGTGGCTTAGAGCTCTCACTGCTCTGTTGTTCATCAGCATCCTCAGGAAACTCAGCAGCAGCTTTGTGGATCTCTGCAAAACAAAGCCCTGGTTAAAAGCAGTGCGTGGGGGCGGCGCTTGCCAGCCCTGGTAGTACCGGCTGCTGTGCAACCTGTCCCGTGAGGAGAGCACGAGGAAGAGAAGCCATTAAGAATTCCATGCTGATTGCTTCAAACACGTTTTCTCTATGCCATCAAGATAACAGCCTCACAGATGCATCTGCCTGCTCTCTGCTGCCTCCTCCCATCCCAACATCATCTGTTTGCATCCCCTGCCCCGGATTCCCAGTGCTGCAGCAGCTGGACACTGGCACCCAGAGAGGCTGGGGGGTCTCCAGCCCTTGGAGATGCTTCAGACTCCCGCAGAGACAGCCCTGGCCTGTCTCTGAGCAGGGCCTGGACTCAGAGGCCTCCAGAGGCTCTGCCACGCTCCGCTGCCCCAGGAGGCTACAACCATTTCCAGAGTGTCATAGCACTGCTCGGTCCTGACTCATTTTTGTGTCATTTCTGCAGGAAATGAGCTACACTGGACAAGCCAGTTCAGCCTTTGCTTCCTACTTCTCCCTTCAAACCCAACATTAGGAAGGTCTTCCAGGATGAGCATGAGTAGCGACCCAACTGGAGACAGCCGGAGGAGCCCGGAGGCAGAGGGAACCACGGGCAAGGGTTTAAAGCTGTGGGGCCACCACAGCCGTGCAGCCTGCCCTTCACTTGTGCTCTCACATATTTTACTCTTTACTACTGCAGGGTCCCAGGTGCCAGTGGCTGATGATGATCCAGGAGTGATGAAAGCAAAGCAAGAAAATAGGGAAGCATCTCTCCTTTTTGTGCTGCATTTTAGAGAAAGCTGCTTAGCCCCATTTCAAAGACTAATATGAAAAAAGTGCAATTAAATCCTTGAAAAACTGACAGATCAGCAAAACAAAACCACCCGGAGGAGAGCACGATTGAGCCTCATTAAGGAAGAGTTCAGTCTGTTTTTAAAACCTTTCTTAACATTTAGCTGGTATTGCTCAGCAGCCGCCACTCCCAATGCGCCTGGTGCAATTAGTGTCAGAACGGAAAGGAAAAAAATCAGCCTAGGAAACAGGAATTAAAGCACCAGATCCAGGCAAGAGAAAAAGGTTTGGCTGTAGTGAAACTACCTAAATTTGGACAATAACCCCTCCTGAGGTCTGTGGCAGCGCTCAGCCCTGCTGCATGCGGTCTCACACACACACATGTGCTACTTACAGAGCATGGCATGGGGGCAAATCTGAGCTGCAGAATCCCTGTGCCCAGCCCCTCCCTGTCCCCAAACACTCTGCATGGCAGTCACATCCCTGGCGAAGGCAGGTTTATGACAGATGGACAGTAAATTACACTGACCTCAACAGCAATTACAGCCACCGCCTCGGACAATGAGGAAATGGAGACACAGGGACAAATCCTGCGCTGTCCTGGCCAGAGCCTTGGGCAGTGCTGACTAACCCCACACACCGTCTCGCTGGCCCCAAACAGGACCCAACACAGGAGAGATCCTTCTTCTGCAGGCGGGGGTGGGGATGAAACGCATGGGAGATAGAAAAGATGGCAGAGAGATGAAGCCATTTTATTAAATCAGGCAAATTCTAATTTATTCTGGGGAGATGGAGGAGAGAAAATGGATTCATTCTCAGCATGCACACTCTGTATCATCTGATCCAATCCTCACTGCCTCGCCAGAGGGGGAGGGGGCCTCGGCCGGCTGCAGTGCTCCCACAATTGGAGAAAAAGATTAAAAAAGAGGATGAGTCTCCTTTCGGGCTGTAGAGCACTCACAGGGGAGAATGCTTTTCCTGGGAACATGAGGTGCCAAGCCCTGCTGTCAGCCGTGCCCGGGTTTGGGGGTTTGCCCTTGGGGATGTGGAATGGGCAGCGCAAGGTCAAGGGCCCACCGTGGCACATGCAGCACACGGGCAAAGGAGGCAGAGACGTGTGGGAGAACATCCTGCGCGGATCCTGCACACTGCTATTTTTGGTGCTCACCCCAGCATGCACCCTCACAGCTGGCAGGGTAATCACCACTGTTCTTCACCAGTAAGAGATGCTGGAATAAAAGTGCCATGCTGGCAGGGCTGAGGAGGTTGGTGGGACCTCAGGTACCCGTGGGCTTATGCACTAGTGCAGAGCACCACCAGAACAGCACTGGTGAATGTGACCATGGGCACCTCAGGCTGCTCACGCTGCAGCCAGCACAGTGCTTCCACAGGTCTCAGCAGAACCTGGGAGCTGAGCTCCTCTGTGGCTCCAGCCAGTGCTTCGGGAGCCGAGGAGCCCACCAGGTGCAGCCAGGCTGGAAGTCAACAATGAGGGCATCCCTTGTAGTGGGACGGCGCAGGTTATCTGAAATGACATGGAGAACCCAAGGGCTGCCATGGGCTCTTGTGCTGGGGATGGTGGGTTGTGACAGTCAGGTGGGGACACCTTGTGCAGAGATACTTCCAAGGCAAGTTGATTTCCAAGCTCTGTGTTTGCTGGATGAGTGCGATGGGCACAGCTGCCTGGCATGCAGAGCGAAGCCAAAGAAACTCCTGCTCTGGAGAAGAAATGTCACTGAATGGCACTGCAGAGTTTCGGAAGAGGGACTGAGTGAAAATGCAGAGGTTTGGTTAAACAGCACAGAGAAAAAGCAAGAGAGCACCTGCTGCAGAGGACAGCCATCTCTGGGACTCATGGGCCAGCCACCCTACCAAAGGAACAGACACCTGTGGCCCCTTGCTGCCCGCACAGGGGGCGAGGGCACTTTAGGATGGACATGGACAATGCTGGTGCACCCGGAGAGAGAGGAAGGTGAGATGTTGCTGCACAAAGCTCCATGGGCACCAAGGTACCTCCCGTTTCAGAATTAACTAGAGGAAAATGAGAACAACACATAATTAATTACCAGTGGCCAAGTAAGTCCAGAAAAACAAACGAGACCTTGGGTGAGTGAGAAGAATGCCAACCCTGGCCAGAGCAGAATGCCTTGGGCCTCACTGTCCTGCCTAAAAATCATTCGAGTTATGCTTGCAATGATTAAATGAACCTTTTATACAACATCCTTCCGAAAATACTCCCCTGCAGGAGCCCCCATCCCTAAAACCATCAACACTTGTCGCAGCTCAGACTGAGGTCTTGGGGGAACAGCTTTGTAGGAGGGAAAAGGCCAAGAGCCTGGGGAGAGGGGCCAAGGTGCAGCACCTGGAGCACAAATTCCAAACAGGAGAAATTCCTGTTTTGCATCCAACTCCAGCACGGGCAGTGAAGCTGATTTTATGACTTATTTATTTATTTCGTCTTTGATGAACAGAAGGTTAATATAAGAACAACTCCTTGGCAAACCTTTAAGGGTAATTCAAGCGACACTGATGTGAATCAATGTTCCCTTTGTGAACGCATTACTTGGCAGAAACTGGCTTTTTGTAACCCCCTTAAACCTAGCTGGCAAAACAAAAAGAGAAAAAAAAACGTCCTTCAAACAAAAGGATGAGGTGAAAATAAAGAGAGAGTCGACTGCACTTTATTCTCTTTCACAGAAGCAAATGGATTTGGTGCTTTTTATACATTAATCAATCAATATCACTGACTGTACATCAGCGGCGCAGCCAAGTTATGAATGACCTTTCTGGCAAAGAGGACACTTTTAATGCTCATAAGACTGCTCATAGCTTAGCAACTTTCCGAATTTATGCCTGCATGATTACCCCTCGGAGGCAGGCGCCCGTGAGCACCGCACTGGGTATGACAAGGTTAGTCCTCGCCAATTTGTGCAGAAGGAAGGGGCTGCTGCCCAGCACGGCTGCGGCCGGCGGGGACGGGCTCGCCTGGCAACACGTGCTCACCTCGCCTGGCAGGTCCTTTGGAGCAGGAGGAGACCAGCAGGCCCCTGACCCTGCCAGACCAACACAAAACAAACTATGAGTGACCCTCCACGCCACACACACACAGAAAGAGAACAGGAGGAGCCGGGGAGTAGGTGCTGCGGAAGGGAGAGGCGGCTGCGCAAGTGAAGTGGAACGGCTGGCGCTGAGCATGGCTGGCAAAGGCCAAATTAATCCCATTGTTTGGCCACAAAGGAGGCAGCAAACTAGCAGTGGAGGCCAGGGAACAATCCCAAACATCCAGCCCTAATTCAACCTTCACCACCACGAAAGGGGGATGGAAAAGGCCAGAACGCTTCAGCTTAACTGGTACCCAAATGCAAGAGCCGTTCCCAGAGAAGGTGCAGCAGCGTCTGTACACGTGAACACAGAGATGGGAAGTCAGGGGCTGTGCCCCTGGGGTGCCCTAACCCTAACGCTGGGGAGCAATGGCGGGGGCCATGCAGGGCCCCACATGCACCATTGCAGAGAAATGTTGAGATTTAGCGGTTTGGGGCCCCGGGCTGGGGCAGGAGGGCACTGAGTGGGGATGTCCAGGGTGCACCATGTGGAGAGGTCAGCACATCCCTGCAAGCCAGTGGAAACCTATGCCTGACACGCTGACAGGGGAGAAAGTACATGTGTGAAACAGAACCAAAAATCCCAAACCACTTCACTGAATGAAGTGACCACAGATGAATGAAAAGCCTGAAAAGGGATAGGAGGAAGTACCCACACAGAGAAGGAGAGGACTCAGGCTCTTTGAGCTGAAGGCGGCCTTCACAGGAGCATCCAAGTGAAGGTTCAGTAGAGTCAGACCAACACTGTTTCTCTCACTCACCACTCTTGGAAGGAATGACAATAAAAAGGGAAAAAAAATGCAAATTGGAAGCAAATACGGATAATAATTTGTCATACAGCTCCCAAGTTACCTTTGGAACTCGCGGCCTCAAGAAATCATTGAGGTCAAAACAAAATATATGGCAAAGGCATTGAGATGTGCAACTTGGAAAAGCAAACTGAGTATCTGGAAGAAAGAGAAACCCTCTTGCTTAAGGGCATGAACTGAATTTTAGTAGGAACAAGGATGAGACCTCGATTTGGGTAGGTTATTATTTGTTTATGGGTCCCCAGATCTCCCTCTGAAGCAGTCAGAGCAGACAGGACACTGGTGCTGACAGGCACATTATAAGCCAATCTTAGAGTTTTAGTGAAAAAATAAATGCATGTGGTAGCTCCTTCCCAGGCAGTTCTGAGGACATTAATGTCATCACCAGAGGATCAATAGGCCTCGCAGAAGGGACAGGAATTGCGTTTCAGAAATACAGGCAAACAGAGGACCAGAGCAGGGACACAGGAGTGGTCCAACACGCACACCACAGCAGTGGTAATGCTGGAGCGGGCCAGGCCAGGGGTCACTGCCAGCCTGAGCCAGCTGCTGCAAAGCCTTGTTTCACAAATCATCCCCCTGATAATGTATGGAATCTCATTTTGCCTATGGCTCGTACAGAAAAAAAGGAATCCATTTCAGAACCCAAGCTGTGTATCTCCTGCAATTAAATCCATAATCTACAGAAGAGAAGTGGAGGAGAGCACTTTCTATTCTCATAACGTCTCCTCCGAACAAAGGTCTCAAAGCACTCTTCACTTTGGGCAGTGCATTGGGTCTGCAAGGTTTGGGTGGTAGGGGGGCTCCTCCTTCAGTCCTGCCAGCTAAAGACCATCAGACATGTGCTCCTGCAGCAGAATGGACTATGAGAGAAGCAGGCCAGGGACAAGGCAGGAACAACCAGGAAAGGAGCTGATGCCCTGCAAGGATATTCCCCGAAGAGGGGAAGGTGCAAGGACGTTCTCTTACAGTGCTGAGCATGACCCTGCAGACCTGTACCAGCTTTTATAAACAAACGGATCTTTTGTGCAGGACACTGAAGCCTATAATCCCAAACGAGCATGTTCAGTGGCAGCAAGCTTCAAACTCACCTTCCAAACAGGAAGGCACATCAATGTGCTCTCCCAGGTCTCACCCTGCTCCACTGCTTACTTATAAACCAGTGAAACATCCTTGCTGCCTCCAAACACAGCGCCTGTGCCCAAGCTGAACATGACTGACCTTTCCTTTCTGCCACTGTCCCCAGCCAGGGTGTCACTGGGTATGTCAGCAGGGAAGAAGGTACTGAGGTACCACCAGAAGCTCCAGCCCCTCTCTGTTCAGGTCAACAGAGGAACAAGAAAAGAGACTCCAAACTAATACAGCAAGAACAGCACAGCAGCCAGGCAACTCTTTCAACTCATTAACCTGGGAACACAGGAGGGGGTATGTTCATTCCAGAGGTATTTAATTTGAAGCCCAGTAGCACAGCAAGGGAGAAAACAGAAGCACAGCAATGGCTATGAGAGTCAGACCTGTGGGAAGGGGCTGGATATGAGCTGCTGCAACAGTCTATGAGAGAAACATCATAAATCAGGGCTAGCAGTGGAGGAACAGTTACTGGAGCACGTGTCTTAAGTTTTTGGAGGGTTTCCTTTTCTTCATGCCACCAGAAGATCATGGGGGTTGGGTCAGACACAGCACCTGAGCAGGGGCGAGGCTGGGACAGAAGCAGCATGGCTACACTGATGGGACCTTCACCAAGAGCTGAGTTTGCTGTCAGTGTGAATCCCATGTCACTCACATGGACATCTAACCTGCTCCAACACATCTTGGGACCATGCTCCAGTACCTGCAATGTCTTCAAAGCTTTAGTGATTCACCCCTCACAGGGAGAGACCTTCGGTCTTTAACCTGCACCACACTGCAGCAACCACCTCCAAGGCCTCAGGAGGAGTTCCCCATTCTACATCTGTGCAGGAGAAAGGGGAAAAGAGAAACAGGGAAGAGAAGCAGTGGGCAGAGGTTGCAGTAGGCACCGTGCACTGGGCATTGACAGCAGAGCTTCAGGGACAGGGTACCAAGAGACAAGGATGCCACTCTTGAGTCCCAAAGGAAATGGAGCTCAGGGAGACGCTGAGCTCTGACAGCTGGGCCTCAGTCTGCCTCTGGAGTCTGCTTGAAAACAGAGAAAAAGCAGAGAAGAAGAGGGACTGGGAGCCTCATAGTGTTGTACCGCAGCATCTGGTGATACTTCCTCCTTTACTTTCCCTAAGTGGAAAGGGCTTTAAGACGCAGTCGAACAAGAAAAACATTCCAGAACAAGTCAGCTGTCAGAGCTTCCTCTCTTTCTGCTTAATGAAAGCCACGAGCTCCCCAGGACAAGTGGTGGCAGGAGTGGGATGTAGTTTCTGAGATTGCTGCCACGGCCGGGTGCCCCTCCCCAGCCCGGCCGCTTCCTCCCGCTGCCCTTTCATTAAGCAGATGCTTGAGGGTTTGGGGAAGTCTCTTGTTACTGCCCCCCTTTACCAGGGGCACAGGAAAAAAGTCACAACCAACTTCAATAAAAACAAAATTAAAATGATTAAACCTTTCATATCCTTTCGAGATTATCTCTTTGCTGCTGGTTGGTCAGAGCAGAGCTAAGGCACAACTGCTCTTGACTTTAAACTCAAAACCAACCCCAAAAAATAAAAAAAGGAAATCTCCCTCTGCCAGATATTAAAGAGAACCAACTTTATTTATCCCTATATTCTGTGGAACCAGACCTCAACAGCCCCATGTGTTCCAAATGGGAAAGGACAGAGAGATGCTGCTGAGATGGGAATGGGGTTCTCCAAAGTTTAGGTGGGAGAAAGGACACAAGGAGGGAACAGATGGAAATTATGTTACAAGGCAATACCAGGAAAGAAAAGACCCCTAAAAGTTTCTCAAACTGCTGTGCTCTCCTCATGTCCTCAGGCCTTCTGAAGGAGTCAGCTGGGTGCAGCCAACCTGACCCATGGCTGCCAGAAACACCTCTGCTGGATTTCAGTGACCATTAAAGCACTGTGAAACTAAAGCAGAACCAAAAGCTTCCCCCTATCTCTCTGCCTGACCGTGGAGGAAAGACTCTGCCATCTGCCCAGCCTTGGGATGGCCTCCAGTGGAGAGACCCTGCCAGATATACTGCAACTCTGTAAGGAACTTGCTGGAAAGGTAAAAGGTCCTGAAGCCATTCAATCCATTAAAAAATGAAAAAATTCCAAGGTTCAGCAGAACAACAAAGGGGAATGCAACGAACTGTCCTCTAAATGAACACATGTGACACAAGATCTTGGAAAACAAGAGATAATCCTGCATGTGGGGGTAGTTGGTGGGGTTGGCGGGGAGATGAGAACTGCTGCAGCAAAGGGAACTGCAAGTTCAATCAGCCCAATACACACATCGCCCAGGGCTGTTTGCTTCTGCTGCTAGGCCACATATGCTACTGCACCATGGGTGAATGTTTTCTCAAAACAGGACAATCCTTTGTCTCGCTCCCTCTGTCTGAGGAGATGACAGGAAGGGATTTCCACCTGGGACAACAGAGCTGCTGCACACCCCCAGCTGCAGAAGCTGGGTGCACACGACAGGGCCCCCAGTGCCCCTGTGCCTGCTGGCCCGGCTCGGACCGTGCACATACTGATGGTTTGGCTGGATTTACACGCAGAACTCTGGAAACAAAGCTGAGCAGCCTGCTGCCCCCGGGGCTTACAGGTATTGGGAAAAGGCAGTATCAAGTTTTGGAGAGTGAGAGGTAAAAAGCCCAAGAGATATGGATGAAGCTGGGCAGCACTTGGTGTTTGCACACAGGAGCTCAGGCTGTAACCGGGGTTAGCAGATTATTAAATGTGTCGATCAAGGACAAGCCTGGAAATTACTTCCCCAGCCCTCTGCAAGGGCCACACATTTCAGACATGTAACTGCAGCATCATCAGCAGAGCCAGAGCTGCAGAGTGGTTTTGACTGGCAGATGCTGTAGCACGGACTCCGTGTGCTCTTTTCCTGCAGGCACCATACAGGTGATTTGCTTTGGTAAGTTTTTAATTGAAGTGTGAAATCAAGTCCCATAAAAACTGGAGAGAGATTACAAAACAAACTGGTGATTTCTTTCCGAAACCCTCCATTACCTCCAGCAGAAGTTGGAGACTGACAGGAGTCATTAAGACCACACGATCTTTAATGGAGACCAAGTGGAGATCAGATCCCACTAAACGTATTTTAAGAAGAGAGAAATGTAATTTGTCACTACCAACTTTCACTTCAAAAGTCTTCAAGTTCTACTGAAGTAGGGAGCCTGCTATCATGAAAAATCCACCCCAAAGGCACATCTCACCTCCCTGCTGTAACAAACTCCATGAATAATTACTCCATGCTTGATGATGGTGAAGGAAAAATGCCTTGCATGGTTGCCCACTCTTCAAGGTGGGAAAATAACAGGATGGTTCCCTCACAGGAGGTTTTTGTGGAAGATCCCCTCTCCTCTTCTCCACCATTTGCTTCATTTTACAGATGGGCTGGTCACAATTCCCAATCCAGGAAATGGCCACCGAGGGAAGAGAAGAACTGGAGAGCCTGGACAGTAGAGGGGGGAACCAAAGAGCAGTGCCTCAGTCTTGAGGAAGCAGGTGAGGTATTAGGGCATGCTGCAGGGCTGCCAAGTCACAAATGGAACCGACCAGGCTGGCATCAAGCCTCCCTTCTGCTTGACTGAAACTCTGCATTTGAGAGAAACCTCATACTGCAAGGCACACCCTGACCAAACCTGCTCCCTGGCACATGGGACCTGCTCCTGTCCCCCTGACGGTGACGCCTTTGCACCCCTGGGGCAGCCACGGAACTGCCTGCGAGAGGGAAGAACACAGTGTTTCACAAGGCTCAGTGCACAGAGGTGCAGCAACCAAACGAGCACCCTGCTGTCTGCAGGCGACACAGGCAGAGTCAGCCTGAGCTGTGATGCTGTGATTCTGAGGTTGGGAACCACTGCTTTTAAATCACGTGGGGTTTTCTCATCTGAACACTGCTTTGGCTATATCGTAGGTCTGTTTACATACTTGGTTTCATTAAAGATTCACATCCCTATTTCAGTCTGCAGGTCCTAGCCCTTCAAAAGGTCAAACGCTGAAACACAAGGGAGACGTGGACAAACAGTGCACCTCTGCCTGTGGGGCAGAGGGAGGGGGAAAGCAGGGGCTCTGAGGCATGCCCCCCCTTCCAAGGAGCCAGCAGCTTTCCAGGGGTTCTCAGAGCAGGGTTTTGCAGTAAAGGTATTCCTCAAAATAACTGTAATCCACCTGTTTGGAGCAGGGGGACTGGCCGGTCCCTTGCTGTGGGCTGGCAGAGGGTGCTCCAGCAAGGCTGGGCAGAGGGGCAGAGGGACAGAGGAGACCTCCCCAGCCCCCTGTCCTGCCAGGACAAAGGGGTTGTTCACAGCAGGGGCTGCCAGAGTGCTGGCCCTGCTGCTCCTGCAAGGGCCCCACCAAGAATCCTGTGCTGGAAGGAGATGATTGCCAAGGGTTTGGCAGCAGTGAGGAGGATTGCTGTGACAGTGTGGCCACCACAGGGATGTGCTCTGCGGTGAAATGGGGAGAGGCTGGTGCAGGCAAGGAGCACGGACACCTGACGGACACCCAAAGGATGTCTGTCCCACACTGGGAAGAGTGGGCAAAGGCCCTCTGCTCCTCCCACAGGAAGACATTATGGAAAGGGAGAGCAGAGATGGAAAACAGGAGGAGTCAGGAGAAACAGGTAAGGGAGGACACACATTAAGTGCGACCAGCACTTGCCCAGGGAGACGCAGGCTGAGCAGAGGGGCCCCAACAGCCCCACCTGTGTGGGTGGCACATGGAGAGGGATACGATGGGGACAGCAGGGGCACCATGTGCCGGACACAGAGCAGAAATCCTGCTCCAACCAACGACCGTGCACACGGCTGCCCAATATAGGGAGAGGGGCGGTGCTCGATGCCTTCTGGGATGAAAGAAACACTTCCAAAGTCAGAATGAAAATTCGATGCAGGTCGTTTCACATTTGTTTCTGTCATTATCTAATGAGCTGTAAGTGCATTCATCCAACATCTTGAGAACGCTTAGGTTTTTATTATGGTCACTCTCTTCACTTTTTTCTTCTGTAAACCCCCATCATTAAAAACCAATTAGCTTATGAGTAACGTTACACAGATGCTGCTGCAGCAAGGGGCTGACATCTGCAGTGGCAGCAGTCCAGATACCACAGCAAGAGATGTCCAAAAATACCCTGAGAGGACAATACCCCCTTCCCTGAAGCTGTGCTCTCTCTGATCAACAAACCAGCTGAACTTCCAGCCGCTCCCCCATCTCCTGCGTAATGAGCACACTACTCAAAGCAAGCAGAGAAGTTTAATTGTCTTTAATTATCCAGTTCAAGGAGGATTGGGTTTCCTGTCTGATGTCCATATAATTTCCCTGCCAACAACTTTGTCATCCCTTTACTGGAAGTGAAGGGCAGATCCTAAAGCTCTTCCCCAAAAGACACCCAGCTTTTGGGGAGGGCTGAGGGGCTGGCACAAGCAGGGACAAAGGTCCCTGTGTCCCTGAAGCGGCTGCTCAGGCTGCCTGTGCTTCTGCCGGGTGGGAGGGAGTGAGTTGCAACTAATGTGCAATCAAGAACCATCACAATTACAAATGTAAATGAACAGGCAATTGGCACTGACCTTTGCAGATTGTTGGAGGACTAATTAAGGTGTGATCAGAGCTCTCTTCCAACAGATTGAGATGCATCTACACAAGCAAATATCTACTCACCGTCTCCAGACAGCACTGCTTTCTCCTACATGCTTGCACACGGCAGTGAGTAGGTACACACAGAGTAGGCACACACAGCATTCAACTCCAGCATCTGTGCCCTGTGCACAGCAATGGGATGGAGCTGGAGGGGAACGGGGCAACTCCACTGTGTCACCCAAGGCCACAGTACAGAACAGACCACTGCACCTGGACTGCGGCAAGGCTACAAAAAAATGTCACTGTCCCTCTGTGCCCCAGCAGAGACGTGTCACAGACCAGAGAAGTGTCATGGACAAGTGTCTGTCAAGGCGTCTGAGCCTGATACCTAATACCACAGAGACACCTTATCAAAAGGCAGCAGGGAAAAGTCCACGCAGCAGTCAGAAAGCAACAATAAAAACCATGATGGGCACACAGGAGAGACGCAGGGCACAGACTCATACTGTCCCCGTGCATGGCCCTGCCCCACAGCTGAGCATCCCCACACCTAGGGGGCCATAACGGGATCAGAATGAGTGGGAGATGGGAGCACCCCTTCTCTCCCCTTGGGGTTGCAGCAGCCTCTCATCCAAACCTGACTCCCATCCCTGCAGGGATCCCTGGCCCAGCACGCCAGTGAGGTGTCCCACTTCGACTAGCTCAGCAATGGCTCAAGAGTGTTTGAAATTAAGTATCGCAGCTTAAAGTGACTTACTAAACTGACCCAAGATACCCCTTTGCCTTCTGCAGCCTTATTCTTGCTTGTATTCATAACCTTTGAAATAAAATATGATCAAGAAATTGTGTCTTGCTTGCTGTCAGTTTTTGTTGAAGAACCAACAAGCTTAAAGGAAATTAAAACATTTGTAAATCGAGCTTTCCTTTCAGTGACTTGTCAGGACTTTTACTTCAAAAATATTACATTTTTTAAAATGGTCACCAAATCGTTTTCTCTCCCAGCCAGTCAGCTCCTGCCCTTCCAGTACCTGCCATGTCCTAATCTGGGCAGCTGGATGGCAAAGATAAGGTTTGTACAGTAAAAGACAAGGCAAACAGAAATTTCTAGAGTAAACAAGGTTTTCAAAGTTGTTCTGTCTATCACAAAGGGCATGGATGGCTTCCCCTCTCTGCTCATTTTGCATTTAAGCAGCTCAGCCCAAAGAACCCTTTTGAATTCGGAATGTTTCCCTACAGAAGAGCACGGTGGAAGGGCAGGCAGAGCCACTGTCCCCCCTGGGGCGGTGTGGCAGCCACCGCGCTCTCGCTGTCACCGTGACCTTTGGGAAGCGTGCTCCATGCTCTCGACTCTGCTGGGCCACCAAGGTCACAGACTGGGCACTTTTTCCACAAGACTGAATTTAACTCTTAATGAAAAATCTCCTGTCTCACTCTTGGGGTCTTTTGGGTTTATTTCACATCCTCATTACTCACAGGGATAACAGCAATGAGACCCAGATGTGAATTCAAGGGACATTTCTGAAAACTCCACATGTTCTCCCTCAGCTGCTGCTGCTGTCCCTTCTCAACCCTTTCAGCCAAGACCACCTTCCTCATCTCCATGTGCATTCACTGCAGAATGCCAGTTCCCCAGAGTGGCTATTTGTAGGATTTATCCATTTTCACAGCAGTCACAGAGAAAAGTCCTGCTTGAAGCTATGAGGATTGTGAAGGCTTTTGCTGGCACACTCCAGCTCCAGCACCTTCATGCCTTGACAGCACACAAATCAGCTGACCCAGGACGATTCTCATCCTTCTCCCTCCGAAGAGGGCTTCAGGAGACCTGGGTTTTTCAGAACATTAAAAATGTCTCAGCCCTTTACGTGACTAAACAAAGTACCATCTCTGCTCCATCCAGCCTAACTGCTCCTTTTAGGCACACTTCCTCTTGCTGGATTTGTAGCTGCAATCCCTGTCCTATGATCTGTGTGAGGCAATGTTTCATACAAACCCTTCACTTTATTTACCTTATCAAGAGGAGACACGGAAAATAGAGATGGAAAACTCACACGTCCTGCCCACCCCTTTTGCCCAGCTCCTCCTCCCAATCCAGAGTGGCTGAAGTACTAGAAATCAGTGCCAAGCTGGCACAGCTTATGCTGGTGCTCAGGGCATGACTTGACTCACTGCAAAACATCTACTGGTGCACTGGTTTGTTGAGTTGTCCAGATATGACAGTATCTTTAGATGCCCATACAATATTCCAGGGTTTAAGACACCAACCTGAACCAAGACACACACTTCAACACCCCAAACCCCGCCTCAGGCAGGTGGGATTCCTGTAATGTGTTACCTGATGTGTCATCCCCCAGCAGGGAAGAGAAACAGGAACATCACCAAGTTTGTCACCGAGCAGGACAGTGGCTGTGATGCCACTCGCCCAGCCCTGCAGCACCAGCCCTGCTCACGCCAAGGCAGCAGCACTCACCGGCCTCGGCAGCTGGACACTTGCGTATGGTGAAGATCTGTCCTAGGTCCTCCTCTTCTTCAGGAAGACCTTTCTGGAGGCGCTGCAGCTTCCGGAGGCTTTCACTCCGCTGGTGTTTCATGGAGCGCACGTGCTGGATGAGGTTCAGCTTGGCCTTGGTGGAGTAGTTACACAGGACACAGTGGTAGTAGCAGCTTTCGCCTTCGACCCCGCTCTCATGGTGCTGCAGATGCTGCGGAGAACAAAGCAGAGGAATGTCAATGTCCTTTATCACCCCCAGTCTCCTGGGTTAGTCCACTGTAAATTGCTAAAAGCCACCTGGGAATTAGTTAAGGAACCACATTCGGACGCAGATCCAGTGAGACAATGCCTGTTTGTTTCCGAGGTATTACATGCTCTCCAGTGAGGAGCACGAAAACCGAAACACACTGAAACGGGCACAAAGCACAGATGAGACAGACAAGATCAGCTCCCTCAGGGAGGGAAAGCACCAGACCCAGCAGTAACACCTGCTCATGACCCACTCAGGGTTCATTCCTTCACACTCAAAGCTTGCCCTGGGAGGGGATCCAACTGCATAACAAACTTAAAATTAAATTCAGTACATTCTCATGGAAAACTAGAAAGAGTAAAACCAAAGCAACCCTGGAACTCAACAAACCCATTAGATAGAGAGGTCCTAGACACTGTGTATGGAAGCAGAGTGCAGAGCCATCCTGTCCATCATCCAGCTCTCCACCCCCTGGCATCCAGATTTTACTCCCTTGGATCAGGAAGGAAGCAGCAGCCTGGCCTGTAAGATGGCTGTGACAGAGACCCCAGCTGAAAAGCCAGCCGTGAGCATGCAGCTGCGTACCACCATGAGAGGCCAGAACCTGGAAAACCCCTGTCCCCTCCTGAGCTGTGCTGTCACAGCCAATACAGCTAATTCTGCATTATGATACCACGATTATTTGGCAAAACCTATCAGTCCCCTGGTACAGAGGTCCATGCCTCTGGGGAAATAAGCAGCCATTTCCTGTCACGGATCCCACAGACACGGAAATTATTTCTTAGAAGCAGAGGGAAGAATTCACCACGCACAGCCATGCTGGCTGCCACGGCACAGCTGCTGTCCCTTCCCCTTGGGCAGCAGGAGGTCACAGGAAATTTCCCAACTCCACAGTAAGGGCGTGTCACTAGTTGAGAAAAAATGAACGCCAAGGTGAAACAACACGAGATCCCTCAGTGAAGGCCTTTGGTGTTTCCACCCCACACCTAACAGTTCAGCTGTGCAATACTCCCTGCCAGCTCCTCCCATCCAATCCTGAGACCTCCTTGTGTCTTTCTGTCATCTCATGGAACCCTTTCCTCACCAAAAACTTGGCCCGAGGCACAAATACAGTGATTTGGCCATGATCTTGAGGTTTGTCAATCAAAAATATTGCCTACGTGCAGCCAGGACCTTCTGGTAAAAAATTCTGATGCTTATTATCTCAGTTACAGCTGAGATAAGATTAAAGACACATATTACCCAGCGCTGCGTGCCTTGCTCACATGGAGGAAGGAGAGCCCTCTGAGTCTAGGAATGATTAAAAATAGGATATGAGCTGATGCTGAGGCTTCTGATTGGGAGGGCGAGGAAAGAGAATAAATGTATTCTAGATCTGGCTAATTAGACTAGCCTCTTTTGGGATCACGATGTATTTAATTAAATTCACTGTAATATTTGAAGAATCCACGAGGGCACTAATCCCACCGGTGCCCTCAAAAGATTTTTTGCTGTTTTCCCTTATAAGAACTTCTTCCTCATCTCATTTCTATTGTTTGCAAGCGTTGCTCTTCCTGAGCCAGAAAAAGACAAATGGCTTAAGGCATGAAAGGTCAGCAAGCCCGTCACAAGAGTCACATGCCCATCTCAGATGGGCCAGCCTCGCCAGCCTGGCTCAGCCCTGACCCTTGCCACGACCTCCCTGGCTGCTGCAGGCTGGGGTCTGGCTCCAGGCACCACAGCAGGCCTGTCCCTGCCGGGCCATCGGGGAAGCCCCATCCCACAAACCCCGCGCTGCGCTCGGGAAGTGCCCATGGGCTCAGCCGCAGCTTCTGCGCCAAGCCAGAGAAACCCCCAGTGAGCAATTAGAGAAAAATCCGGTCACGGGTTCAAGGAAATATTAAGGACATGGTCTCTGTGGAACCAGAGGCACAGTCTGTGCTGCTCTCATTTAGAAGGGAAATGTTTTAGGAAAACATTTGTTTTAAACAGTTTAATAAATGTGTCTTATTTCATGCTCTTCTTTTGCTTCATCTCAAACATCCCTCGTGCTGGGGTCAGCCTCACCTACCTATCATGCTGCAGGAGTCACAGGCTGGGGGTGCCACCAAGCCCAGCCTCGGCACAGCACTGAATGCACCTGATTCAACCCATCCTCCAGCAGAGGAAAGGAACAGTCCAGAGAAAGAAGACATCAGGGTCGAGCCAGTCCAAGCTGTGAGCTGCTGGAGGCGATGAAATGTTGTCCAAGTATGTGTAGTTATTGCCCATCACACTGTTAAACTTCCCCCTTGTGAGAATTTATCCGTATCACAGGAAACAAATTCAAAATACTACACCAGAACCTTGTTAGAAGACAAATCAACTTGAAAATCAAAAGAATATATTGTTCCAAGAAAACCAACCAACTTCTGTCAGAAAACATTGATTTCTGTGAGTCTGAGGGGGTGTTCGCCTCCTCCCTCTCCACAATAGGAAACTTCCAACATCTGGTTCTTCACGCATGGCATGCAAAATATTGATCAGGGTGAGTCAAAGCTACACTTTAAATCAGAAACAGAGAGAGGAATGCTCTGATGGAAACCATATGGCTCACGAGCGCAGCTCCCCGGGGGACACGGGTGTTCCTGTACCTACACCAACCACGGCTCAACACTGCAGGCTCCCAGCACCTATTCCCACACACACCTGCCGGGCTGGGAGCCTGCAGCTCTCCGGGCAGGGCTGTGTCCTGACAGAGACTGGTACAGGAGGGTGCTGCTCAGAGGCCTCATGTCTCTCCTCTGCCCCAGCTCTGTCCCAGCCTGTCCCTCAGGGTCCCCCAGCCCTGCCCTGGCCCCGCGGTGTGGCCGGGGTGGCACTGCACCGGTGCCAGCTGCATGTGCCAGGCCAGTCCTGCCACGGCGACTGCCCAGCCCCTGCTCTCCAATATCTGCCTCAGAACTGCCTTCTTCTGCTAAGTAGTAAATGCTCACAGGGTACAACTATGGAAATCTGATTTTAAAACAAAGTAAGGAATGATGCTACGGTCGCTTCTTGTTTCTCTCCCTCCATCCTTCACATACTCTTGTTTATTTTACCATCTCTCCTTTCACCATCTTATGCTGCCTCACCCACAGCACTTTACAATAATGGAATTGAACATGACACCATATCACCTGGCCCAACTGCAGACAGCCCCCGTCACTCCATGCCACATACCACACAATGCTCCTCGGAGCTAAGACTCTAGCACCCAGGACTAAGACCCCGAGTTGCTGCTGTCACACAAGTAGCAAACTCTCCTGAACACCTCTGTAGCTGTTTCTGCAGCTCCTATTCACCATCTGATTTCTAAGCTTTTCTACATCTTTTAAACTTTAAAAAAATCTTTTAAATTTTAAAAGACGTTAAACCACTATCTGCCCGAAATCTCTCCTGCGCAAAGTTTATTCAGCCATGGTGCAATGAGCCTGATTCTGACGGTGACAGGTCAGAACAGCCCCAAAGCACTGCCAGGGGCACCAAGGGGTTCTCCAATCCCTCTCTGCCATGTTGAACAGCTCAGCTGCTCGTCTGGGGGACATCTGACCTGTAACCTCAGCCCATCAGGGAGCTGCAACAACACTGAACTATCTCATGCTTTGGATGTTTATCGTTCAATAGAACAAGGCCCAGTTTCTATGTAGTCTTAACTGGAACAAAGCTTTCCCTTCGGAAAGCCCTGAATGCTGCTCAGGACAAGCCCTTGCTCACAGCACTGGGAACCTCTCACGTCCTTGGTTTGCACTGTGAGGGGGAACACCCCATCACCACCCTCAGGAGGTGTCCACGCTAGAAAAGCAGTAGAACACATGAGAAAACTCTCTCCAAACTCGAGGATGGCCCCTTCTTCTGCAGACTTTCACAGGACAATCAGCAGCAGAAACTGTCACTGCCCCAAGGACAGTGGTGGTCCCCAGCTCCCCTGTGAAATCCCCTGCACACATCTGGGTCTCTCTGGGCAGGAGAAGCACGTGAGGTAACAGGACTGGGGGCC
The DNA here is from genome assembly GCA_013390045.1 of Picathartes gymnocephalus. Lineage (NCBI taxonomy): Eukaryota > Metazoa > Chordata > Aves > Passeriformes > Picathartidae > Picathartes > Picathartes gymnocephalus. The sequence continues at coordinate 503,041 of WEKY01013864.1, read as the reverse complement.
AGAACTCCAAGTGGGAAAATAAGCTCATAAACGCTACACAGCAGCAAACCAGCAGGGACACGAGGAATGATGTTCTCACTCTGGCTGTGACAGGACTGCAGGCTCCAGCCCCGCAGATCCTCAGCCGACAGCACTCCAAGGCTGTGCAGAGCCTGTCGGGCACGGCCCCAGCGAGTCCCCACCCTCCTGCTTGCACAAACATCCTCTTCCTCACCACTCCGACCGTTCTGTACGGCCAGGTGCTCTGTGGGTCACTGACAAACAGTCTGCAGTAACCTCCTCCGCACCACTTCCGAGCACTCACACATCACAGGATACCCTGCCACGAAAACAAAGGCCACTCCACTACCCAGAGCTTCTTGAAAAAGAAGCTGTCAGACTTCAACATCTTCGGCAGAGATTTTCTCCACATGTAACGCTTTTCCTACCTCTGAACTCAGCACTCAGCTCCATTAGGATGGGTAAAGCCAGCAGTGATTTCAAAGAATTGACAGATGCAGCTGGGGAAGAAGGAGCCAAAAATCTGCTGGAAGGTCACAAAAGCCACGGAAAGAAGCAGCACTGCAGAGGTGCACTGCCCTGCCTTTCTCCTGCAAGCACTGACGTCTGAGCAGCCCCGGCGAGCAGAACCAACCCCAGTGAGTAGAACCAGCACATGAACCAGGGAGCACCTCAGTGTTTACTCAGAGGTTGACCCAAGCTCAGGAGCTGCTGGAACCACTTCAGCCCCGCCAGCACATCTGCAGTGCAGGAGAATACCCAGGGACTGACTCTTCCTCGGGGTGAGGTCAGACAGGGGTAATTAGTCACAGGCTTGGTAGGAAACACTTCAGGTGCCAGCGAGGACTGTACGCCCCTAGGGAGGGACATGAGGTGACCCTTACAGCAGAGCTGGAGGGGGGCTGTGGGTCTCCACAGAAAGGGACCCGACCCCACTGCAGACCTCAGAGGCCTTGTGAGCATCTCTTGGCCCCCATGTGCCTCTAATGTGCTGCACGAGATAAATCACACAGCCCTGCAAGAGAAGAATCTGAATTTTTAATGAAAGTCATGTGGATGCAGCTGTCTGATCCTGGTCTGTTCCAAGTACTCCATAAAAGTCAGGGCTGGCCAATCCATCTTGCTCTCCTTTCACACCTGCAGCCACAGCTGGAATTTCCTGGAGCAGTGGGACGTGCTGGCTGCGCCCTGGAGAGAGCTGGAGTGCCAAGTCTCCCCCCACCCCCCTGGAATGGGTGGGGGGAGGAATTGATTCTGCATCCAGCAGGTTCAAAAGCTAAACTTCCACTCTTTCATACCCAACCAACATCCTGAATTGTTTACTGCTTCCAAAGGAGCAGCAAACCCTTCCCTTCTCCAGCCTCCTGCCTCTGTGCATCACAGCTCTGTGGGGCAGTGCCAGTGGTAGGGTTCAGGCTTGTCTGTCCCTGAGTTTCTGAAGCTCAGCTTGTGGTAACTGCTCTCTGATCCTTATTTTTCTTACCTAGAGGCTCGAAATGTAGCACTCCCTTCTGCCACAGGCACTGAGGTACCAATCCAAGTCCCCAAGTCTCATGGAAAGGCCTGAAGAACAGCCACAACTGCCCCCATTAACAGTCCATCCCTATACCCCACCACATCTGTATTTTCTGAGCACTCCAGCCCTGCCTGACAATAAGTGAATGCCACAGAGGCTCTCCTTGTTAGCCACGTGGCTGGTGCTTGCCATGCTGCAAGGTTTTGGGTTCCCCTACAAACCCAAAAGTGACCCAGCAAATGGGGTTTGCTCCAGCAGCCCTTGAAGTCTCATTAAAAGCCAAATATTGCTCAGCCTAAGGATGGAGAGCTCAGCATGGATTTTACTGAACGCTAAATCAACCAGCAAGCATAGCCAGCAAACTCTGTGGCACTTTAACTTTAAATAATGCAATAATTATTGAATTTCCTTTTTATAACTGAAGTGCTGGAATGTAAACAATGGGGCTGTAATTGCAGGAAGGGGGGATCAATAGAGGCAATCGTTTTCAGCCATGTTAATTGTAAATACAATTGCTCCAAGATGTCAGACTCGTTCTTCTCGCTCCCAGAATCATCCTAACGGATGACAGAGTCCAACTTTCCCATTACAGCTGTTCGTTCCTTTAAGAGGTTCTCAATCAGGTCTGATCAATCTGTCAAGATAATGCATGGAGTAAGTAAGACTCTTCCAAACACAAGCTCCCAATCAATAGCCCGGACCTGCTTAATGAGGAGGGGCTAAAGCCCAGGGGGAGGCACAGTCCCAGCTACTGCTTGGCTCCAGCAGCCAACTTCTTCACAGGGTCTTGGAGCAGCTGCTAACAAGGACATTGTGTTGCCCGTGATGAGTAGCATCCCTGCACACCCACAGTCCCATGGGGTCTGTGGACAGAGAACGACAGAGGTTAAAACAGAGCAAGCACCAAGAAAGGCTGAACTTCTAATCACATCCCCCACACCTTTTTAATTGTGCAACAGACTTGCAAGCACTAATTAATCATTCCTTGGAAGAGATGCCCAAAGATGCAAACCTGTACGGGGACAGCTGACAGCCAAGAGCTTCAACTAAGACTCCTCCTGTGGAAGATTTCCTTCCCATGTCTTGAGGAAGGATAAAGTCCAAGGGGAGCCAGCACTGGCCCAGTTATGCCGGCCAACCCCTTCCAGTGCAGGGGAAACAGAGTGGGATGCTGGCTGAAGACCTTTCGAGGGAGGATGAGATGCCAAGGGAGGTGACCGAACAGCCAGAGAGGCTGTTCCTCCAGCTGTAGTACCTAACTCCAGCAGCACAGCTATCCCTTGCACACCTGGGTCACCGTGCACTTGCTGAGCAGCCCAGGGAGGGGAAAAGTAACAGACTGTACTTGGGCACTCTCCTACAGCACCCAACTTTCTCTTCTCCCACAGCTGCACTGCAAAGACTTGCCAGCACAGCAAACCCACTCTTGGGCAACTACAACTTCAGCTGGAGAGAATCTTCCAGATCCCCAAGACCTCCCCCGGGAGACACAGGCACAAGCACTGCTGTACACGGAGACGCACACAGGAGCGTGAATATCGATCCTACTAATTATAGTGCTGAAACCAAAGCATGATGAGAGTACATTTCCTATCAGCTGGCCTGTAAAGTGCTGCCCTCAACCCTGCACACTCCTGCCCGCCTGTGGCTCTACCACAGGACACACGACAGCCCTGCAAGGGCACCTCTGCTGCTCCCCTGTGCACCTCTGACCAACAGGAACCAACAAACTTCACAGCAGGTGACCTCTCCTATGGCCAGTCAGGATGTGAGGGATGTCAGCCAGAGCCAGCCTCATCCAGCAGCTCCTGTGGAGCAGCACAGAGCTTGCGAATGGCTGAACTCCTCTTGCAACTGACCCAAAGCCTGGACTAGGGACATTCTGATCCCCAGGAAAGCATACAGTTTTGCCACTTCGTATTTCCACGGATGCTGTCATCCCTGGAGAAACACGGTGGAAAAGCTGCACTTTTGCCTGCAAAGCACTGTATGGACAGCAAGAGGATGGACTGACGAAAAAAGAAAAAAAAAACTTGTGTCACAGTGCAGCAACATGACCAAGGAAGAGGCTCAGGGCTTTCAGCCCACTCCTTTCTCAGTGCTGGGACAGGCAGGAGCTGAGGAATTCAGGGAGCCTCATCTTTTCCAGGGTCAGGAAAACAAATGGGGAAAAAACAACTGAAGACAGTAACCATAAGCAGGCCTCACAGTGCCACTGCCCAGACCTTTGTAACATATTTTGTACATCTACTTGAAAATAATCAGTTCAATGTGAGTTGCTAAGCTGTGAACACTCAGGTGAACTAAACCAGCCTGGGAATATGGAAAACCACTGGATAAAAAGCAAATTATGTAATCAAAAGGTCTGGGGGGAACCTGGAAAGACAGCAGGATCGAAATCTGTTGTCCATATTGTAATTGTGTAGCTGCTGAGTGATTGAAGATGGCTTTCCCTAACACAGAGCCAGGCTAGGACTCTCCACACCACTGATGTTTTGTTTCCTCCAGCAGCCATGGGAATGATCCCTGTGTTAGGCAGCAGAGCAGCCCCTCTCCAGTGGCACAGGATGCAGGGCTGGGCACAGGCTGGGCAGCCAGAGCACTATCCAAATTTGAGGCACATGCTGCGCATCAGCCTGCCCTGAACACGGGGACAGGAGCACCAGCTGATTTCAGAACGAGCTGCCAAGGTAAGTTCTTTCAGTGTCTGTGAAACACAAACAGAACACAGAGCACCACGGAAATGCCCATGAGAAAATAAATAATTCTTCATTCAGTGAAAGCTTTGGATTGTATTAGACAAAGCCTGGGGCAATGTAATGAAAGAGGAAGATAAAAAGAAATGGAATAATTACTCACAGAATGAGGCAAGAATCCTGCTGGAAAAATATGTATGGAACTACTCATAATTAAGAACCAAAATAACGTCTGCACACAAAGGGTTGAATTAAGGCAACCTGCTACTCCCTCTGTTCTAGATGGCTGTGAGGGCTCCATGAACCCAATGGACACTAACGTGTCCTAAGAACTGTGTACCGAAATTCACACAATTGCTCTTTGCCCAACACTCCTGAGCAACTCCTCTGTAAGGAAAGCCACCAACTTCCTGGGGAGGAGAAGTCTTCCAAAGACAGCCTCCTCCAAATTTAACTGGGAGACCTCTCCGGTCCTTGGGCATGCAATGGTTCCCAGCCCACCTGGCTTTCACCAGGAAGGACACATCAGTGACCTACAGCAATCCACAGCAGCACAACTGCCTGGCTCCTGGATTCCGTACACGGCCTCCAAGCAGTTCGCAGCCTATGAACAGCTGGGTTTGCTGCTCTGTATTTCCTGTGTATACCTAAAATCTAATTCAACTGTAGTATAACTCTGCAGAGGGATCTGCAAGAGAATAGAATGGCTCTGAGCATTAGCTGCAGCTATTCCCTCCAGGACAGACTACAGCAATGGAAAATATGGAGAGTGTGGAAGCACGCTGAGGCAAACAGAGCAAACCTGAGATGATAAATGTCTCTGCTCTTTGGTGCTCTCTTTGTTCATGTGTATCTGCATCCATTGGCATTTGCCTTCACAGGTACAGAAACCCCTGGGAAAAGCTAGGCCCACTATTCACTAGTTTTAGCCATTCTGGCTCTGCAAGCCCAGTGGGCAGTCTGCAGAGACACACATGGGGTAAATGACAAACACTGCCGAGGCAGCACTGATCAGCATTAGGAGGGTGTACTGACCACTGCAATTCAAAAATAAAACTGAAGCAACAAAACCTTTTCTGGGAGCAGCATCCACTCACAACAGAAAGGTGTGAGGAAATAACAGATTTCTAAATCCTGTTTATGAAATCGCAGGTGTAACTCCAGTTATTCCAACTGCCCCAAAATTCTCATTTCTGTGACCACATGGGATTAATCTGTCTGCAAAAATACTTGCTCAGAGTTAGCATATGCTACCAGGAGGTCAGTCTGCAGGTTTCATGTCTGGATGATCCCCCTGCCCAGCCCACAGTCAGACACTTTAACAGGCCTTTTTGGGCACTGCAGTGCATGCACTGGAAAATCCAGGCAGGTCAGAGCCAAGGAGGTGTGAAAATGATAAAAGCAAAGCTCCTGCTTTGTGGAACCATGAAAAACACTCACAGGCAGCCAGAGGTGCCTGTAACACAGACCCCATGATATGGAAAGATCATCTGCAAGACTCCAAAGCCTTTAAATGTCTCCCACCTATGGTCACAGTATGCTTGAGAACCTGCTCTGGGACAGCAAGTGCCTTCTCAGAGGGACTTCCAGCATCTGGTCCCTTTCCAGCAGTGGTCAAAAGCCAAAGCTAGGTACTGTCCTTCTCTGTGCCTCCTCCCACAGGAAGGTCCTGGGCTCAGCACAAGGTACCACAGCACCCTGCAGACACCCCCAAGAGTATAACTGTGGCCCTAACGTGACACATCTGCACGTAAGCCCAGAGCTACAGAACAGTCTCACAAATCTTGTGGGCGAAGTGAAGGAAATCAGAATTCTCAAACTGGGACGCCCTCTGGCTTTGTGCTGGAGAGGAAGGAGGTGAGTCTCACCTGAAGGCAGAAGGGGTCACCCCAGGAGAGCTCCTTGCTCTTCTGCCAACCCTTCCTAAAGACCCTCCTTCTTGCACGCATATGAAGACTACAACAACTCTCTGGGCCAGTTTTCAAAGAACATAAATAAAGGAAGGCTGAGCCAAACGACCAGGACGTGCTGAATTAGGAGTTTCACTGCAGCACAGGCTGGGGGCTGGATGGGGACAGGGATGTGAGGAGACGCAGCAGTGAGGAACCAGACAAGGGGACAGACACAGCTCTGCAGCTGGCCAGAGAAGCTGACCAGCAATGGGCAGTGGAGAAGCCCAGTGCCGATGCTGGCAGCTCTCACCCCATGGAGGGCAGGGCAGCAGCCACACACTGAGGGACCCAGGGGATGCAGCGGGACCCCAGGCACTGCCCACACCCCGTGGGGGTCCCTGGGGCTGTCTGGGCCCTCAGCGCGGGGCGGCCCTGCGAGCCGTGGCAGCTCCGAGGCGGCCGTGGGAGCCCCGAGGGGGCCGTGGGAGCTCCAAAGGGGCCGTGGCAGCTCCGAGGGGGCCGTGGGAACTCCGAGGCAGCAGTGGCAGCTCCAAAGGGGTCGTGGGAGCCCCGAGGGGGCCGTGGCTGCGCCTGCCCTGAGTGCAGCACTGGGGCTGCGGGTGCCGTGCCAGGCACCGGAGCTGCTGCGAGACGAGCTCTGCTCTCCTTCCCCACCAAAACCCCCGAGGCCTCCTGCGTGTGCGCTAACCACAGCCCTTTGAGAGGCTCGTGTATTTACAAACTAAGGCATGTTGAAATCAAAGGGGATACCATATGACATAATTCACGTTAAAATGTCAACAGGCTGACAATTTATAGAGTCAATCCACTGGAGGTGGGGAGAACTAAGACACGGTAATTGTTTAATTCCCGCTTAAACCAACAGCAGCTTCACCTTCAAAGCAGCATCGTGTGCACGGCCTCTGGCCGCTGTCAGTCCTGGTGCCAGCCTGGCGGCAGTGGCCTCAGCCATTCATTGGCACCAGGCACGGGCTGGGCATGGGATGCTGCTCTGAGGAGCACAGCTCCAGTCCACCCCATGGCAAATATTCACCATCAGCACAAGGACAACCAGTTTTTCAGGAAGGCGGAGTCCCTCTGGTCAGGGCACTGCTGTCCATTTCCACACCTCTTCTGCAGGGGACACAGCAGGTAAGTGCTCCGAGGGCACCAGTGAAGGAACCGACTCCCCCAGTGCCTGGCACTGCATGGCCCTGACCCCACTGGGACCTGAGAATACAACAGCAGTGGAACAAGGAAAGCATGGAGTGTCCCAACCATAAAGCCCCTCGGGGCACACGTGAACTTTTTACCCCAGGTAGATGGCAGCAGCTTTGCCCACATCAAATATGTTTTGGTGTTTTGTGATACACAACACCGGTGCCCTCAGCCCGCTGACATCCCCTGCCCACGGACAGGCTGCTGGCAACGTGTCTTGTAGCTTGTAATAAGGCATCAGGTAGGCAGGAGAAGGAAACGTGCACCGCTGGGAGAAATTTTACCTGGATAAACCACAGCCAATAAATTTTCTATAAATGCCAGCTAATGCTGTCCCTTGGAGAGCACTGGGCAGGGACTGCCGGGCTCCAGAGCCCTCGGCACAGCCTCGCTGTCTGTACATAAACAGTAACACCTCATTCTCTCTTCTACCTCATTAACTGAAACGCATTAAAACAAGTGTGCACTGGGAGCAGCAAATGAGACTGTTAAACCAAGCTGATATAATCCTCATCAGCTGTGGGAAATGAGCACACATCCATTACCCTGAATCAAGCCGCCAACTGCGATTCATCGAGGGTGCTGAGACCCCAGCAAAATGCTCTTCCCCCTCAGCTGTACCAGGCAGCTCAACCACTGTCTCCAGCACTCTCTCATGGGGCATTTCCAGAGTGCTGGGGCTGCATTTCCATTCCAGCAGCTCCCTCCAAGCACAAAGCTGGGGGTTCTGGTCCCACGCTGCAGCCAAGTGCTGTGCGAGGCCACTGCGTCCAGCAGGAATCTGCTCAGTGAGATGAAAGGAACCATCCGACTCCTCTAGTATCCAAGTAGAATAAAAGGCCAAGGCAGCAGAGCAGACGCACAGAACATGGGATGTTTCCCAAGCCCAGCCTTCAATGGGGACATTCTCATGCAGTGTGACAGTACCTGACCACAGCAGGGCTGGCCTCAGGTGATGGACACATGTTTGCACCCTGCCCAAATGGTACCAGCCTGCAGAACCACACAAAGGGGGGAAACCACAACATCCACTGATAAAGCCCCCAGCACTGACACCACTATGGTGCCACGACTGTCCCCATTCCCCCAGCTGGCAGCCAGAGGCTGACAAGAGCTGTCACACAGTGACCACTGACTGCCAGCACACAGGACCAGCTCCACACACGGATATGGAACTGCTCCCTTCTTCTGCAGGGCCATGACGCCACGGCTATGCCTTCACGAGCAAAGACTCGCTTAAAATGTTGAAGAAATGTTCATTTTGCCTCCCCCCTGAGGAGGCAGAGCAGGGAGACCTTCCGATGCTGCAGGAACCGGACAGACCACATTCACCTCAGACAGACAGCACTTTGTGCCCTCCACCGCCTTGCGTCTGAACTGCTGACCTCACCCAAGCAGCTCAAGTTTCCAAACTCTCTTTTCCTCATGCCAAGCAGAGCTGATGCAGCAAGATGGGCTCCCCTGTGCCTCGCCCCCAGGCCTGTGGTGAGAGGAGGTCCTCTCTGCCTCAGCCCTATACTCACAGCAAGAATGTAAACAACCCCTTCAATCCTCACAGCTGCTATTCCAGAGTTTTTAACTCAACACAGCTATTACATGGCATTTCCCCCACGTGCAGTCTGTGCACAGCGCAGCCCACACCAGGCTGCCTGGGACTTGCTCCTCCCTGTGGAACAGGACACCCCGGGGTCTCCCTGGCAGCTCCCAGCAGCCTGCGCAGGCATTTTGAACGGGGTCCATGAAGTCTGTTTAACCAGCATGATGTGTGCAACAGAATCACAAAGAAACAGGCATTTAAAGTGACATCTGTTGGATTAATTAGCTGTGTAATTAGCCTCCCCTCTGTGGAGACAGGCTTTGTTACTGCTGCCTGAAACTTCCCCAGGTGATTCTCTTTGTATCCATCCTTCCCTGAGCACAAGGAGGAGCAGAGTGGGTGAAATGGGGCTGTACTACCCAAATGAGGGGCAGGAGACAGCCCAGGGGCAGCTGAGGGGCAATAAATGGGTCAGAGAACCCCAACTGCTACATGGATGTGGTGGAACCTGAACGGGAATGTCTGTCAGCTTGAGCACATTCTGCAGGTCTGCCCAGAGATGAAAGGCAGGGATACAAGTCAGGCATTTATATCTCTGTCTCCTGTAACCAGCTCCCCACCTCCCTGGCCTGACACGGGGGTCACAGCTGGCTCAAACAGCTGGGGGACACAGCAGCCACTGCACTTCTACCTGAGCCACGGCCAACGCAGCAGAACAGAAAAATCCTGAGGTAACCTCTAGGACAAAGAGGAGACCCGGGATCCTGGGAACAGCGGCACTGCCCTGATGGTTCGATGGCCAGATGCAGGTACCTCCCTGCTTTAAAGAAGAACAAGAGGGGTGCTGTGGGTGCCCGGCCTTGCCTCTCTGCCAAAGCTACCCGGAGCCAAGGATCTCCCCACAGCTGCAGCCAGGCTTCCCAGAGCCCGTACAACCACACCCCAAGGCTCAACTTCCACAGAACCTGTTGCACAAGTGCAACTTACTGCCTAATTTGACTTGCAGAACTTGGCTGTCCATGTCACAGTGCAGGAGCAGGATTTTTAGGACTGGCAAGAAGGGGGAAAAGCCCATTATGGTATTAAGTTATGTATCATGCATACATTATTTATTGTAATTTAATGAATTCCCTATGAGATAGCAAACACAGAACCTCCCATGCTGGTTCCATAGCAATTCTGGGGACTTTGTTACAACAGTTTCTTTAGGAACAGCTCAATTAAAGCCGGAGAAGGATGACACAGTGTCCTGCAGCCCAGTGCACTGCCACAGCCAAACAGAAAGCAGCAGTCCATGCCTGGTCACATAGAACAGGTTGGGGAAAGCACCTTGTGGGCCCCTTCCCAGCCTTCAAACGAGCCCGTGCCAGAGATGGATGCTGATGAATGCCCATCCATTATTTAATGAGGTCGTCGCCAGCAAGCCTACAGCTGCAGAACTGGTGCTCGGCCAGGGCTGGTACCCAAGGCACTGAAAACCTCACCCTGCCCAAGCAGGAAAGGAACTAAGAGCACTCTGAGGTCTTCGAGGCATATTACCTATGTTGAGGAATCCATCTGTTCCAGGCAGCTGGACTCAAGACACAGACTGAAATGCAGATTGAGCTCTGGGTTCCAGCCCAGGACAAGAGGCCATGAGCTGCAAACCTCTGGGATAACAAAGGGCACAAATTTGGGTGACACCAGCCAGGTGAATGGACACTGGGAAACACAGCAGGCACTGGGAATTGCCAACCTCTTGGACAACAAAGGAGACAGGAGTCCAGTAACACCAGCAAGATGGATGGACAGGAAGATGGGGGCAGGAGCTGAAGACCTGGAGATTTGTGCGTGGGTAGACTGCGAGGATATAAAAACCCAGGTGCTCTTTTCTTGGGGGTCCCTTCTCAGAGGCACCAGCTTGAAATGTTTCTGTGTTACTACACCAGGAATAAATGGCTTTATGGAATGAGACATCTGAGACTGTGCCATGGGAAACCTGGGGTGGAACTGGTGAGGAAACCTGGTCTGACAGGGTGGGTGGGGGGTGTGGGGAGTCCTGCGGGACCCATTGGGTCAGTGGAGCCAACACTGGAGGGGCTTCAGTCCCAGCAGTGAAAGTCTCTGGCCTTGGAAATGTGACTTCTTAGAAGTCTCTGGAATGGTCTGACTGGGAAGTTTCCTTAACAACCTCTGCAAAGAGAAACACGACTGCCCAGAGGGAGCGTGGGATCCTCAGGGGGAACTACTCGAGCACAGCCCTTCAGTGCACAGGCTTTGAACCCTGCACTGCAGTGCCACTTGCCTGCTTCAGCCTCACACTGAACTGTCTCCCAGCTCCTCTGCCTCCTTGCTCCAGCACTCCTAAACCCTGACTTGTTGCAGTCCTACCAGCTAGCACTCAACTGCGTGTGTTGGGTGTCTGCAGGATGTGGGGAGAGGACCCTGACAAATATGCTGTGATAAGATCCTGGCAAACACTGGGATAAGACCCCAGAACCAGCTGGATAAGGCCACAACAAACAGGCCCATTACCTGTCCTGGACAAGCACCTTCTCGGCTCTCCTGACTGGAGCTTCCCATGGCAGAGCTAAAGCTGCAGGCAGGAGAATAAGTGCATGCCTACCACTCTGCTCACAGTGGCTGATCACCCAGAAGACAGTGCCAGTCTCTTGGATCTGGACCAGCATCTCTCCCTTCACGCTCTCCTCTGCAGAGCAGCCACCTTCCACACGAGCATGAGAGGGACAGTGGGTCACTGACAGCTTATACCACCAAGGCAAGGTCTGCCAAAGCCTGTCAGCCAGCCTGCTCCAAAGCTGTGGCCAGAACCACTTTGTCCTCTCCCTGAACAACCCAACAACAAGCATCACCTGACACGGGAAAAATTCCTGCTTGGAAATTTAAATGCTCATCCACGTATTCCAAAATTACCAGGATAAAGGAGTGAACCATAAACACACACAGAACTGGCATCATGCATGGGAAAGGGGCAGATGCACACTGACACCATCACCATGATGACGCCTTGTTTTGAGATGACACCTGAGGCTGAGAAAAGCTTTGCAAGTCCCTTGCTCTGTGCTGAGCCTCTCTCCCTGCTGACCCACAGCTCTGGGTGAATAGGGAGAGCCAAGACCCACTCCTGCTGCTCTGCCCATGGGCTGCTACAGAAGCTGGGAAAAATTCAGCTTATATAGATTAGGATAAAGCCTGAAAAGGTGTTTTTCTGTTTGTTTTTCTTTTCTGGTGTTTGGTTTGTTTAGTTGGGTTTTGTAGCCCATTCTCACAAATATTTTGAATTCTAAATGCTGTTTGACCCAGGGCTTTTAGCTCCATGTTCTGGGGAGCTCCTGGTTCCTGCTGTGTGACCAGGGCTGCTGCTCCAGCTGCACTCTCACTCTTTTGTTATTTATGTTGCTTTTACAGGGTGGTTTCTTTACTAAGCTGCTGGCTGCACATGGCTCAGCACTTACTGGAAAACTTGAAAGAAAAACCTAAGTGACAGAGGCCCATAAATAAAACATAGAGCAAGCAATGCTGTGTGCTCTCAGCAGTTCTGATTCCAGGCCTTTCAAAAAGCCGTGCAGAGAAAGGAAAAGTTCTGTGATCCTGTACTAACAGACTTTGGTATTCAATACCTAAAGGAAGGTAAAGACGTCTTTTAATGCCAGGGTGACAGCATGGAGAAATCTCATACTCAGAGGAAAGTGCAACCCCACGAGGGAGGTTTCTCAAGGGGTTAAACTGATACGGAGAGCTTTTTATATCAAAATACTTGTCAACTTCAACAGGACCAAAAGTACTGGATCCTAGGGGTCCATCCTTCTCACACTGGCAGTTCATAAGCTCCTTTCACTACGAGTTTATCCAAGACTAGAGCATGCAGATTTGAATTAAAGGTTTTGGTGACCATCTTTAAAAGCAACTTTGTAGGGAGACTTAAATGAGTATTTATTTCCCTTGTGAAGCCACCACTGGAATTTGTCTTAAAGCTTTAGGAAATCAGCTCAAAGTCCCTCATATGCTCTAATTTAAATGGGCTTCAGGCACAATTTGTGTTGCTCAAGAGTATAATTCAGAGCTCTGGTGCTGCATCTGTATTCCAAGAGGTAAACTTGCAGAAATAAAGCCAAAACACACTGAAGGCAGACAGCGAGTAAATCAAAGGTTAACAGAGCTCTAAATCTCCTAATGAGCATAAAGACTTTCTGAGAGCAACTTTACCCCAAGAACCTTAAAAGGCAGAGATGGGAGGAAGTTTGTGATAAAAATCAAAACCCAAACATGTCTCCTTTTGCCCACGACATCATCTAGGTATTTCAGAACTGAATCAGCCCAGCTCCTGGCAGCTCCAAACGTGGCTCTCCCGCAGGTCCCTGGGCTGGAGCTGGGCTGGTCCCCAGGGCTTTCCTACACTGAAGTCCCACACGGAACATCTCCTGTCAAGTGGTGGGATGAAAGACTCTCAGCTTGACCTTACTGCAGAGTTATGGCAAAGCTAACTCACACCAATCCAAATGCAGCAGTATTTTATTGAACCAGCAATTTCCAGAGCACTCAAATTTATGAAATTCATAAATTCGCCTCCACCCTGGATTCCTGTGTCAAGCCAGCTCCAAAGTCAATGGTCTTTACCCAAGTCACTCCAGCCATCTGCTATTCCTGCAACTTTCTCTGGTATCTTCCTGGGGTTTTTTTAAGCCTTCCTAAAACAACCTAAACTGAACACAGTATTGAACCATCAGACAAAGCGAGGATTTACAGAGTTCACATATTGTCCCCTTGCCCTTCTGCTTCCCACTGATCATTGAGGCAATGTCTTCAAAGAGATTGGCAACAATTCCACATCTTGCTTGCAGAAAGAACAACTTTAAGCCCCTTTTTGTTTTCTTCTCTTTTTATGCATGTGGGGAAGCAGGAAGCCTAGCTGCCCCTCCTTCTGCCATCCCCTTCCAGTAGGGTTGTCTTCCCCCTCATCCCTCTAACACTGTGACACCAAATTCCATCCATCATTTCCTGTGAAATCACTTGATGTTGTGAAGTTCTTCTGCAACTGTCACAGCTTTACATCTAGAGTGGTCCACTATTTTTACCCTATTGCTGATTTTTAAGCTTGCTTTTAACTCCATTTTCGGATCACTTATAAACATATAAACCCCCTGTATCTTTCCAATCTTTTTTCTCCATTGTGGAAAGTTAGTTTTTAAATTTCACCTTCTCTTTCTCATCCTTCACCTCCCTTCCCTGCCCAGACCTCTTCCCCAGTCTGTTCATGAAGAATCTTCTCAAAGACCCTGGGAATGCCCTGCCCCTGCAGACCAGCCCAGCCCTGTCTGTAGCCTGGCTGGCTCCTTCAGACAACTGACAGTGCTGCAAGAACCTGTCTTCCAAATTTCTGCTTTTCCCCTTCCTAATCCATATGCCTACTAAGACTTTTCTATGACAGTTTCCATCAATTTGCTGACTTAATGCTTTGCAGTTTCTGGCTCACACTACTGCCAGGAGCCTCTGGCCCCTCCTGTGGGGTTCCTCCAGAACTCTTCAGAGCAGAGTCCTGCTACGTCACTGACTTTTTCCTTCATGGTTTATCCATGTGAGACCACCCTTCAGGACTTATCCTCCATGCAGAGGCACCTTTCAATTCTGCTCTTAAACACACAACAAGAACTCTCTCCTCTTTCCCCTCCCTGTAACACAGGCCTTCTTCTCTTTGCCTACCTCCACAGGTAATACTTTCCTATTTCATCACATTGGACTTTCTGTGGACTTTGGCCACGTTCCCCCCACGCTGTTTTCTCAGGGGTTGCTACTTTTAACACAAGCACCTAAGGTGCTTTTTGGTAACTCCTCTCCACACACATCACCCTTTACTGTATCCAACAGTAGCTCACCCATTTTCAGGTAATTTTAACTTCAAAGTTAGCTGCTATTACAGAAGGTACTCTTTTTGCCTGTTTCTGTTATGGAAGGACATTGATTCTGAATACATTACCATTACCATCATTCTGTAACTGCATCTCATACAATATGCCATGCATCCTCTGGGATTAAAACTTTTTAGGGATTTTCTGTGGGGGCCCTGGGAGGGCAGCCCCAGGGATTTGGCTCTCATAGGGAATACGTTTCAGTTTCACTTTCCAAGTTGCAAGTTCTGTAACCCCGCTGATCCCCGCCCCTCGCCACTCCTCCCCTGTTGTTCCATCAGCCCCTCATACCCTGGCTCCTCCTGTGTCCCTGCCCCTGTCTGCCCAACAAAACCCGGCATTTCTCCGCCCCCGGGTTTCCTCCCTCCCTTCCAGCATGTGAGGTACGGAAGGTTCGTCGGGGTGCCGGCATCGACCTCTGCCAGTAAGGCTGCTGGGAATTCTTGCAGGAGCCCTCCGGTCCGGGCAGCCCCGGTTGCACCGGCTGCGCGGGTGAAGGTGGCAGCCCCTGGTACCCCCACGGCAGCTCTGAGCCCCACTGGAGACGCTCCAGGGAGGCTGCCGTGCGGGCTGCCCTGCCCCCGTGCCCCAACAATTTTCCAGAAAGTTTCTTCGAGAATCCTGCGGCCAGCAAAGGACACAAGCTCCTGTGGGAGAGGCATGAAGGGACAACGGTGCTCCACGGTGGAAGTGAGGCCTTCTGCTGGGTGTGCAGCTGCACCTCCTCCTTCCCTCCCTTCCCACAGGTCAGCTTCGCTTCTGTCCGAGTCAGCACATACGGTTTCATCACCACTAGCACCACGAGCACTGATATTACAGTCATTTTCCTGCACACTCTGCATCTCTAGCTAACAAAGAGCGTCTGTGCACAGCACCGTGTAACCCAAACCTCTGCTTCAGACTCCCTATTCCCTAAAAAAGTGAACTCAGCACTTGGAAACACTGAAAAGGAAGACACTGAATGGGCTCATTGAAGGCACTTGCTGGCAGCCTGGCCAGCAGCGTGTTTCTTCAGTAGTTCTTTGTTTAAACTTCTCCTGAGCTGCACATTCTGAACTACAGATTGTCAGGAAGTTGTAGGAAATGTCTGAACCTGGCTCTTTCTCAAGCAGATTAATTCCTTCTGGAAGCTCCACCTGTGCAGTAGACACTGGGAACCTGTGCCCAGCCTCTTGCAGATGTGTGAATGCTGCTGCTCTGCTCCATGCCCCGTGCCAAGCCCTGCAGGCACCAGGAGACAAACCTTGGCTGCTGCTCCAGGGAGCTGCACTGGTCTCTGCCTCTGCTCACAACCACCCAGCCCGGGCCACACCATGTCCCAGCTGTGGGAGGAAGGGTCTTCAAACCCACCATCTACCTAAAGCCAGAACATCCATCTCAAAAATGTAATGCTATGCACTGACAATGGCACTCTTGCTTTCCCGGGAGTTCTTCAGGATATAAACGCCCTCAGTCACCCAAGGTGCTCAGCAGTCACAGGAGAGGCACAGGCACCACATTCCCCCAGCAAGTGCCGCATAAACAACATGATTTCCAGTTTGGTCACAGAATTTTAGGGGGACAGCAAGGAATTGGGAGTACACAACAATAAAGGAAAGGTTACCAGACCCTTCCAGTTTTTTGCCATTCCTCTCCCATTACCCCTAACAGGGGAGAGGCCTGATGGAAGCCATTGCAATGAGCAGGATGAAGATGGCAGCAGAAGACCAGACCTTCTCCCCTGGCACTGGGAGTGTTGCAGGAGAAGACTAAAAGGTTCCCCCGACTGCAGACTGACAGTGTCTCCAGATCACATTTTCTGGCAGCAAGTAACACTGACAGAAGTGCCACTTGGGCAATGCAAGCAGCCAATAACATGCGATTTAGGAAAAAAATGGCAAAAGCAGCAGAATAAGGAGGATTGTGTGTGATAAGCCCAGTGTGTGCTCTCACCCAGCAGCATCTGGAGAGGATTTTCTCCAGCAGGCAGGGTAGAACTCGATTACATCCAGTTAACTGTGCTCTAAACTGATTATGCATGTGCCAGGCTAATGGATTACATTAGCAAGAGGAAAAATAACATCCAATCAATCTCAATTTACTGCAGACCACACCAAGGCCTGAGAGAAGAGAAACCATTCTGTGAACTCCCCCCAGCCCCGCTGCATCCCTTCAGTTATCAGCAGAGACATGGCGTTACAGCTGCTCCAACAAGGCCCTGCTGGAGCTTGTCTGATCCACGTCTCATCCAGAGAGAAGCTTTTCCATTAAATCAGCCCCTGATTCCAGCTATGCTGAAGCAAGACACTGTGAATCCAGCCATCCACCAACCTCTGCTTCAAGCTTTATCCAGCCACATTTGAAGGCCAATATATGGAGCATCCAAAGGAATCCATTAGTCTGAAACATGTTATCCTTCAGCTGGTGTTTCACTGCTGTTGTGTCAGACGCAACACAGGGCTGTAGCAGCACTGAGACTGCCCAGGCCTCTCGCAAACCTGAAAAGTGACAATTCCTCTTTGCCTGCCCAAGGAAAACATCCTAGGAATCTTTATTACAAGGACCTATGCCTGTCCCCTGACACTGGTGGAACATTTTTTTCCCTTTTCTTCTTGATTTTCCCCTTTTCTTTCCCGTCAGTAAGAGAATTCTAGTGCCCCAATTGTTTTTCCCCACTGGAACCCACTGTAGATGAAGGGCCTGGATAAAGAAAACTTTAAACCTTTGCAATGTATACTTAAAAGAACAACGCTATGTGTAAAAAATCATAATAAAGCTTTCAAACAACTCTCTCGTACAAACTGACCTCTACAGAGGAGATCCAGTTCCCTCAGCTGGGTTCTTGGAGTCTCACTGGGACTCTGCTGCCCGCAGTTTCCAAGCTGTGTAGCTCCTCAGGTCTGCTGCACACCAGAGAGCAGAGGTGTATGTGCAGACCTGATCGTTTCCAGAGCCAGACTCTGCTGGGTGAGGCTGGATCCCAGTTCAAGATGGAACAATTGCTGTCACAGCCCTCCTGGCCTCAGCCATGACTTCAGAGAAACACAACTCTGCTCTGTGCAGCTCCCCACCAATTCCAGGTAGGTCCAACAACCGCAGCTCAAGGTAAACCTTATATGATGCTCCTGGTTATCTCCCTCCCTGAATTTGCTGGAACTGCTCATTCCTACGAAAAATCCAGGAGTTTTGAAAATGGGTCTACACTGTGACATGGGTGGGTACTATAGAGCTCAATGTCAGGTCTTAAATTCCCATTACATAAAGAAAAATTTTCAAAGAAATAATTAAAAAGCACAAGGTACACTCTGTGTGTCTATAAAGAAGCCTCAGCACATTTGGGGAAAGCAGGAAGAAAAGGATGAGGACAGAAAGAATATAAAAAAACCTGTGAGGGATGAGCAGACAATGAGCGGGAGAGCATGTGTGAACAGAGGGGATGCGGCTGCTGAGATTTATGGCAATTCATACCTGATTGTTCATACTAAAGCTATTATGGGATGATTAGAGAAAAAGGTGAAGCTTTAAGTCCAGTGAAAATCAATAGAAACGTCTGGAGCAATTCTGCTGCACGAGTGAAAGGACTATTTACTGTATCCGGAGCTCCTCTTGGGTTACAGCCCACAGGGTTCGGGCCAGCAAGGGGAGGGGGTTGGGGACCAGACGAATGAGACAGGAAAGAGAAGATGGTTATAATGGTTATAAAGACAACACAGAACGAGGGGGGCTGGGAAGAAAAGTACAGACAACGAGATGGGACTGACAGCCCAAATACCGCTGTGGATAAAACCACGCAAAGCCTCCAAGGTGCACAGCTCACGGCTCCTCTTCCAGACTCCTCCCTTGCCCAGCCTCCAGCAGCCCTTTGCTCACAGATCCCAGCACTGGCGTACACAGAGCTCAACAGCACTGCAGCGATGGCCCCTCCACCCGCCCAGCACCAGGACCGGCACACTGACCACACTGAGAGCCCTCAAGCACCACAAAGTGACAAACTGGTATGGGAAAGAGCCAACATACCACAGGCAAATGTCACCTTGCACAGCTTTTCTAACAGTGACTGTTCAATTTCTGTGCAGAGTACCACAGCTGCAATGCCACAAGACACACAGGCCCCCTGTAAAGCACTGTGGTGTGAACATCTACTGGCCTGAAGCCTGGACAACCACAGTTGCTAACAGAACACCGGCTGAAGAGCTGTAGCATGCAGTGAGACTGAGTGCCAGTGGAGAGCTCTCAGCAGCTCATCTCCAAAGGGTCCCAATCCACTGTGGTTCAACACAGATATTCTTTGGAAAATGAAAGAAGATGATGCAAAGCCAACCCTTACCTTATAGAGCTTCAGGCTGGCCTCATGCCTCGAGTTCACGGTGTGAAGACGTAGCTTCTCCAGACTGTTGGTGTAGTAGTCGCACGCGTTGCATTTCAGATGGACTGGGTTCCCAATGGCCACGCACTTGAGCCTCCATTCGTTGGCTTTGCCCCCCTCCTTGATATGTGCCACCAGCTGGTATTTCTGCACATGCTTGTCCGTCTTACAGTGGAGCTGGAAGTTGGCCTTGAGCTGAGTGTTGTAGCGGCACAGCTTGCACTGGTACGAGTCCCCCATCACTGCCTTCCACTCGTCCTCGGGGAGGCTTCGCTCCACGTTCATGTGGAGGCCCAGCATGTCCAAGTTATCTGTAGTGAACTTGTTGCACACAGCGCACTGGAAGAGCTTCAGCGACGGGTCATTTGTCTGTGTGAAACTTTCACCCAAGTTCATGAGCTCCTCAGACACCAGCTGTCCACCACCCAACCGCATGTCCAGCGGGATCTCGCCACCCACTGCACAAAGGAAAAAGGGGAAGCAGAGGTCAGAAAGGCTGAATTCTTGCCAGAAGATAAACGCAGAGCAGAACAGAAGCTGCTCCCAAGTGCCCCCTGTGTACCCACAAACACACAGTGAGACCACAAGCACTTGTGCGTCTCCCTTCGTCCACTCCTCTGTGTTGCTGGTGTGCACCAGAACTGAAGAAAAAAGTTATTGCAACCAGTGAAGAAGGCTGGGAAAGGACTACTATCACCCTTACTACCTACTTGCTGAAGGATCATCCAGCCCTCTGCCCACCACAGGCAGCAAGAAAAACCCTACAGACTGAAAGAATGAAGAATTCCACAGCACCACACTGAAGGTCTCCATGGCCATTTCAAGAACAGCATTAACAATTCATTCTGTTTTTTCTTGCCTCCCTGGAGAAGCAAATGCTACCTTATGTAGTAGCTAAGCACAGTCCCTACCACATGAAACAAAGGTCAAGAGCCACAAGCCCAGGTGATGGCTGCATCACGGGGAGGTTACCGCACTGCTGTCACAAGCTGGCAAAAGTGCACAACATGGCATGGACAGAAACAACCTGAGAAGTGCCACTCCTGCACTGTTATATCTCATCTCTTGCCCAAGAGTTCAAAATGGTGAAGAATCTTCTAAAAACAGTTTTGACAAGGTAAAGACAACAACTAATAAAGAGGATGTGAGAGCATGTCAAGGAGAGCCAGGAGGCCCCTGTGTTCGTCAGGCTGACTCTTCAAACCAGAACTCAACTCTGCTCACTCACAGCTACTCAGCACAAGCTCCTACGCACACCAGAGCACCTGAGAGATGCAGACAGAGAAATTCTGAACAAGCACAGAGACAAACCAGGACCCCTGTGCCGCTCTGCTCTCCTTTTCTAAGACATTTATGCTCTTTCTTTTTGGTATTTTGCCTTGATTTGATATCACAGTTCAGTTTAACAATCCTATGAAAGGAACCAGGTCAACAATTCCTCATTTAATCAAAAGAGATGTTATTTCCCTAACTTTTCATTTCCTGTGTTGCAACTTATTTACTGAGAAGCAAATGCTCTTTAAGATGCTCTCTCCTGAACTCACCATGCAGGAAAAACCCAAAAACAGACTCTTCTGAATTATTAATGTTCTGCTCAGTTTTGGACCGAAGTGTAAGAATGGGAAAGATCTGCTTCACTTCTCGCAAAGCTCACAGAGTGTGTATCCGAGTCAAAAGGACCAACCTGGTGTCAAGTGCTTATTAACACGGGCAGGGCCTCCCTCTGCAACCCTCAGGGTGAGATTTGCAACCATCAAGTGCACAGTTCATAAATTACTCTCCTGGCAGCTCATGGACATCCAAGGCCCTGTCATTTACTTTATGAGCTTCAGTTAAAACACTCCCACCTTACCACAACTGCCCTGTGCTTCAGTAAGGAGGGGCTCTGAGCTTCAAAAGCCTCCAATCCCATCTGCCATTGGCAGCAGAGGAACACTACCCCTTCCACCCCTCTCAAACCTGCTTACCTTGTCTTCTCAAGGCAACACAGTGTGGAACAAACCAACCCTGAACAAATACACCTGCCTTTGGGAGTGCCAGCAGCTGATTGCACCCTCTCTCAAAGCTATCCACTAAACTACTCCCACTCCTCACCAAACCCAGGAGAAGTTCTCGGGAAACACTGTAGTTAGGATGCTTTCCACAATGAGGAAGAACATTCAGCACCATGGCATCCGTAACCCAGACCTGCTGTTCCATTAATTCCCTATGAGAACTCTTGGAAAATGTACTAGAAAAGCCACAAGATGAGGAAAAACTGTTCTGGGTGAACGCAGATGAGAAATCTGCACTGTGCAGCCTCAATCCTTGACCACCACACAAAGGCAGCTCATGGGCCCACAGTGCCAGACCCCTTTACTGGCTCTCTCACATGAACGTGGTGGAAATCCCTTCAGCCTCACCTAGAGATGGAGCCATCGTTGCCATGGGGTTGGTGGGATCAAGCTGGAACCCCCCCATCATGAACTGTGCATCTGAGGAAGTGCTGTCCATCTTCAGGTTGGGAAGGTTCATGTTCTGTGCCAGGTAGTACTGGTAGAGCTCGGCCTCGGCAGGGGACGGCAGGCTGCCCAGGCCCAGGTGCCGGTTATGTTGGATTTGGGACATATTTTGCTGAAGCAGCATCATATTGTGCATGTGCTTCTCACTGGTCATGTGAATCCGAAGGTTTCTAGCTACGTTGGTCTCATAGTCGCACACCTCACACCGCCACGTAGGTTTGGTTTTTGGTTTGGTGGGGGAGGGAGCCCCACAGGTGCTACCGATGTTGGCGGCGGCGGCTGCTGCGGCTGCAGCTGCTGCCGCCGCTGCCCCCGCGGTGTGGCTGAAGACTT
Organism: Picathartes gymnocephalus; assembly: GCA_013390045.1. Lineage (NCBI taxonomy): Eukaryota > Metazoa > Chordata > Aves > Passeriformes > Picathartidae > Picathartes > Picathartes gymnocephalus. The sequence continues at coordinate 481,097 of WEKY01013864.1, read as the reverse complement.
GCTCTCCCCCTCCGTTCTGCAGGTTCTGCATGTTGTTGAGATGCTTGTCGGACTGCATATGAATACTGAGGTTGCCTTTGGTAGTTGTGGAGTAGTTACAGACCTCACAGCGGAAGGGCTTGTAACCACAGGTGTAGCTCTCGCCCCGTGCCAGCCGCGGGTGTGGCTGCCCGCTCTTGCAGTAGACGCAGGAGCCACCCGGCTCAGGATGTTTCTCCTTCATGTGCGCCTCAAGCGTCTGCTGGTACTTGTAGTGCCAATTGCACTTGGGACACTTGAGTGTCTTACATGAGTTGCGAGAATGCATCATAGTCATGTGGCCACCCAGAGACCGCGAGGAGCCCAGAACCGTGTCGCACTTCGGGCACTCCACGCCACTCCCCGAGGGGCACTCCCCACCCCCAAGTTCACAGAGGGGGCCAGCATGCTGGTGATGGGGGATGAAGCTCCCGTCCTCACCCTCTGCACTCTCATTTGGTTCCGGTGCTGTGGCATTGTCTTTATTGGCACTTTCATCGATAAAGTCCAGCCTCCTGCTGCCCTCGGCCACACTGGCTCCGCCGCCCTCATTGTTAAAGCTTAAGTGATTCCTCCTGTTTGCACCATCAAAGACAAAGGAAGAAGCAGAATTAGAACTAGTAGAAGCCGTGCCCCGCGACAAGGTCTGGAGCACGTTAGGCATTAAGGGAGAGTTAGAAATGCTTTGGTTTGAGAGAGCAAGGTCCTTTTTGCTGCTGCCACTGCCTGCCACAGCCCCAACATCCTCCTGGGGCCGGTCCTCCAGTTCATCCTCCAACTCGTTTGGAAATAGTCCTTTGCAACCCTCATCATCCTCATCTTCTTCCTCTTCCTCTTCTTCTTCTTCCTCCTCCTCCTCTTCCACATCCTCCTCCTCCTCCTCTTCCACCTCCTCGGCTGGCTCCACCTTTTCCAAGAGGCTGTCCTGGTCGTCTCCCTCTTGCTTCTCCCCCTCTGCCACCCCAGGGTCCTTCCCCTCCGAGGATTTGGTGGGACTGGAAGCCAGCGGGCCCAGGGTGACTGAGGTAATGGGAGTCTTCAGAGCTGAGCTGGTCAGTCCACCCAGGTTGAGGAGTGCACTGGGGGCCAGGACACCCGCTGCCGGTGGCGGCTCAGCTCCACCGGCCGCCCCAGCCTGGAGGGCCTGCTCACCTTCCATGCAAATGCCACTGAATTTACCATAAAAACTGTGTCCAGGGCCTATGAGGTTAGCTGCGGAAACGAGAGGGTGCTGAAAGGTTTTGTTTTTTGGTTCCAGAAAGCTGACAAGGGGTTCCTTGTCTTTGCCTATCCCTTGGATGATAGCGGAGATGTTCTTATTGCTAAGAATTTTCCGCTCCTCCTCACTCAGAGTCATTCGGTGGTCATGCACGGCATGGGTCACGAATGAGCGGACATACCCAAAGGAGAGCTTGCACAAGAAACACATCAGGATGGGCTTCCTCTTCCCATAGAGCACAAAGCCATCGAATTTGGACAGGTCCACATTGTTGGGAACATCTTTGGATACGCAGGAGCTTTTGGCAGAACCGTCGCTGTTCAGGTAATCCTTGTTGCTTTTGTGTCGCACATCGAAGACGCGGAAGCTGTGCAGGACGGGGCTGATGCCCGCCAGGGCTGAGGTATTCGGGAAGGCCTGGTCTGAGCCCTCAAACCACTTCCCGAAGGATGAGGCTATGTGGAAAGTGTTGATGATCTGTGGGTAGACGGGAGCAGCAGCAGAGGGCTCTCCCTGCTTGGGCAGAGAGTTTGGGAGCAGCGAGGGGAGAGTCCCGCTGCCGCCAGCACCCCCACTTTGCACTAGCTGGCTGAGGCTCTCCACGATGTAGGCTGAGCCGTCGGGCTGGTAGACGATCTCGCCGGCCAGGTTCTCCACGTCACTCTCCTCCTCGCCGTCCTCGCTGCTCTCGCTCCCGCTCTCCCCCCGCAGCGGCGGGGGCGGGCGGGCGCCGGCACAGCGGTGCTCCATGTAGCTCTGCAGGCCGGCGAAGGAGGCCGCACACTGCCCGCAGCTCACCTCCTTGCCTGCGGACTCGGCGCCGGGCCCCACCGCGCCGCTCTCGGGGACGCGCTCGGGGAAGGGGACCCTCAGGCTGTCCAGGGGGCTGCAGCTCTCCGCCACGGGCTGCTCCATGCTGCCGGCCGGGTCAGGGAGGTGGGCGCTGTTGAGATCAGTCCATTGCTGGTGCTGAGGAATGCCGCACCCATTGTCCTTCCCGGGGATGACGGGCGAGTCACAGCCTTCCATGGCAGGGCTGGCACGGAGCGCTCATTGCACCCGGTACGGCTCCGACCTGCGGGTGGGAGAGAAGGAGAGAGGCAGGTGAGTCAGGGTGGTGCCATAAAGACCCCACCACCACAAGGGCTGCTGACCCTGCTTCTCAGGACCAAAGTGGGGGCTAGTACGCCAAGATGGGCTCCAGGGACAGGAAGCTCAGCCTTGGGGAAGGCACTGCTGGGAATGAGCAATGGAAACATGTCGGCAGCAACAATGCAAGAGGCAAACTGAAAGGGCCTGGAAGGTGGCAAAAACCTCCTTAACGTCTTTCCTAAACGGAGCCAGCAGAAGATTGTAGGACGTGCACTGTCACCCCCAAGGCCTCGGGTCATCAGAAAACAAACAAAAACATCATGGGAAAACTTGTGACAGAAACAAGATATGACAACAAAGAGGTTTTGTGGCTTTACAACTTGGTAAAACTCGTATTCTCTGGCTTCCCCTAAGGCAGATGCTGTTTTTCTGGGTGTTACCCTTCTGCTAATGGCTTGGGAAGCACAGACCCAGCGCTACCACACATGCACCTCAGTGGGAGACCATGTGACCCAGAGCAATGCACAGCGATTTTGGAGTAACAGTGCTCAGTATGCACAGGAGATGTAACTGCTCTGTTCTTGACAGAGTTTAAACAGAGAGATGTCAGGAGAGAAACCAAACAGGAAATTCCAGATCTGACAAGGGTGCATCCTGGGGATTGGAAAGCGGACAGTCCACCATGCTCCAGGAACCTCCCAGAGATCCTGCAGGGCACAGCCTCTGCGCACGGACTGCTTCCTCTCACCCCTGGAGACAAGCGGTGGGTAGGTCCTGAAGAGGAGGACACCGTTCCCACTACTTCCATTACACCAAATCATCGTGGCTGGAGGATTCCCACCAACTGCCTGGCAGTCCGTGGGCCTCGGCTGCTGACCATGGCTGACATCCAGGACCCCGTCATCGGGACCCTCTTTGCTGCATCCGGCCAACGACACCAACGCTGCAATCCTAAAGGAGTCCTGCAATCCTAATGGAGCCCTCTTCAGCTCATACAGAAAATATGAAGAAAAATGGAAACCTGCCAGGGAAGATACGAGCAGTTGCAAAGCCAGTGATGTACCACAGCAGCACTCTGTGAACTACCTGAATTAGTTCAAGCAAAAGAAAACGGAGTGACATTCAGTGGTTTTTTTTCTGGTTTCACTATCTCCCAGTTTATTTTCCTTTACTACACAAAGCCATCCACACTTCCTGTGATTTCTCTAATGTGTTTCTACTTTCCCTTTACATTTTACTTTGGTGAAGCTCAAGGTACAACTACCACTGAAAGCAAAGTCATGCTCTCAAAAGCCCATGTGCAAGGATGCCTGCAGAAGGATGCACAGGTGCAACGGAGACACCACCCAATGTGTTCACACACAGCATTACTCTCCAGTCACCTTCCAGTCACCTTCCCTGGATTCTGTGCCATACACAGCTGCCTCTGCAGCTGCACTGGGAATAAACAGGGATTTGCTCTGCAGTAACAGTAATCTGGTGCACTAAGCAGAACAAGAAGGAAGAGCAGCATCCCGCTGCCAAAAGGCTCTGGGTTCTTAGTCAGTCAGTTTTGTTCCTCTGGCCTAAAATATGCTCTAGCCATGTAATGGCTCCTACTGCACCAGCTCCCTCCCTGGATCGTTTGTCCTTTAGCTGTGTGTTTTCCTTAAACTGATACCAGACCCTTCTGTGTTGAGGCTGCACATTCACCTTCCCACAACACGCCTACTCTCTCCCTTTTCACTGCTACTTCTGCACTGGCAACTGCAATCCAAATTAAACCAAAAGAGATTCACACAGGGAAAATGAGGAAAAATAAACTCCATAAGCCTTGTACTTTTGCCAAGTGAAATTTTAGGAATATCTATGCGAACTTCAAAGTGCAACGTGGAATGACAACACCCTACCAATTGTTTTAGCCATGGAGCATTGTGTGGGCCAGCACAGCCAGCTCCCGGGACACACAGCCAGATGAGACACAGCCACGGTCACAGCGGTTCTGCCATCAAGAGCTCCTGACTGGCAGGAGATGCCTGACTGACAGCCAGGCCGGAAGGGTTAGCAGGGTTGGAAGGGCGGGAGGGTTAACAGCCTGATTGGAAAATCAATGTAATAAATGCTTGGTAAGTTACAGGAACATGCGGGAAGAGGAGGCCGCGATTGATAAAGGACTGCAGCTTTGATGCTGCACTGGGGACTTGTTTATTGACAGGAAAGCCAATCTCCCTCCCGGCCCGGCCAGGCAGACCCACACGCTCCAATTAATTGGTGGGCTTTTCTGCCTTGGCTTGCTTTAACAGTTCTCCCCCACTCACTCCAAGTTAACCAGCTCAACATGTGCTATGCCAAAGGAATCTTCTTTCCTCTCCCTTTCCTCAACACAGAGGAGCCCTTACAGGGCATGTGGAAAAACCCAGAGCCAATATGGCTAGCCCAAGCCCCAGACACAGGCTGAGCCCCTGCACAATCCCAAGCTCTTCTGATGGTTCAGTCACCATCAGAGCTGTTCCTGAAGGGAGCACGAGGCATGAAAATACTTGTTTCTATTCACAGAGAAGCTGCAGGAATCATCTCTTTAAACTGAAAACAGCAAATTCACTGCTAAACCAAACCAGATTCTAAGCAGGAACACAATGCAGTTATTAGTCCACTGTTGGGCCCTGTGTCTTCCACCACCCTGGACCACCCCTAGGCCACCTGTGTGGGGACAAACACAGTGTGTGAGAGTGCAAATGGACAGACAGACAGACAGTGGTGTGCTCCACACCTCCCATTCGCTCCCCCTGCCGCCCTCTCTGCTGTTTATCAGCCAGTCAATAAGAAAAGGTAGTTCTTACTTAAGGAGGCAGAAGTCAACTCGTCAGGTCGATCAGCACTCTGTCTGTAAACATGGTTTCCCGTAAAATCAATGAACTCCAGTTACAGAGAGAACAGCCTGAGTGCCAGAGACTCCACTCTCACACCGCTCCAGTGGCAAGGAAGGGCTGCCCTGGTCTCTTCTGCAGCCTCACATCCCACCACTGCCATGCCCACCTTGCTTCTGGCCCACGGCCTGTCCCCAGCCCCTGCCCCTTCCCCACAGCACCAGTGCATCTCACAGTCCCTCGGAGCTGATGTGGGACCAGCCAGGGCAGTGCAGGCACCGTGGTGGGACCAACCAGAATGGAGCTGTGCCAGGATGGCAGGTGCAGGTGGCAGCAGGACACTGTGTGCCCCACGCCCATGCCATGTTCCTGCCAACCAGGCCTGGCAGCCACGCTGTGCAGAACACACGTGGAGTCAATCCCTGCATCCCCCTGTCCTCCCAGCCCCCAGCACCATCCTCGCAGGGACAGACATTCCATCTTCCAGCAATGCTCCCACCAAGGAGTGGCTGGTCCTAAAGCAACACCCTGCAACCCCTGGCAAGCTGGGGGCTCCTGGGCACTCCCAGCCTGTGGCACCAGGCTGCTCCCTCCCCTGGGGACACTGGCAGCGGCGCGGGCAGCAGGGATGCAGCGGGAGGGAGGAGGGGGCTCCTGCTGTTGCCCCGGCTTCCCGAGAATTAAATATGAACAGCCGTGCTGTGTAATTTTAAATTGTTAATTAGCACAGGGTTAATTAGGCGGCCCTTTCACAAGAGGCTGTTTGGCAGTAAACCAAGACTAGAAGCAATGAGGAAGGAGGAAAACAAAAGGAGAAAGCGACAGTGAGAAACTGTTCCCTCAGCTAACGACCCACATGGCACCATGGAAAAAAGGGCACTGAGGACAGGGAGAAGATACAATCAGATGCATTAACACCCACAGCCATTACCTGGCTGACGGTCCCTGTGGGCTGCCCTCTCCCTGCCCAGCTGCATGGCACAGGGAAGCGCGCAGGGCCGCCGTCAGCTCCAGGGTGCCAGTGGCTCAGGGAAGCCAAAAAGGACAGAGGTGGGACGACAAGAACAGCACAGGACTAACGGTGTGCTCAGGCACTCTGCCCACACCCCTCCTCGCACACGCAGCCTGGCCTTCTGCAGCATCCTCAGAAGGACAACGCCCGGCCAGCGTGGTGTGCAGGTTGGCCAAGAAGCTTCTGTCTCAGCAGCGGCACTTGACACTTGTTCCAGCCTGAAAACTAGGGATGGACATACCAAAGGTGAGCAAGCAGCCAACTCAACTTCATGGGCATAGAAACACGGAATAGCTTGGGAAGGGACTTGGAGATGCCTGGGAACAGGTATGCTCGAAGCTCCCGAGAGCAGGAGCCTAGGCAGGGGGTGCGAGGCAGTCACCGTGACCCTCTGAAGTGGTGACATAACAAATCTGGAGCATCAAAGCTTTCTGTGTTGCCTCCCCGCACCTGGCGTGCTGCACAGCACTCGGGTAACATTTAGGAAATTGCAAATGGAAAGACATGATAAAAATAATTGCCTAGGATCAAGAATTCAAAAATTAAGGAAGAACAGAATGTATGTTGCCAAAGCAACTTTAATTTTGCTCCTTTATGCATATGAATTATGATACTGCCTGCAATTAGGTGAGCACACGCTGCCTTGCTTGGCAAGCAGGACGGTCACAGAAGAGAGGGTAAAACAAGGTGGCAGGAGCATGTTGTCACTTTATGTGATCTCAACAGCAGCTGCTATCACACAAATATGTGAAGAGTTACTTCCTAGAATAGAAAGATCTTTTCAGATTTCCTCAGCAACGCTGACTGGAGATTTGAGCAGCAATACCAAGAGTTTCAATTCCCAGTTCCGTAAAATACTTGTATCTTTTAAGTTAAACAGAAGACACAGATTCCAGCTCTCTCACATCTATTAAGGTGCCAGAAAGCAGCAAGATACCTGTCAGCCTAAGGGAAGTGCTGAAAACTCTGCAAAAAGATTTGAGATATTAGGATAAAACAGTACTTATGTGCCAAAACCTGAGCATAACAGGGAACATGGATGCACAGTGTGAAGAATGATTTCTAGTTGGGTATTTTCTGCCAGCATTTTACAACATAGTGCCTTGGGATTCCTCTTACGCAATTCCTGACAAAAAAACAAAACAAAAAAAAACCCCAACAACCCCCCCCCCCCCCCAAAAACAAAACCAAAAACCCCCAGCAAACAAAAAAATCCACAAAACCCAAAAAAACCACCCAAACGAAACAAAAAAACCCCCACCCAACCTGAAAATACTGATATTTATTTGCCAAGTTCAATATTTTAATGAAGCAATTACAAACTAATTTTTCCCTTTCATATAGCAAATCATACTTTGCATCTCTCCAAGTGAGACCAAGCTGTGTTTTGGCACACACCCTGATCACAGTGGAGTTGTCTCACTGGCAAACATGGTCTGATGAGCAAGATACCAGTCTTGCCAAATCCTGAAAACCTTGCATCTCTCTTCCTCTTTTGCAGTGAGGCTTTACCAACCAAAAGCCCAAGCTCAGTTCTGACTTCTCCCAGCATTCTGCTCTGTGCCAGACTGTTTCCATCTGGACACATGGCCACGTTCAACGCCTCTGCAGTGGGAGCAGAATTAAAAAGCCAGCCCTGCCTGCTGGTGGAAGAAGCATCCAAACAGCATTGACCCACGGGTTCCAGAGAGTCTTGGGGCCACAAGTCCTCACAAACTGCTTGTTTATCCTGACAAAGCCAAGAATTCATAGAATTGAAGAATCATTTGGGTTGGAACAGACCCTTAAGATCATCAGGTCGAACCTTTAACCCAGCACCACCAAGGCCACCATTAACCCATGTCCTCAAATACCACATCTACGCACCTAAATCCCTCCCTGGGATGGTGACTATACCACTGCCCTAGGCAGCTTGTCCTAGTGCCTGACCGCCTTTTCCGTGAAAAAGTTTTGTCTGTATGGAAGTCCCTATGAACACTACGAGCTTTCCCCTCTGAGGGATTCTAGCCCATGGATCCTGCAGGGCCCAAGGTCCCAGAAGGGGATGATGTGGCACACAGTGGTCTACTGAAAGAAAAGATCCATCAGGCACCTCAAAAGGACAGGACAGTTCACCCCCAGCAAGGAGCCAGCCCTGTGGAGGGGTCACTTGGGGCAGCGCTCTGGCCAAGGGCACAGGCTCCGCTGGCATGGCCATGGCACGAGAGTGACACGGGGCTCACACCACGGGCACAGCCAGCCCCTCAGATCTTCCTGCCATCATCAGCATAAACAGCTTCTCAAGCAGCAGGAAGCAAAGGAAACGCTGAGCAAAACAGGGCTGGAAATTGCAGGGCTCAAGCACTAGGCATGAAACTCAGAGAAAGGGGCTCCTTGAAACGGTGAACCTTGCACATGATCCGTGTTTTCGCTCTGTCCTTCACACCAGCTGAAACTGAGCCAATGGGAGTAACACAAGTCAGGCAGCTTTTCAGAAGGCATTTTGTTATGAACTCTTATTCCAAGTTTGCTGATCCCTTTGAGCCAGCTACTGCACTACGCACAAAAATACTTATCTAATCTTCAGCCCTCTGCCATTGAGAGTGGAGTGATCCCAAGAAGGGCCAGAAGGCTTTCCGTGAGCAGCTGGGGACAAGAGCGCTTATTCCTTCAGGAGATTCGTAGCACTATTTCGCAGCAGAGGTAGACTGGCTTCAGTCACGTTTCTCTCCACACAGCAAACTGAAGCACTTGCTTAGCTCATACATGACAGGGCATTCACACACTCTCAGAGCACAGAGCTTGCTCTCAGGTTCCGCAGGATGATCCTCTGCTCTTGAGTAAGACATCACAGAAGTTCCAGGTTTTGTTTCAAAACGTCAAACATCTCACGATTCTGCCGTTGTGCAACTCACCCCTGTGCTCCAAAACCCCAATCTTTCTTGTTAAATGCTGTTCCCAGCCTGTGCTGCTGCATAAATAACTACATTTACATTTGGTTTGCATTTTCAGTGCACCGTTGTTGATCCAACTCTAAAACTAACCAAAGAGCTGCTGAGGACAAACTGCCTCGCTCTGTCACACAGACCCCACAGCCCCCCAGGTTACCCCAAGCCCCAGTGCCTCAGAAGGAGGGCCATGCCTGTGCCCCCATCTTCCCACGCCGCAGCTTGTCCTGTCTCCCCAGTGCCTGTCCAGGCTCACACCAGTTCCAGCTACCACTGGCTCACACCAGTTCCAGCTACCACAGCTCTGTCTCGGTCCCGTGTCCCTCCACAGAGGGCAGGAACATCCACAAGACCTTGCACCGGGCAACCCCTGCCACCACCGAACCCCTGGTGATGCTTTTGAACAGAGAAACCCTGAAATGCTCCGAGTTTCCAGCCCTGCCACATGGCTTTGGGATCAGGCACAGCCACCTGCAGTGGCCCAGCCGGAAGAGCTGCTGCTCAGCTGGCAAGTTGTGCTCCAGTGCCAGGCTGTGCTCCCGTGCCACGCTGGGGCCCCCAGCCTCGCCAGGCTGCATGGCCACGCTCCGCACGCGCAGCCTCGCGCGACTCACCAACGAACCCTGCCAAGGCTCCTTCCTCCTACGGATTTACCCAAACAACATGTGCGCTCCAGACTGGTGTCAAGGGCCAAGCCAAGGGTGAGAGTCAGACTCATAAGTCATGCAGATCTCCTCTGCCAGGGCTCGGATCCAGTCCTTGTTAGGAAGCAGACTCACTGCGACATTCTGGGCTCAGTTGCTCTTTCCCACCCTTTGGGAAAGTCGATGCTTTGGATCGGGAGAGCAAGCTTAGAGGTATTAGGTCATTCTGTAACCATTCCACTGGCTGCTCCGACAAACACCACGGCTGAGACGTCAGCTCTGAACTACATGCTGGGGCTGCACAGTGCCATCACAAAGGTCACTGGCTGCTCACACCAGCCATTCATGTTTCAGTATAAATATCAGTTACAGCCGTGTCACTGGAAGATAATCTAAAAAACCCCTAAAAGAAACTTGCTGGTATAGCTGGGAAACCGCCCCATTTGGAGCACCTGTTAGGCCAACTTTTAGCAGAGGTCCCATACTCCTGTAAACAGCATCCACATTTATTGCTTCCTAAACAACACCCTGCTGCAGACTTCATATACAGCCTAAGCATGTTCCTTATCTGGCCAAAATAAACCCTCCTGACTGCAGCAACCATCAGGAGACAACACCTATGGACCACTTGACAGCTCAAAGTCTCAAGTTCACACTCTCCATGTGCACAGCACGCAGTCCCTTCATCAGCTGCTACATCCTTGGTGCACCTCAGAACAACCACCTGTGAAACATTTAACCACCTCCCTCGGGAGAGCTGACACAGATCCAGGTAAATGGGGATTCCAAAGGATGTGCCCGATGCATCTGCAGGCACTCCCAAGCCCAGCGAGCACCACAGAGCAGCACACTGCGAGGGATGCAGGCCCCTTCGGAGATGAGGGAGGAAGTTGCTAAGCGCACGTCTCCAGACCTCCAGGACTGAAAGTGTTACTTGGCTGCCTGGCCTCTTGCTAATTGTGGGTTTTATTTTTATTTCCTATTACCCTCTTGCACGCCTGATGAGATTATCTTACCGGAACTGACACAGCTGGAGGCTGCAGCCATACATGGAGCCTCTCAGGAGGCAATGCAATTTTATTTTCATTGATCAGGAATCAGCAGGGCAGTAAATGATGGGAAATTCCATTAGGAGAAATACTGGGCCACAAGACCCAACTATCTAGGTACAACCAAATCCCAGGAAGTCCCATCCTTCCTCAAAGTCCCATCGGGATGCAGACAGCAAATGATCTTTCTTCCTCCCAAAATGGAGTCAGCTACTAACCTGATATTCCTAATTGCCGCCTGCGCTGCCAGAAGCGGAGGCAATGCTGTCAGAGCACCCCCAAGGGCTCACTTAGCCCAGACAGTGCCTTTGGTAGAGCCAGCAGCACCCGGCTGCCCCAGCTCAGCCCAGCAGCTGCTGCAGGGCCACGGCTGTTTCCCAGCACGTGCCCATTACAGAGTCTTTGTTCTCACAGGCCAGGCTGGTGTGAGTGGTGCCAGTGCCTCAGCCAGTCCCAGCAGAGCCAGGCGAAGCCAAGGGGATGGCCAGTGCATGGTCCCATCTGGAGCCCGAGGCCCCAGTAAAGCATTGCAGTGCTGCTGCAGAGAGCAGCCCTCCTTCTCCAAGGGCCACTGCCTTGGGGCATGCAGGAGTCTGGGAGCACCCAGGGATCGCAGGGAACCCCAATTCTGACAGAGCACCACACACCACACAGCACTGCTACAAGCCCAAACTCCTCTGAGCCCAAACTGAGAACTCTAAGTCAATTTATTTTAAAACCCCCCATACACAGGACATGCACGCAATCCCCTGCTCCTGGATCAAAATCCCACCATCAGGCCTCCGATTCAAAGCTGGGTTTGCCCCATCCTGCTGTCCCTTGCTGCACACACCTGGGTGACAGGTGAGCCTGAGGCCGCAGGCACGACGGCCGGAGCCGCCGGCAGCGCACGGGTTAACGGGAGCTCACCCTGGCACAGTTGTTAAGGTGATCAATACCAGTGAGATACTAAAGCAGCATAAGCCACATTATTGACTGCCAAGCAGATGATAAAACTGTTTACTATGATAATTGTGGGGTGCCCGCAAGGTGCTCCTAGTGCTGCCTTCAGCTTTTTACCAAAATCGGAACTGCCAGAGCATCACCTGTCTGGAGCCCCCTCGCTCCAGTGAGACCCTCCACACGCAGCTGTGTCCACACACTGACCCCCAGCCACCTCCACAGCCCAGCGACCTCTGCAATGGAGAGGGTCACATCACCAGACGCAGCCCCTGAACTGTTCATCTCACACACACCCCTATCAGGCCTTACTCCTACAGCTGCTGTACACCTTCTGCTGGAGCATCCATTCCAGAGAAAACAGAGCTCAAACACCACAACCTCTAACTTCAGTTCTGGATCCTCTTCCTGATCAGCTGAAAATTAAACTCAATTTCCCATTCTAAAACATTTCCTTTGGTATTTCAATTACTTTTACCTCTACTCTGGACTTCGTACAGTTTCCTACATCCTTTTAACAAGATTCAAATGAATTTATCCCTTCAGGACCCAAATTCTTGTGCAATGCATTAGGAATTCCTTTTGAGAAGACTGAACTCTGGATACACTCGGTGTGGAAGATCGAGCAGGTGTATGTGCATGCAGACCATACCTCAGAACAGGTGACACACTGCAGCTTCTCGCCTGCCACCGCATGTCTGCAGGGCCAGCAGCTGATCTGCCAGCACACAGCAAGGCAACATTTTGATTCTGAAGTCGTTTCAAATATCAAAATAGTTTCTCTTGGATTAAACTCAGTAACACATGCCCTAGCCTCCAGAAGTGACGCCAAACTGCCGGATGGGAAACGCTCCGGCAAAAGCATCTATTGCTCCTGCATCCACAGGAGCAGGAACAGAGGCTGTAACATGCTCGGGGTTCCATTGCCACCACAGCCAAGTGACAGCTGAAAATGAGTTTAACAAAGACTGAAGCTCCAGGGTTCTGTCAGCAGCTTCACGGGCAGTAATCAAGGAGTAAGGGTCCCATTACCTCCCAGTACAGACAAGGCTCTGACAGCTCCATCTCAGTGCTAACCCCAAGGACCATTTGCTTTGGGCTGCAGGCAGCACTTGGTGCCACCTCCACTGCCTTGGCTGGCTGCTCCTGTGTAACTCAATCGCCTTCTCTAACTAATCACTGGTGACATCTGCAAAAGAAACTTTACATCAGCAGCCTGGACTGGCCTCAACCTGGACAAGACCACAGGAAGTGCTTCTGGCTAATGCTCTGGCCCCTCCTCCTTCTCCTAATGCCTTCTCTCCTCAGGACCGGAATAACCCCCCCGTTGTCTCCTCCTCATCCCCCTATTCCTTGGTGCCTCCCATTCCTCTAAAAGATGCCACTTCTCCCACAAGCATGGTCAGCCAAATACTCTCAAGCCAAGTTTCTCAGGATGAAAGACAAAACCTTATGCCTCCACAACCGCTTCATCCTTCCATGATGAACCAAACCTCTGCTTCCTCAGCTGCTCTTTGCCGTGCACATCTGCACTGCAGGACACGGCGAGGACGGTGTCACACCTTTGCAGCTCACTTGCAGAGCAACGAGAAGGGCAGTGATGGAACTGACAGCACAGCTGCACCCAGCACTCCAAGGAGCAAGCACGTCATGCCACACAGCCGCTGCCTTACAGGCTGGAGATCTGGACATGAGCTTCTAAAATTTGTCTCCTCTCAGCCCAAACACTGGTGATGGGCTGCAGAGCCCTATGAAACATATCCCAGAGGTCTTGGAGAGTTGGGGCTGCTCTTTCAAATGCTCATCAGTATATCAAGTTATTAACAAGATAATACAATCTCTCCTTATTAAAGTCTAGACAATGGAGAAGATCTCTCTCCCTGTCACCCTTCCAATGAGCCATCTTCCATCAGGGGTTTTTCCATCCTGTTCTAGAACAACACCCTAGAAAACAATTCAGTTCTACCCCTCCATACAAGTCACCCCACCCTTCCACCTCTGCAAGGAGAGGCAGCAGGTGCTCTGAGGCAGTGTTGGGTGCACCTCTGTGCTTTATCCAGAGCCATCCCTGGACGTTGATGCAGCAGGAACCACCTGGGATCTGGCCCCATTCCACAGCCCCCCTGGACCTGCAGCTCTGACACAACTCACTCTCCTCCTGCAGACAAGGCAGGGACAGCAGATTGGGCCCCAGTAGCACTTACTTTTCTTGAAAACATCTGTTTTCATTATCACTATTACTTTTAATTAGCACTTTACAGCAGCCCTGAGCCCTCCCAGCCGGAGGAGAGCTCTGCTCCTAAATGAACAATTAGAAGGTGCACTAAGGGAATTTTTTTCTCATCTTCAGAACCCAGTTTTTCAGCAGAACTCAAAGACAAACCATCTGGTTAAAGAAGCTCCCTTGAAGAGATCTCTTCAGGCATGGCTCAAAGCCTGAAGGTCACCTGGGGATCCCTACGGCGTGAACGGCCACTGAACTCAGGAACCTGAAACACTGAATTGATTACTCATGTCACGGTTTTAACACCTCTACTCTCATCGCTCACTGAACGGCCTCCTCTTCCTCACCCGGCCATAATAATTGCCCTGCAGAAAATCAAAGACTTTAATGCCCATCTCACTCGTGCAAGGCCCCTGCTCAAGAGTTCAGGCCAAGCACAAGCTGAAAGACAGAGCCCTATTAAATGCATAAGGAAATAGGTCCCTATGAAGCATAATTACTAGAAACATGGACTCCTGATCAAGTGCTTCTCTGAAACCCAACAATGAGAAACATCCACATAAAAGCCCCCAGAGACAGCCTCAGCCATTCCAAAGAAAGCAGAAGGACAGAGGTGAAGTGTCAGGATGAAAGGGCCGTCCCAGGGCCACTGCTGCCATCCCAGCAGCCCTGCGAGTACAGCACCCACAGACTCCAGCCTTTAATTAGGAACGAGCCATGAAGCTCCAAAACTCTTTAGTCAAGACTGACGAAAACCTCATCTCTTGCACCCCTTGCTATTCCCTCAGTGCTGCCACTGCACTGCTCCTGATGCCACGAGACTCAGCTGTCCTTGGGGAGCCCCAAATCCCAGCACCCACGCTGCCCCAGCAGGGCAGAACACAGAAAGGTGACCAAGAAGCTTCCCCCTCAGCATCCCCAAATCCTTGCATCCCACAGAGTCCCACTGCAGCTGCCCAGCAGTACTGCATTTTCCACGTCCCAAGTCTAGACTTGGAATATGAGTCTTGTGTTCAAGAGAGCATTCCAGAACCATTCTAGAAATCCTGAAGTCAGATGAATGACGTGGCTTACAGTAACACCAATATTATAATTTCCACTCCAGTCTGGAATCCTTTAAGTCACCCAGGTTCTCTTACACTCCATCACATTTTCCTTCCTCCTCATTCTTTACAGCCAGCACTGAGTTAAATTCCATGACAGCGAATTCCATATAAATGTCAAATAAATGTTACTTTATTTAACCTCTGATTACACCTCCTGCCATGGAAAGTTTACTTAAGCTATTCAGGTGGGACATGGTTTGCAGTGTGCAGCCTGTGGTAAAGGACACAAGGAACACCAGCACCAGAGGATCCCTTGGCTTGCGCTGGAGCCCCGCGAGCCCGGCCGGGGCAGCCGTGGCCAGGCTGGGACAGCTGAACCTGTGTCCACCAGCAGCGGGTCCCGTACATGCCCAGAGCGCTCCCGGTGCCAGCCTGCAGCCCTGGCCCTCCCACCCACACACTGGGCATCCACGCTTGGCAACAGCATCCTTCCTGTTCAGCACCTGCAACCCAGAGAGGACTGTGAGCCTCTGCTGAGCTCTCCAACAGCTCTCTCCATGAAGGGGAAGCAAATGCCTCCAGTGCCCAATGGGCCCAGATACTGATCAGACCACAACACAACACGGGGGGAAAACGACACAGAACAATTAATTCTTGGCTCCTTGTTTTAGCTCTGGGCGAGGGAAGGTGCACAACACAGCAAGAGGAGACTGGAACAGACAGAGGCTGGGATGTGCTCCAAGAGCCCCTGGGGCAACAAGTGCTGGCTCCCAACCCCACAAACACAGGGCTGCTCTCCAACAGGTGAGGGCTCCGGCAGGCTCCTGGGCAGAGGGAACAGGGAAAGCCTCTACAGCAAGATTTAGTCTGACTTTTCCATGCCAAACCCTTAGAGAGAGAACAGGGCTGAGCCATATCTGATAAATCCATCTTCTGTGACCAGATCTGTATGTAGGTAGGAAAGGAAGAAACTGACTCAACAACTCAACTGACGTGCACACGGGAGTCGACAATGGAAGGTGCAAGAAGAGAATGACATGAGAAACTGTCCACTTCTACATCACAGCCAATCTGAAAAGGAGGCTTGAAATCCAGTCTTCATTTCCAAAGGCAGTTTCTTTCTTCCTCTTCGTTCAAGTTCCAAACAGCGAAGACATGCGACGCTCTTGCCTAAACCACACTCAACTGCTGGCCATGCCTGCGTGCTCCAGGGACAACACAACGTGACTGCGTGTGTACGGTGACCACAGCCAACAGTCCTTACAGTGGCAGATGTCACACAGGTCACCTTTACCAAATGGGAAAAAATAAAAATCTCTCAGTCATAAAATAGTCCAGAACAATGTGAAGCTTTTCCAAGACTTGCAACTTCAGTATTGTACGCCAATAAAGATGCATTTACTCTCTAACAGTTTCCTCAGGAAAACTGAGGACTCACTGGTCCAACTTAACCATGTCCTGCCCATGCTGAGAGCAGAATTAGTACTGTACCAGAATGTGCATGCTTGATTTTATTTTAAAAAATTTTAAAAGGGGCAAAATGCAGGGCAACAGGAACAGAGGTTTAAGAGAAAATTCAATATGGTAAATACCAAGAGACTTAAAAAGAGCTCAAACAGAAATTAAATGGGAAAATTGTTCCTTATTTTTCTTTCAAATTCAAACCCCCAAATGCAAAGTGATTTTTCTTTCAAAAGCAAAACCCCAACTGGGGAAAAACTTAGTTATGAAGGCCTTCTTGAAAGGTTTGTGGCAGAGGACACTTGAGAAGACGGGGGGAAAAGAAAGAGTTTGAGCCACAGAAAGATATTGCTGTGCACCATGACAACCCACTTGCAGCCTATGCCCACCCAGGGCTGCAGGGCTGATGCTTCACCCCACCACCCAGGCTGCCACCTCAGAACAATGTCTGTCTTCGGCCGCTTCCCTTTTCCTTTTGCCTTTCCTGCCCAGCCACAAAGAATGAACTCATTTACACAACAAGTGTTTAATAGACAAACTCCTTCCCCCCCGCCCCCCCACATCCCTCCCCCAGGGCCAGGAGCAGCAGCAGGCACCCACCACAGGCATGTGCTGACAAGGTTTTAATTACCTGGCTGAAGGAGGATAAGGAGATCTCTCCAGGCCTAAAGGAATCATTACTCATCCAGCCCAGCCTCTGGAGCATCAAAAGCTGAGTGACTGACTCCTCCATCAGCTGATCCAAGAGGATCAGTCCGGGAGGCTGAGAAGTAGCCCTGTACACTTTTCCACAGCCCTGTACACTCTGTTTATCAATAAAAATATTAAGTACATTATTTTCAAGCCATAGGTTTCTACAGGCATGTCCCTGAGCTTTCTGAGCTTTAGGGTCCTCCTCAATGTCCTTCCCCTCATCCTCACCTGAATTCAGGTCCTTCCTTCTCAGTGACACAGTGAGCCAAACCGTAGCAGGAGGAGTTGGAGCCCAGCCAGCTGTCATGTGAGCTCCAGGCTCCATGGGGACATAAAATCAGCCATCAGACCTTTGAAAACCTGCCCAGCCGATGACAGCAGTGTTAGGTGGACTACACAGCCACAGATGATGCCAGATCCTTTTCTGGGCTCTCTAAAATCTGCCCCTCTGTATGCATCCACACACCATCTCCTCAGAGCTCAGCCCGATCTGCTCCTTGCCCCCAGCTCCTCAAGGGATGTGATAAGCTGAAGCCATTTTATAAAATAACATTTCCTTAACTCTGTTGCCTAACCCATTTCCTGATGTGAACCACTCATTGCCATAGCTGATCCTACGGATGACTCTCCATCCTACTTAAAACATCTCTTGGAGCCACGGTAAATGCCAGCATTAAAGATACAGTTGTGAACAAGCTACTCAATTAAAATAAAATTTGAACACACCACAGAAAGTGGGAACAAGAAGGAAGAGGAAAACTAACCCTACATGACTACTTTTTTTTCAAGGGACACAGGTCTGGAAAACACATCAGCCTGTATTTTGCACAGAGATGCACATTCTCTGTAAGATACATGGACACCTGGGACCTCTGAACAGCCAGGTGTGGGGGTGAAGCATCAGCCGCTCTGCCCTGACGCACCCCACAGAGGGGCACCTGCCCTCAGAGACATCAGAGCTGCAGGAAGATCCATGGGTTTGAAGCAAGGAGCACCACTGGCAGAGCTCTGGCAGCCAGGGAATGGCTGCCCCTGGCAGTGCTCAGGTGAGACAGAGGTTCCCAAAGCAGAGCAGCAAACCAGCTCCCTTTTCTAAAGGAGGGAAGGTGATCTCAGCAGCAGCCACTGTCTGGCACAAGACCTGTGAGGCTGAAGGCCGTGGCGGGCAGTCCTACCCTGCCTGAAAGCAGAGGTGAACACTCCGACTTCCCCAAGGACATAAGGGAATTTCCAGGGTGTGACCACACAGCAGCACTTAGAACCCAACCTTCTGCTCTACTGAAGCCACACGTAGAGGAAGCCCTGAAGATCTGGAATTAGATCCCCTGGGTCTCCCAGCCACACATTCAGGCAGTGAAATGGTGCAGCTGGCTGTGCTATCATGAAACGAGATGAGCTTTCTGGTATCAGCCCGAGTCAGAGGACAACCCTTGGGGCAGTCCTGAGTCTAAGATCCTCTGATGAGGAAGAAGCTGATGCATCATGTACTGTCAGATCACCGGTGCTGGGGTCCAAGATGACAGTGACTGATTTTCTTTTTAATCATAAGCTGCAGTTGCCAGAATGACCCGTCACAGGCACGGCTCAGCCTGCAGATCAAGCAGCGCTGGCCGGGAGCTCTTGCAGAAATGGGAGCCGGTGCCATCAGGAGCCGGCGGGCACTGCCAGGCACACGGGGACCGAGACAGCTTTTCCAGGCACAAGGAAGCTGCTCAAGAACCACCTCAGAAGGGTGCACAGCAGAAGGCACCAGAACACACAGTGGGACAACCATTTCTGACCCTGCACACAGAAAATGTACACTGTACATTCAACAAAATACTACTCAAGCACGAGTAAAATGAAACCAAAGTAAAATGAAGAGCAGGACAAACTGTCAAGGCAGACCCAGCACTGCTGGCTGTGCCAGGGAGCTCCCCACCCACCCCCCTAGTGCTCATGCTCTGCCCTGCACAACGTAGCTGGTGCTGAACACGCCAAAAGAAACCTGTGGTGTAATGCGGGGTCTCTTCGGTCCCGACCTCCTGCTCCCTCCCAGCCACCTCCAGCAGTGGGACCGGGACAGCCCTGCAGAGGAATGCCTGCTTTGGGACAACCTGCACCCTTTCAAAGCTTTTAGCAATAATCTTCTATTTCATTTCAGTTTCCATTATTCTTTATATGAATTTACTTCTTGTTTAAAGACTCAAATTCAAGTATAGCGAAAAGGCAAATTGTTACTTTCCCTTTGAATTCCAGGGCACAGCAGCATGGCACTGTCCTCTTCCCACCTGACACCTGGCTCTCATTGCAGTGGCACCTGTGAGCACAGTGAAGTAGCCACAGATGACTTCAGGTTCAACTGCTTTCTCAGATCTATCAGCCAAGAATGAGCCTTTCCAAACTAGAACTACCCAGGTTCAGAATGCCCCCACCCTTCTTGAGAGTGATGGAATGGAAACAGGGAGCGCAGCAGCACAAGGACAGACCTGCTGCTGTTCCAAAGCAGAGAGCTATGAAGGAGCCACCCGAAAAGCAGCAGCACCCAGATCCAGGGAGATCAGCTCAGACAACTGAAACCCACCAGCACACACAGAACTGTTACACCCCCAGGGGACCTCAACCTTCAAGATACCTTCTCACCCTCTGCACTTCTCTTAATGTTTCATTATTTGAGCTAAAAATAGCAGCTGTCATGGAATCACAGACTGGGTTGGAAGGGACCTTAGAGCTTAGGTTGTTCCATCCCCTGTCATGGGCAGGGACACCTTCCACTCTCCCAGGTTGCTCCAAGCCCTGTCCAACCCAGCCTTGCACATTTCCAGGGATGGGGTGGCCACAGATTCTTAGGCAGCCTGTGCCAGTGCCTCATATCTAATCTAAATCTATGCAATCTAAAACAATTAAGAATACCCAAGTACATTTTTGACAGGTTCAACAGCAGATATTCATAACCATCCATCAGCTCAGCAACTCTGCTGGGTACAGACAGCAAATACCTGTCCTCAAACGGGGCTGGGGAGATACTGCTGTGGGGTTTATTTCTGCCCTGAGAGAGCTGAAAGTACTGTGAAAGCAAGAATAACAAAAGAGAGAGCAAAAAAATGAAGACCAGGATCAAACAGAGTGCATTTATCAAACACACACTGAAAACCAACCCTGTGTCTCCCTGTACTGAAAGAACTGCCCCTTCTTCCACACTGCACTAAGGAGTTGTGCTGGAGAGGATGGGCAATAGCTGTGATCTAAAAAAGGTAGAAAACTAGGCCAAGAGCAGCTGACACCAAAATGATGGAAAGAAAATATTGCCCTGGATAAAGGTTTCCCCTCCTGAAAGGCCTTGGGAGCCTTTGCACTAACATCACTGCTGGCCTTGCTGCCAATCAGCAGAGACCACCCATCCTTGATGAAACTGAATTGAGAAGCACATCCAACACACACTGGAAGACCAGAATGTTACACAGGAAAAAACTATGATTTGAGGTCTAGAATAACAAGAAAGCAACTAAGTCCAAGGTTATGACAGGAAAGCTCTGAGTTTCTGCAGTAAATTCAGGGTTTACCAATTGGGAATTACACAGGAGGAGACACATGTGCTGGTCAGGATGAACCAAAGGATGCAGCTGGACAAATGGCAAAGATGAATCTCCAGGATGTTGCTCAGATTGTTTGTGGAGACAAGGAAGCAATAAAGGGCACATTAATAGCACTGCAAGATCTCAGCTGGAATGACATGTATGACTGTGACCACGTTAGAGAGAACACCTGAGCTGGGAGCAGAGGGGGAGCCGCAGGTAGAACAAGTGCTGGGGCTGAGGTTCTCCAGCACAAACCTAAGGCTCCAAGCCCCCAGTCCTGCTGTGTGAGGCAGCTGGCACACGCACTCGTGTGCTGCCCCACAGTGCCCACACACTCATCTGTCCTGCATGGCTAACACTCCTCCATTTCTTCCAAGATGAGCTTCTGGGGCAAACTCAGCAGCCCTCACACAAGCCTTGGACCTCACTAAGGCCAGCACGGGAGAGGCTTATTGGTTTGTAAGTTAACTTCCCTGTAAGTTAACTTTTCCCTATTTATTTCTTATGGAGGAAGATAAGAACAACAGGCCGCAGTGACTGTGCCATGTATTATGCAAACGTTTGTCAGTTAATATTTGTGTTCCAGCAAGGCAAGGACCAGATAAGTGATGCCTTGGAGCTGCCCTTCCTTGCTGGAAATGCGCCGAGGAGCTGCTGGGGTTCTCTGAGCAGGTCATGACCCTGCTATGACACCTGCAAAACTCTGCCAGGCTGCCCCAGCTTCACCTACCTGCATGCATGCTCACTGCTCACACTGGTACCTGCCACCACACGCTCCTCTACAGCTACAGAGCAGCATGTGTGAGCACAAACTTTCTAAATTTAGCCCTGCTTCTTCCTGCTCCAACCTCTCCTTCCATAGCACTGGAATAATGGTGGCAATCTCTTCTGGCAGCAAGCAGAACTAAAAGGATTAATCTGCTACATCTCTGTAGAAGTACTCCAATAATTAAGAGAAGCAACTGCTGAACAAGATTAGCAATAGACTAGAACAAAACAGAATAAGCAATAGGGACCTCTACAAAAGCACATGCCAAGGTGTCACAGCTGCCATCCAGCACCCCAACAGAAACGCCTGCTGCTTCATCCTCCCCTGAGGTTCAAGAGGCACTGTATGCAGACATGTCCTACTCCTTCTGCTCCCCTCCATCATGTGCCACTGATGCCCTGGTTACGCTCTCACCAAATCTGTTTTTGTATTGTTTTTTGCTACAGTTTTTGAAGTGTCTGAAGGAAGCCAGTACCACCGAAACGTGGAGTGACTGGGTCCCCAGAGATGTCTGGGTGGGCTCCTGGCCACACCACGTCCCAGCTCTGGTTGCAGCCACCACACACAGCAGAGAGTCCTGGGACAGGCACCTGCTGCTTCTTCTGGCTCTGGTCTGCAAAGGGGAACACTGGTGCTGGGACGAGAGCCTGGCAAGGCAGGGGGACAGGCTCACTGTGCCCAGAGCGTGCTGGCAGGGCAGGGCAGGCCCATTCCCAGCCTCGCAGGCTGATACCTGACCAGCTGCAAGCAAGGCACAGATCCACCCCATGCTGGACCACAGGCCACCTGTGCAGCACAGCCTGCTTTAGCAGGAGTCTGCAGACACTGACACGTCCCTGCTCTCCTCAGGGAGCTGCAGGACAGCCCAACACCGACTGCTTTAGGCTTGCTCCCTCCTCTCCCCACACTCGGCAGAGCCATGACACCACACACTGCCTACAACAACCTGCCGGCACAAAGAAACACAGATATCTGAAACACGACCTGCAACATGACCTAAATTCTACTTCTGCAAAACGAAGAGTCACTCCAAGCACCTCCCTCATGCAGCACACTTCCTTTGTTTCCTTTTAGATTTAGGACACGGTTTTCTAGCCCTCTCAGGAGGTTCAGGCACACAAGGGAACTGCAAAGGGAATGGTGACCAAGAAGCAACACCGCAGCTAAACAGAGAATGTGTAAAACTGTTTGCCAGGCAGTGCAGCAAAACAGGAAGAGCTGCATTTAAAAACCAGCAGGAGTTTTACTGCCCCAGCACACTGGGGCTGACAAGACCATCCACTTGGGTCTACAACTCCTCAGGCCTCCTGAAGTGCTCCAGCACCAGCACCTGAGGCTCCTTGCTGAGCACATCACCAGGACACAGGTTCCCCATGTTCTGCTTCCCACCTCCAGCCATTTCATTCCAGTACTCCAGCTCTCTTCTCATCCTGTCCTCACTCTTTCATGGCTTAGTTCCTGTTTTAGGGAGTTCAGCCTCAAAGAAATATCCTGGATGTTATTCCTCTTGAAAGTATTTGGCAGCAGATGATCTTAAGTTTTTCTTAAAAGGTGTGTGTGTATGCCAGAAAGGCCATCAGGCTCAGCTGTGCTTGTCCCGGGAAAACAGACAAACCGGACAGAAGGAATCCAGCTGCTCCAGCCTGCAAGTCCCAGGCACTTCGGGCACCCACACTTCCGCTTCTTCACTGAATACACGAATAAAGCTAATCCCACATGAGACCTCTGGAGTACAGCTTTCCCACTTCTCCTGGTGGGCTGGTCCCCACTGCCTGTCCCATCAGAGCTCCAGGGGCAGCCGTGGGTGCCTTTGGAGCGGCCTCAGCATCCCCACACCTGCAGCTCCAAGGCCAGGGAAGGCGCAGGTGTGAGGGCAAGCCCAGCAGTGGCTTAGCAGGAGCTGTACCTCCGGGAATGGATTCGGTGTCAAGTGTCAGCACGTAAATTGCTATTGGCTTCTCAATAAGCAGCAGCAGTGAGCTAAGTGTTTCCCTGTGTTGTGCAGGCTCTCTCTGACTCAATACAGCAGTATTGACAGCACAATCACAGGGTAATCCAGGCCCCACTAATATCTCAGCACTTCCTCATTGAAAATACACTTTCTACTTGGACACCAGCCCATTAGCATGGGCTCCATCACCAGTGTCCCCCCAACCCACCAGGACGTGCAGCAGCACGGCCTCCCGACACTTCCTGAGGCACAGCTCAGGGCACCACAGAAAAGGGCTCTTTGCCATGAGAAATCACCAATGGAAAAAGGATGAATGCTAATCAGAAAGTCTTTATGGCTCAAGTCTCTGTAGGTTCTGGAAAAAATTGGTATTTCCTTCCTAGACAAGAGAAGTTCATTCAGGGAATTAACTCCATTCTTGCCCCTGACCCTCTGCCTGTCATCCCTCCTCACTATCTTATCTCTAAACCTTCACCACACATTCCTCCAGGCTGCAGTTTCTCCTTTCATTCATGGAAAACAAGAGACCTGCACCTGCACAATACAAAAACACTGCAGTCCCTATTGCAGGTCACAAATGCTCTGGAGGATCCTTAATACTCCTCCGGCATTTCGAGAAGAGGGAGGTTTGCTCATTTGCAGGTATCTTGTGTTACCAACCACTTGAAGACAAGACCAGAAAGTGAAAAATGTTACAAATGCTGGTGGGGCCTGGCAGGTCCCTTGGGCTGGCTCAAGCACCTGGTGTGTTCCCAAGGCCGTCCCTGGCAGCTCCCGGAGCCGCTGCGTGGGGTCACCCACGGCTCCCAGCCCGCGCTCCTCCTGCCGAGGCACACGGCTCCACGCTCCCCACGTTCACAAGCTGCATCCATGCGGAAAGCTGGCGCCTCACCGCACGCAGCACACAAACGGGACTGCAGAACGGGCTGATCCACTCACTTAGCTTTAATCTGTTTTGGTAACAATAACAGCAGGCCCAGGAGGACAGACACCTAGAGGAGGGCAGCACACACGGCGCCCAAGGCCTCCTGCTGCCCCACACAACTCTTTCTGAAGACCATCCACAATGATTTCACTGCCACTGCTGCCATAGAAAAATGGTTAATCTAAGGACCAAACCAGGAAACTAAGGATGCCTTTTAACAACCACATCCCAACATGCCTGGCACAGTGTCACATCTTCAACCAACACAACTCTTATCACGTTCCACGTAGCATGTCCCATGCTGACATGTAGCAATCTTCCACCTCACCGTAACAGCATCAAGCTACTGGAGAACAGCAGATAAACCAAGATGGGAAGCACTTCCAACAGCAGTGCAAGCTGTGCCCCCGTTCCCAGGCGCCCAGCACCGTGCTCTCCCACTGCACACAGCAGCTGCAGAGAGCTGAGCAGAAGCATTTGAAAGAGAACCCCTCTGGCATGGCCACGCCAATGTGCCATTGTTGGAATTTCACAGGCAGGGTCAGGAGCCTTCTGGGGAGACAGGGAAGGTGATCTGGTCTGGAGGCAGATGAGGAACAGACCCCTAGTTAGGAAGAGGTTAACACTGCTCCTGCCTGCAATCTGATAAATGGTCTGCAGAAAGCACGTCCTCTCACTTTGAGATATGATGTCACTAACCTTTATTGATCCACAATCAGAGAACTTTGCTTATCTCTCTCCTGTGATATGCCCTCCTGTACTCAACTAGTGTTTAATACACTGCTGGGCATCTGGCAGTCGCTACAGCTCCCGCCACACCTCTGCTGGCCCAGCAGGGACAGCGTCTGACAGGCTGTGTCTGTAAGTTATGGACCAGACAGCTCGAGGGGTAAAAGCAGGCATGTACCCCCTCCTACCCCACCACCTCCACCAGGAACCTGTGTTCCAGAGAGTGTTATACACCTGTACTGGAACATCTGGTCAGAAGAGGGGGCCAACGGTGGAGACATGGTTCCATGTGGTCTCACAGCCTGGCGTACGGTCACCGCTCTGAAACAGAGGTGAACACGGGCCCCCTGAAGTTACTGTTCCTGTGGGAGTGTCTGTCTTAACACAACTTTTACTATTATAGAGAAACAACACTTTACTTTTAGCCTCACCTTCCTTTCTAGTATTTGAGGTGAAACACGAAGTTAGGTGACTAATACAGGAACTATCAATGAGCCACTCGTTCCGATGTGGCAGCAAAGCGTTTGCCATAAACTGTACGCCCCAAATCCAGCAGGGTTTGTTTCCAATACACTCATGATGCCTGAAAACAGCCGAACAGCCAGGTAGCAAAATCTGTACCTTAAACAATTACATCAGTCGTGTAGAGATGACTGGAGAGGAGCTTCACGTGCTGTTTTTCTGCTGCATAACACACACAGGAGCTGCCTATGAGCTTGCCTTACACCACCACAACCACAGCAATACTTGCTCACACTGCAGGGCAGCTCTCACTCACTCTGAAACCACGAGCTCCCAGGCTCAACCAAACTGGAGGTACTGGACAGGTGGTACTTTGAAGGTTACATGAACCTTTCTGTTTCAGTGGGGAACTGATCTTGTAAAGCTTTGGAAAAGACACAGTAAGTTTTCCAACACCCATATGAAACAGCTGTGACCTATTTTACTCACTATCCACCCAAAAAAACCACACTCTTGTATCACTGCAGGCCAAGTTTTAGAGTAGGAGTTAAATTTTTTCCCTCTGTTAACTACAGGTGATGAAGCATGGGCACAGTGTCCCTAATCCCCAAAGCAAGATCCTAAGGAAAACCACCATGATCTCAGCAACATCCCTCTTGGTACAGCGAGAGCCCCCCTCCGAGTCTGTGCTTCTGTGACTATAAATACACTGCTCTGTAGACAAGTCATAGGAGAAAATTAAGAAGAATTTGTCCACTTTGCAAAAGTCAAATTACTACATGTTACTGTTCTGATCCAGTCTAGTGATTCTTACAGTTTCAGACACGCACAGAACGTCCTTTTTTTAATTAAAGGTCTATTGAAAGACGTGCTTCTTAAAATAGTAAATTACAGCCTTCTCCAATTTGTGGAAATAAATTAGGGAACACTGTCCGAATGCCAGCCTTGGCAGAGAGGACAAAAATCCCAAGCTTAGATTTCCTGCAAG
Source organism: Picathartes gymnocephalus (assembly GCA_013390045.1). Lineage (NCBI taxonomy): Eukaryota > Metazoa > Chordata > Aves > Passeriformes > Picathartidae > Picathartes > Picathartes gymnocephalus. Next base: position 454,546 of record WEKY01013864.1, on the reverse strand, counting down.
TCGAGAGACATTTGAATTAGAGGTTTTAGACTGTAAGCCGTTAATATTCCTGCTCAGTCATTAAGTTCACATAGTGAACACTAAATATTTCAGAATGCAAAGGAAAAACACTCAGGCCAGTGGCCGAGTCATCTCTATCTCAGACAGCTGGAGAGAAATCATCACTGACCCACCAGAAAGAGCTTCAGCTGATCCCAATCCTAAAGGCAAACCTGGGGAAGCATGGAGACGCTGCTAATGAATGGGTTTCATCCTGATGCTGTCGTTCCCTGTTGAGTGCAGTGCAGTATTTATGACAGAAGTCACCCCGGGCGATGCTCTGCTTCACAGAGAGGTGTGGGCAGCAGCTCCAGCCCTGGCCAACAGAAATGGGTAAAAAAACAAGCTGAACTCCTGATCCATTACATGCCCCAGCTAAAAGGGGTGAGGAATTATCTGCCATCCTCAAAGGTTCACAAAGCCTTTATCCAGCCTTGGACTGTGGGACTCTTAGCTGTGGCCAGGAAGAAGCAAAAAGCCCCAAGGAAACCCTTATCTGGAAACAGCAGAAAAGCCTCGTTCCAGCCTGCCCTTGCCTTGGGCATTGGCATCACCAGGGGTGAACAGGATTCAAGTATCTCAATACAGAAAGGACTGAGTCACCCTTTTTAACAGCATCTTTTCTGAGGATCAGGCCCACACAGGATTTCCCTCAGCTCTTCTGACCAGGGGAGGCAACCTGCACAGCTGCTCCCCTTTAGCTGCCCATCGCTGCCAGCACCGTACCAGGAGCTACCAGAAAACCAAAGACATAATTCGGGCTCTTCGGCTGCTCAGACATTTCCTCCATGAAAAAGCTTTCAGTGTAAATATATCCGGCTGCAGCTCAGCATCTCCACTCCATTACAGATCACGAGACTCAGCGATTCCCTGCCGAAACAGCAGACTTGGAATAGTTACAATTTTTAATGTACAGTCTATACAATCTTCACAACATCAGGGAAAATGCAGCGCAGTGCAGCCAGCAAGGAAGTGGTCAGATAAAGAACTTCACTGCTGGAGGACGCGGCTTTTAGATATAAGCATGTTCCAGGGCAGTCTGGAAGAGCTGTCTCAGACCAGTCCCAGCTGTGAATTCCCAGGTATTTCTGGAAAGTGGATCTGCCTCATAGCAGGCACTGCTGGGATGCCAGGCAGAAGAGACATCACTGCCCAGAGTGCTCGGCACAAGCTTAGGATAAAAATATGATAACACTATAGGCCCATCTTCCACCTGGCAGCAGTTTTACACGACAAGAACCTTCGCTTCACTGGATTTAATGAATGGTTTTTTTTATCCCTTCACCATGGTATTGCTGTCCCCACCTTCAAGATGTGGGTCCTCTTCTCCAGCTACAGACCACTCTGGATGTGAATTCCCAGAAACATCCCTACTGCCAGCCCTGTAAATCCAGGCAGGTGCCGTTTTCTCCCAGTAAAAGCCCAAACTGGACCCAAGGGGCCAACACAAACCCCCCAGCTGAGCACCCCTCTCCACGCAGGGACCCCCAACCTTGCATCCCACTGTGCTCAGCAGGCCTGGGCTGGGACCCTAGGGGCAGAATAGAAAGGGGAGGGTGGCTGTTGCTTCTCTTTATTTAAAAGGTGCTGCTGGAGGTAGAAACACATGAAAGTCCATGTAGGACAAGGGAAGGAATTATCCCTCCCATTGATTTTCGCTCTGGGGTATTAGAAAGAACACAGCATTTATCTGGAGATTTCTTCCCAAAGCTAGCTATGGACTTTCAAACGTAAATGAGACTTGAAAGGGGCTTATGGGCAAGAATCCACTGAAACTTCACAGGGGACAAGATGTGGGGGGGCCGAGGAGGGAGCACGGGAGCCTGGCAGGGGCTCTCTGATCCATGGCCTCTCAGACAGCTGAAAGCCCCTCTCGGGCCGTGCCTCGAGCCAGGAGCCAAGGGGCAGAGCCCAGGGCAGGCAGCAGGGAAGGGGCGTAGGGCAGCGGGGTTCCCTGCACCCACGTCTTCCAGCAAGCATCCCTTCCTGAGAGTCCCTTCTGCAGGACCACAACCCCAACGGCATCGGGACCCGACGGCATCGGCCGCTCCACGCCAGGGAGGGCTGGGGGCAGCTCCCTGGGCACACACGGCCGAGGGACAGAGGCTCACTGCCCCTCCAAACAGTCTCCATCCTCCAGCAGCCAGGGCTGGCCCTGGAGCTGCAGGAGGCTCAACCCTGACCTGACAAATCCCTTCTGCAGCCTTCCCAATGGGTACCGACCTCAGTGCCACCCCACTCGGTGCCACCCCCAGTCCCAAACCCCCTGTCCCACGCAGGCATTGGCTGCCACCCCACGGCCCCACTCGCTAGCAAAAACCTCGGCAGCCTCGTCTCCCATTGCTGTCTTTCCCAGGTAGCTGGGAGGGTGTAATTGGTGAGGCAGGAGATTAGAAATATCGGCAGCCTCTAAGTAAGACTTTAATTTACTGGCAGATCAATAGCGCTAGGGTTATATTGGCAAAGTGTCTACAACTCTATTGACTCACGCAATTCCTCTTATCAATTTATCAGAAATCTGGAAGCCAGAAGATATTGTTTGAAGAAAAAAGGCATCAGGAGTTTGAACACTTAGCATGGGCTGCCCAATCACGCACTCAGCACTAAGCATTTTACAGCAGATGTATCAGCCGCAAAGGAGGCCAATATGATATGATTAAGAGCTAACTTGCTCCCTCACATGCCACACAGCCTTTTTAAGCTGCTTCTCACCTCAGACCTTTGCAGTGAGACAGTAACTACAACAGACATGGTCCCACCAGCCCAAATGGAACTAGAAAAATCCCTATTTCACTCTGCAAGATCCTAAATTCAACCCCTCCTGCCTCGACCCTACCCAGGCTCACCCGGGTTTCCTATAAAGTCTCAGCTTTACAGAGTTAAAAAGCCCACTACAGCATTGGGAATCTGTTCAGAAGGATTGCAGAAAAATCACCATTTCTGTACTTCCTCAGAAAAATTCAGCATGGCAGAAGGACAGGTCTACAGTGCTGCATCCCTTTGCCTTGCAGGGTGTGAAATGGAAAAGCAAGAGTAGGGAAAAAAACACATCTCCCAGGCCTAAAAATCCAACGATGACAAACACTGCTGGGTACGAGAAGCGTTTCTTCACCTCAGAGGGGCGTTGGAACACAAAACCAAAACCATAAAATACTTCAAACCCCCTCTCTTTCATTAGTCCTCAGATGACTAAAAAACATGCAGCAATCTGGGCTCTGGGACCAGGCAATGTCTCTTGACCAGTGAGCTGCCACTCCTGGGAACTTCCCTTGATAGGATGGGGAGCTCCTTACTAATGGGTACATCCCCTCTTCCAGCTGGATGAAACGCTTCAGAAGTTACCACTCCACCTCAACTTCATTCCTCCACCCTCGTGCAATGGGGCACCAAGGCTCCGAATGTGAGTAAGGTGGTGACCCAGGGGCAAAGGGGTTCTGGTTTCCAGGTGGAACTTGCCAGTCCCTGGCCTCAGGCTACTGAGAAGCCACAGCCCTGCCTTCCAGGGGAAAAACAAAGGCTTAAAAACTAAACAGAAGTTCTGATGCAGTAACTGTGAAAAAGCCCTGGCTGGAGGGCAGAAAGAGGCAGGGTGGGACAAGCACACCCGCCTAGGCTCCTGATGGCTGAGAGCCACAGCCTGGGCACCACCACAGCCCCCTGGACCAGCTCCTGCCCACCCCACCTGCCCCAGAGCATGGCAGGTAACTCCTCCAACCTGTGGCTTGGGCAGCTCTGGCAGACCCAAACACCTGCGGGGCCCAAAGAAAATCAGATGGAATGAAAGATTAAAGTGAGTAAAATCCTTGAGCCTAAACAAGGACACAAAGATACCATTCTTGAGATGGAAGAAATGCCTGCCTTCCCCTCCGTCAAAGCAAAAATCCATCTCACAGCTGGTGTTGAAGGCCAGAAATTCCCATTGCATTGCTGCCATGTCCAGGTCACCAGAGCCACTCTTGGAGCCTCTCATCTGGTGAGAATCATCCATCTCATGGCATTTAAGGTGCTCAATCCCAACATTAGAAAGCAAACACTTGGCATCTCCAGGACATACAGAGTGGGCTTGGTTCTGCTCCTCCTGCCAGAGCCAGGGAGCAAACATTCACCTGGACATCCACAGCATCCAGCTACAGTGACGCCCTCAACAGACACCTTTGTCCTGAGGTCCATGAGGGTCTGCAGCCAGTCCATGCAACTGGACCTGAACTCCTCTAAGGACACCCGGCACTCTCGGCACAGACAGCAGGAGTGGGAGAGCGGGTAGAGCAGCTCAGACCACCGAAATGGGGAGAATAAAGACCTTTTGCTCAAGCTCCAGGAAGCAAAGAGAAAAAACACTAATTAACTCAGCAGCAAGTTGTTAGTATTTGCATACAAATGCAGCCACAAATCACGACAAACAAGGCAGGACAAGGCAAGCCCATTAGTACACAGGGATCCAGCCCGGCTCCTGTGGGTCATGGCAGGCAGGCTGCCAGCTGCTCGGGGGGGCACAGGGAACGGGCCCTTATCTCCACCAACACTCCTACAATCAGCAGCAACAGAAGCCACAGGGATAAGGTTTCCTTCCATGTAAAACAAAGGAACGGGATGAATTCTTCAATCCCGGTCAAGAGTAAAGTAAGAGCTGCCAGAGAGAAGCCGAAATGGAAGCCTCTCACCCGGGATGAGGGCAGAGCAGCCTTCCCACCACGGCAGCCGTGCAGGGATGGACAGACCCACATCACAAAGAACAAATCACACCTGATGTAGCAAAAGAATGTGCCCAAAAGCCTGAAACAAACGACCTGAGCAGAACAAAATCCAGCTACTGCACCAGTTCAGTAAGTTTAGCCTTCCAGAAGCCACTACAGCAGTAGGCTTTATCACACATTTCACCTGATCATGCCTCCTTGCTCCGGAGGTTTCTCCTCCTTGCCCGGCAGAGGCTGCAGGTGCAGCAAACCTCCCAGCTCAGGCCCTCCCTGCACACTGGCCAGCACCCTGATGGACTCAGAGCTCCCTGCATTTACACACTTTGCATGTGCCTAATGAGTCACTTATCACTGCTGAGGACTCAGCACTACACAAGTTTACTATTGTTCCTCTTGCAAGAAGACAAAACCTGAAATTCCACTGTTTGGGGTTTTGCTTAATTGTGTGTTCCTCCCCCCCAGTCCCCTCAGCTGGGATCTCAGGATTTAAAAAGAAACTCCAGCAACTACCAGTTCACATCAAGGCTTAAAAAGAAAGAAATATCTGATTTCTAATTTTAAATAGGAAACTCTCACTGGCAAGATCCCAAGAACCCTTCCACAGTGACTTTTATCAAATGCAAGTTTCCCATCACTGCAGCTCCCAGCACAGACCATCAGCTCAGGCAGAGAGCAAAGCAGCACAGCCTGGTCCTGCCATGGGGTACACGGAGCCCCCTGCACAGGGCGAACACACGGCCTCAGGGCAGTGCTGGACACCAGCCCCTCTGTACCTGCAGCCAGCCAGCAGCTGGGGTTCGGGGCAGCGTGACACACACAAACAGGAGCCAAGTCTGAACCCGCAGCCAGGATGAACCCAGGAGCTTCCCACCACAACACACAACTGAACGGAAAGAGCATTACAGCACAAATACTCTAGATTTTTTTATCCCTAAATGCAAAGTTCCAGAACAGACATTATTGAAGGAATCACAGCAGCTCCAACAGCTATTCCCACGCTCAGGTCCTGCATCATTCGGTTTAGAAACCATCCTTCTGGCTTTTGAGTGTGTGTTTGCAGGAGAAATCACTTCTGCTTCTCCCTCACCTGGGAGCCAGTTAAGATCACATTTTCACTCTGGGGTATGATGTTTTGCTTTACTAATGACTTTATAGAGAATAAACCATTAAGAAATCATCAGTCTATGGAAACAATCAGAATCTGGAGGTTTTGCACAGGAATCACTCTGTAAGGACCAGGAAAAGGAGTGTCTATACAAAGATGTTCCCAACAGAGCCCCCACTGCGCATGTGCTTGGATGTGGATGGGCGGGCAGACAGACCTCAGTGTAAAGTCTAAACACACCTGACACTCAAGCACACGGAGAACACCACATGCACAGCTGAGACCCAGGAGCACATCCAGACCCAGCACAACCCGCACCAGGGCAGGGCACAGCGTGTGCCCAGCCACCCTCCCCTCTGCCAGTGGCTGCTGCAGCCTCTGCCACTAGTTACATCCCAGAACTCTGCAAAGTTAGATACAAAAGAGACTCCTTCGACATGACATTAGGTAATTGCTTAAATAAAACCAAAAACAGTTCAAAACCTGCAGCAAATATTTGGTTTGGAACCGCACAGAGCACTGGACAGTGCACAGAGCTACCCTGGGAGGAGAAGGAGCTACCTGGGGCAGGTACGGACCCCTCAGAGAACAGAATCCAGATCCTTCAGAAAAACACTGGGCAGTGCTGCTGCAGAGGAACAGGGGGTGGTGGGGGAGCAAACAGATTGTTTGTTTATTTAAGCAGGTGAAACTACAAACAGAAGCCATCCAGGCTGCCAGCTCCAGGTGCCGGCTTCGCACAGAACACGGGGAAGGCAGCGGGGCGCGAAGCCCGCGGCAGCGGCTGGAGCAGCGCCGGGCAGAGCCCAGCGGCCAGGCCCTGGCTGCCAGCAGCCCCAGCTGCTCACCCACTGCACAGCCCAGCAATGTCCACCCAGCGCCCCGTGCCAGAGCTCCCAAAAGGGGAAGGATGCTCAGAAGGAGCCAGGGCACTGTGGGGACCAGCTTGTCCTTCCGTGGGAAAAGGAGCTCACCCTTCACCTAAGCCTCAGCCTCAGCTCAGTTCCCTCAGGTGAAAGGGCTGCGCAAAGATCCTCTAAGTTTAACCATACTGTACTCCTGGAAGGGCAAAATAGTAATAAAATAAAGATGACTAAAAGCAGTGCCTCCCTCCCAAGCACCCTACACCAAATGCACACTTAGTTCCAAGCCCCACACTGGGACCAAGCTTTTGGCTGGGGCAGCAGCAGAGTGAGTGCTCCTCTGGGAACAGTCCTCAGTCCTGCCTGCCTGTTCCCCTCCACTCCAGTGAAGCCGTTTCAACCTGTGTCGCATAATTATTTCAAATTAAAGGGAAGCTGGCAAAAAAACCAACCAAAAATAAAAATATTTTGAGGAAGCATTTTTTTCCCCCATCCCTTAGCAATTCTTCTAAGACAGGTCCCTTCCCTAAACTACTTCCCCATGCCACTGCCCCAAAGCACTGTGTCAGCAAAAGGAAAAACCACCCAGGGCAAGGCTGGCCTTGGCAGCAGCATCAGTGTCACACACAGACAGGACACCAGCCCCTGCAGCTTCTCCAGGTGCTGCCTCAGCACCACTGAGCCCTCACCATGATTTACTTGCCAGGAGTCCCTACACACAGGTAAACAACAGGAATTCAGCGCAGGCATGTGAACACAGCAGTGTGAACCTGCTTGTGGACATTCCTGTTTTGGTTTGAAATCAAGTTGCTTTGGTACAGCTCATAACTGTTTCCAATTCAATTAAGCCAAATTAAAATTAACCCTCCTTGAACTGAAAATAATGTCCACAGGGCATTCTAATGTGCAAGTAAATCCTTTGAAAAAATAATAATAAATCAATGCAAACTTTCCTAAGCAGGAAGAGTGATGGTAAGCATAGGCTATTTGTTCTGAAAACCTCTGAAACAGTCAGAATAAGGAGCCAAGCACAGTTTTCACCAGACACTTCTCAGACACCAACCGCACTGTTTACCTAAGACAGTTAAAAGGGTATCAGCAGCGTGAAATGCAGTCAGCTTCAAAGTCACAGTCTCGAGTCCTAAACATGCCACAGCAACCTCATTTTAGGCAAACACAGGCTCTATTTTTGTTAAGTGTTTCTCTTCCTCTGCTGTGCAAGAGGCTCATACAAGGAAGAAGGAACTTTAAAATAAAAAACCAACCAAACAAAAAAACTTTTACACTCAAGACACTATGACAACATTAAAGAAAAACACCTCTGTCCTTTCTCCCACAGTACTCACTGCAGCTATTTCTACGGAAAGAAGCTTTATTTTACCATTTTCTTCCCCTTTTGTAAAGGACCTGCATCCTAAGACTCTCAGTCCTTTTATTTCCAGTCACCAGGGAGCCAGGAGCCATTTCTGGGGCTCAGAACTGCCCTAGCCCCCTCATAGTGACCTGGACCATGGGCCTGACTTCAGGTCCCCATTCCCTCTGTGCTGGTCACACACAGCCAAGAGCATCACTTGGAACTGTTCAACATCCAGGTAATGCCATTAACAGAGACAGCTGAGTCTTAACAAAAGTAAATTCAAGCTGCAGTTGAGAAATCACCCAGTCCTGCTCCACAGTCCAGTATGGCCTTCAACAAGACACAGACACAGCTTTTAATATCCCAAATATCTGCATAAGGGAAAACTGTGTCCAAAGTACTTCTCCCTCCACCTCCTGGCACAATACACTTCAATGGCACCTGGACCTTTTTTGGTTTCTCCCCATTATTTTTCATTTTAAAATGCAGAAGACCCACTCAGCACCAGCAACAGTAAAATACCTGTGTCTGTGCCTGACACCTCGCCATTCATTTCTCCAGTGGTAGAGAACTTCAGAGCTCCAGAAGACAGCCAGTGCTTCTTGAGGGATCTCATCAGATGCATCTCACTGACTGTTGCTACTTCATGGGCTTTGTACCCAGAAGCAAGAAGGGGCTGAGAAAAAGATTGGTGGGGGGATAAAAACCAGAGTGCTGACATCCAGTTCCTGCTTAAAGTAAGCAGACATCCACACAGACAGTGGCTACTTGGACAGAAGGAAGGAAACCTCCAGCCCCAAGAGAGCATCCCATCACTCCAGAGACACAAAGGGATGCTTAGACGAGGAACATGGCTAGAGAAGTGCCTGGTTGGACACTTCCAGTTGCACTGCCAAGAGCCAGAGGACCTTGCAGGGGGCCTCTGGCAACTAGGTCTGCAGCCCTGGGCACAGCTGGGAGGTTTCAAGAGAAGTCAGTCATGCTGTTTGTCCTGTGAGGCTGACCCCAGCCACTGCTGTGCAGAGCAGAGCTCAACCCTCCTCCTTCTCTTGCATGGGCTCCAAGCAATCCCCCGGGCACTTGTAGAGCTTGGCTCCGTTGTTCAGACATCTGCAGTTCCAGGTGAAACCACTGCAAGCCTGCCATGAAGGCAGCTTTTCACGCAGGGCTGCACTGGCACCAGACCCACCACCTGGGGAATTTCCAGGATCTCATGCAAACCTCCACAACTTCCACGTCACCCAAAATAGAGGAAACAGCGGAGAGGCTGGTTAAAAAAACGCAAGCAAGGGGGGGAAAAAAA
>WEKY01013864.1:352678-427155 GCA_013390045.1 Picathartes gymnocephalus | reverse complement strand
TGAGCCCCGCCCGCAGCCCCTGACACCGGCCCCTCGCCCGTGGCCCGGGACACACGCCGTGCCCGGCGCTGCCCACCCACCTGGCTGCCACGTCGCAGCCGCCTGCTGGCCCGGGGCCACCACGCTGCCGCTGCTCGCCGCGGGCACCCTGTGCCCCAGGGCTGCGCCCGGGCTGCCCGAGCCCGGCCCGTCACATCGGCCTCTCTGGCTGGCCCGGGGGCCCTGGGGACACTGTGGGCCACAGCCAGCGACGCAGGTGCTCACCCCTCCGGGGGCTGCTCGCTCCAGCAGCCCGCGGCAGAGCTGCTCTGTGGATGCTTTCTTGGTGCATTTGGGCAGGGAGCCAAAGTATGCAGTTTAAAGGAAATGTTTAATAAAGACACAGGAGCCTCAAACTGTTTATTTTTCCTTGCAGAAAGGTGGAGAGACGATGTCCCTGGAAACGCTGCCGGGCCAGGCGCGGGCCGGGGGCCGAGCCGGGGCTGACACTGCCTCTCACCTCTCCCTCCCCTGACAGCCCCGGCCGCGGGGTCATAAACCGTGGGGGGAAAAGGCAGCCTATTAGTAACTCTATTAAGCCTCCATTAGTTAGGTGTGAACTCATTACTCTAATATACCTGGAGGTGGGATCCCACTTGCAGGACATTAGCGCTGCAATAAGCACCTTTACCACCCGAGCTGGACGGAGTGAGGGACAGGATGGAGCAAAGGAGAGGAGCCTCTCGACACCTGGAGCAGCACCCGCTGCAGCAGCAGCACCTCAGAGAGCCCTTGTTGCCATGCCTGCCCTGGGGCAGCTGAACCTCTCCCACACAGGCCCCCTCCCTGTCCCCACGGTCGTTGCCTCTGCGACCAGTCCCTAAAGCAGCCCTTGAGCCCCTCCCTTCCGGCAGTACCGACAGGGCAGCCGCTGAAACACACTCTGCTCATCTGCTCACCTGTTCCCCCAGCACTGCCAAGGACACCACTAACTCATGTCCCCAGGTGCCATATCCACACAGCTTTTAAATCCCTTCTAGGGGTGATGACTCCACCACTGACCTGGGCAGCCTGTGAAAAGGCTGGACAGCCCTTTCAGTGAAGAAATTTTTCCTGATCACTAAATCATGGAATATCCTGAGCTGGAAGAAGCCTACAAGGAATATCGAGTGCAATTACAGGCCGTGCACAGGACAGACCCACGAATCCCGCCACATGCCTGACAGCTTTGTCCAGCACTTCCTGGATGTCCAGTCTCAACCTCCCCTTTGCCTGGCCTGGCCTTTTCCATGTGTTGGCACTTTCTGACAGGAGCTGTTCTGCTGTCTGCAGCTGAGCACCCTGTGAGGAACTCAGGCACACTAAATAATGAGCTTATAGGAAATCAATTAATTAATAATAGGATGCTGGAGCAGGGCTTAAAGGGGTTTGCTGAGTTAGCACAATTAAAAATATGATTGTGTGTAGAAATGTATAGATGTAGAACTTTTTCTCCACCTTTTCAGTCAGCTTGAACATGCCAACATGAGCTGCCTGAGCCCCGCTGCCCTCTGCCAAAGCCCCTCACAGACAGCTACTGTTTGCCCTGCAGAACAGAAAGACTCTGCACCATCTCCTCCCCATCCTTACTCATACTTCAAGGCTGCACAAAAGCACAGTCCATGCAGAACTCTTCCCAAAACTAATTTTGAAGCCCATTTGTTCCTAAATAGCGCTAAACTGTACACGATCCCTGAAAAAATGTTGTCCAAGAGCACACAAGTAGAATTTCAAAAATTATTTCAGGAAGAAGCATGATCTTGTTTCTAAGATCTGTGGCCAAAAAGAGTATAAAATTAATGGTATTAAGTGCCTAAAAATACTCTTGAGGATCTGGGAGTTGGAACAAGGGCTTGGATTCTATTCCTAGCTCTGCCACAGACTCACTGTCTGCAATGAAGGACCAGCTCAGATGGGACATGGGCTATGCTGAAAGTGCCCAGAAATGCACTTCAGAGCTCATTCCCCCCATGTTTTGCCCTATTTTCCCAGCCTATCCAATGGGTACAATACTGACTGGGATGGAGAAGAGCACATGAGAAGGGTCGTTGCTGTGATTCCTCCTGGTGTGTTTCCAGAGCACCATAAAACCACGCCCTTTCATCGTGCCCCACTGATCAAGCTCACCTGCCCCTTTCTTCCTTCCCTGTTTCTCTGGAATTAACTCCTAAAATTCAAAACATCAGCGGGTACAAACAATTATGATTGAAAAAGAAAGTAACTGCTAGAAAAGTGCTTTCTCCCTGCCAGCAAACACAGCACTTCCTTGCACTGTCCCCCTGGTCAGTGGCAATTTGTCTACGGTAAGGATGCTCAAGTCCAATGACCTGCAAAATTCAGTATTAAATCTGTCTCTTTATTGCCTTGAACAGGAGAGTCAGGCATCCTTAAAATTTGTTTTTAGCCCTGGAAAATCCTGAAATATTCACCTTTTTGTATGTTATAATATATCTAGGAAAATTGTTTCATCATGTAAAAATTATTTTATGAGTCTTTCTCACCCTGTTTTACTGTTACCCTGTTAACAAAGGTACCTATTTCTACATGGAATCCCATACAAAAATGGATTAAAGTAATTGTGAAAGTTTCTAAAATTTGAACAAGCTACTAGTGGCAGGATGCCCAATGACAAAACATCAGTCCATCAGCAAAGCCTGAGCTGAACTCACTGGTGGCTTCTCTAATTACAAAAAAGGAACATCCCAATGTTACTTTGACAGAATCTCAAATCCCCATAATTCCCTCTGTGTCTTAGCTATGAAACCACTTCTGGCATAGTAATTTAAACTGCTAGATAGAAGATTCAAAATAGCACATTTCAGTGATAAATGAAAGTAAAGTTTATGCCCCAGACTGGCTTTTACACCAGCATGGGGCACTGAGACAGGACGAAATCCTGCAGATTGGGTCCTGGATGGATCCCAGGTTCTGCCATCAGTGAAAGTATTCCAAGAGAAATGAAAACCCAGGCAGTGAAAACCTCTGCTCACCCCACCAAACGGAGAAAAAGAGACTGACATTTCCATGGGTGATTCTGTCTGATGAAATCAAGTATTTAAATGACTTCTATTTACACAGGATTTTGAGAAATAATGCTAATTTGCAGAATTGGCATCTGGGGTATGAGTATACGTACCCTGGGAGAGCACTTACGGAGCCTTTGTGAAGCTAAGTAATAAACGCTTTGTCTTCACCACACTATTTATGGGTTGCTTGGGGGCATCCTGCTCTCCTCCTGCCCCTACCTGGGCATAAAATTATTGCCCAACTAGGTTTTAATCAGAGCAACAGTAAATCTGAATGACCACACATGCACAGCCATTCCTGCTGCCTGATCTCCAGCATTAATTATAAAGTGAGACTGTTTACACAGTACATACCACTTTCCTGACTTCTTTCTTGTTTATGTCTAAACCTTTATGGACATAAAACTTTGGAATTTGCTTTTGGAATAAAACTGCAATTTAAGTGGCAATAACTGTGTTGGAAAACAACTCAGCTATTGCTCCCCCGGTGCCGCGGTCACGGCAGGTTTCCACTGGAACCTCTCCCATTGGAGCGTGTTGGTTCAGGCCATCTTGCTGTCCCAGCTGGATGGCTCCTTGGAAACTGCAGCTCGAGACGGCTCACAGCAAACACTCCAGCTGTCCCTCCCAAGTCCCTTCCTTCCCTTTGCCCACAGCTGGCTCCCCTGTGCGTGTCTCCGCACACCCCAGTCTGGGGTTTGTGGTGCTCCCCCCGTGCCACGCTGGGGCTCAGGTCCTCACCCCTCCCCTCACAGTGTACTGACCTCTTTGCTCCTGCAGACAGAACCCTGTCCCATGCCTCAAGACACGCCCTCAGTCAGATTTACCCTGAAAGGGAAATTTTGCTTGTACACTAAGTCCTTACAAACAAAAGAGACATCCATCAGATGCCATACACGACCGAGGGTACCAATAGTAAAGTTACTCATGCTTCGCAAGCACTAAATTATTCCTCATCACACTGGCCTGGCTGCTCATTTTGTCAGGCTGTCACACAATAAATTAGTATGTTGGCTGTTTGGGGCTGAGAACTCTTCTATTTGTTCAGTAAAACAGATACTGTACACCCCGGGCACCATATAAAAATAATAAATTACCATAGCACACAGGCAAGGTATTACTTGTCTCTCTCCTTGCCTTTACTTTATCCCCTCCATCCTCTGCCTTTCCTCTGATCAATTCATCTTCCATTTACTTTCTATTTCTGTCAGTAGGTTTCACTCTAATACATTCTGCTCCGGTATTCCAACCGTGCCACCTGCTCCAGAAGTACAACTACAGAAGCTCCACCGATGTGGAGAAGAGGAAATGAACAAAAGTTCTAGGGGAGGAGAAGAAATTATGTATATACTGCATACTGCAAGAATATGAGGAAAAAGGAATCAAGCCTCTACCTGGTGCTGTCTCTTAGGCTGACTTGGATGCCTCCTGATTCCTGCCAGACTCCCTTTACTCTTCACATCCAACACAGAAATGTGGAGACTTGGTAACCAGAGGAATTGAACCTGCCTGTGTAGGCAGGTTGGGAAGTGTTTGACCCAATCTCCCTTGTAGGTTAAAATGTCTTTTAATTCTGGTGGGCTGTGTTGAGATGGGAATGAATAAATTCTCTCTTCATTTTAGCGTCCAGCTCGTGGAAGCTGCACAGGCTGGATGTTAAGTCTGTCCAAATTCCTTTCCTCTTTGGCAAGGTTATGCTACCTACAAAAATAAGAATTAAAATTAAGGTTTTGTTTGGCTCTTGCAAGTTCAGATCCTGCCCCACGTTTTCCAGGACACAGTTCCAACCCAAGTTTTAGCACACAGGCTCCCCAAGAGCACCCACAAAGTCACGGGAAGTAATCAAGTTATTGCAATACTTAGGGCATCATGTTTCCAAAGCATCACATAATCTTAACTAATAAAAAACCCAACAGAATTTACTGTTTGTTCTTTAAAAAAAATAAATAAGCAAAGAAGCAAAATTTAAATATTTATTGAAAAGCTAAATATTGTAGCCTTGTGCAGTTATTGGCAGGAGATGCTGTGCAAATAAATCCCCGGCAGGCTGTTGCTTCCCACATCCCTGAGCGCTGGCCCGTGGCCGCCGCTGTCCCTGCACGTCCCGGCCCCGCGGCCCTGGATGCTCCCTGGGAAAGCACTTCTGCTTCTGGCACACCTGGGGCTCCGGCTCGTGTTGGGCCCAGCCCTGCCTGCCCTCTCCTCTCTCGAGAGCAGTGGCAGAGGTGGGCGAGGTGCCCCGGCAGTGACGGTGCCAAGGCGGCGGCAGCCAGGGGTGCTGGGCAGCCCCGGCCGTGCCAGGGAGGGATGGCAGAGCTCCGCAGGTGAGCTGGGCTGCCCGAGGGGAATGTCTGCTGCTTCTGGCATCTCATTCCCACCCCTCCTATCCCACGTGGCCGTGCATTAATGATGGGCACTGCTGGCAGATGGCAAAGTTCGAGCCGGGCTAATTAAACATACCGAGCTAATAACCTTCCATTTTGGGACTGGTATAATTCATAATTTAATGTATTGCTGCTGAGACATTAACCTTTCAATGACTGGCACAGTGCCCACAGCAGCCTGAGTGCTGACCATCTTTCAGGAAAATGAGTATTATTGTTAAAAGAGGTATAAATCATTAATGGCTTCAGCTTTTGTGTCAAGCTGCACATGAAAATAAGTAGTAGGCTGGGTAATTTATTTACCTTTTGGTGGTTATTCTTATGATTTCATGATCATATTCTCTGATTCATAAACACTGGCCAGTTGCCATTCTGTTCTCATTTTACCTTTTCAATATTGCAGTGGTTATTCTGATTTCCATCTTTAACTAAAGTTCAAGACTGGTGCAGAGTTGCTTGATCCAGGCAGAAACACAATCTCACTTCAAGGAGGAAAAACTTTTTTTTTTTTTTATTATTCCAGTAGTCAATGCAATTATTAAAGCTACCAACTTGTTACAATTTTGCATTTTGCTAAAAGAAGTGTTTATTTGGAAACTGGTGTATAAACACACAGACTAAAAAACTTCCCAAAATTCTCCTTCAGAGGCAGCTGGGAGGAAGCTCACAAGTTACTGAAGAGTTTAGTAAAGATGATGTTCTATCTCTTCCAATCAAATGGTGAACAAAGATGGCCAATGCTCAGTCAAAAGGGGAAACTATCTCTGTCTTTGAAGGCACATTGAAGATGAGTCTAAAAAAAATCCTAAGTGGATGCTGAAGAACGAATCCATTTGCAAATTTTTGAAGAAAGAAGTTAACTAAGAAATCATCAAGAAGCTGTTTGTGAACGTCTGTCACATTTAGTGCTTAGGATAATGCCAAGACCAGGACATGCTGGAGGCATAAGAGAACAAGGAGCAATATCAGCATCACTGGTTTTAGGCTTCTGCTCAGGACTTTATATGGTCACTCTCAGGACTATATGAACAGTGCCAGAAGATAAAGCATTTGAACCTATTCATGGGGACAGCACTCAGACCCCCTTGAACAGGAATTACTTGAGAGGCTGAGGTTCCTCTGGGTACCTTCTTCATGCTGGAAACATACAGTGTTGGCCCCAAGAACATCTATTTTTTTTCCATTGATAATGATGCAGGAGACAAGCCCTCATTCCAACGAGTGATCCCCTGCCTCTCTTAATCCCTATCTGTGTCACCTTGGCGAAGGGCTGAGCTGGCACACCCTCCCTTGGGTTCTGAGTCGTGTCACTGAACCAGATGCACCAGGATCAAAGCCTGGCAGCTCCTTTTTCCAGGGACACTACAGTGTCCCTGCATTTCACTCCCTCTACTGGATCCAGTTACACATCAAATGAAGGTTTTGAGACCTGAAATTGCTTTAAGGCTGGGACATCTAAAATTCACCTGGTTCCAGGTTCCAGGGCCTGCCCTGCCCTGCTGTCCTTACAGGCAGCTGGCAGGGACGCAGCCCTTCCTCCTCCCAGCCACAGCATCCTGGGCTTGCGACAGGACCATGGCACAGCCAGCACTCCCTGCTGGCAGCCTGAGTGGGAAGCGTGCAGCTGCACTCCACGGTCAGTGCTCCCACCCCTGAAAGAGGGCAGGACCTCACCTCACCTGGCCGTACCTGTTGGGTGCCAGAGCCATGTGTATGTACAGGTGCGCCGTGCCACGCTCAGCCTCACGCCTGCTGCCACTGCCTGCTGGCCTGGCATAACTTCCCCAGGGAGATAGAGCCTGGCCTCCAAACATTTGGCATCTCAGGAAGAAAAACCAGGAAAGTAACACTTGAAGAACACCACTCCTAAGGCTGAAGGACCAGGGGCATCCCAGCTGTGGATGTGCTGGTGCTGGCATGGCTCCTTGGCAAGTCAAGTGCCCCCCAGGTCTGGCGGGCTGCCAGAGAATGAGCCCTCTTGGCCAACACTCCCCGACTCAGTCGTGCTATGCAGATAGGCTCTTATGCAATTTTTGCTTTCCAGTAGCCATGTGACTTTCTATGGCAAGAATTACTCAATGTGCAGTTCCTGTCTGAAGTGGCCCATCCAAAGTATTCAAAACAAGTTCTGAGCAAACCCACATCTCAAGGGTTGGTGTTGCCTTTAGGCAGATATTGTTGTTATTTCACAAGTGGGAAAACTGAGGTAATTTTTTTTCTTTCAGGGGGGGCAGATGTTGCACATGTACAGGCACTGAACACCCTTGGTGCTTGTCTAAAGCTGAGAAGAAGCATTGAAAATACCTAGATGTGATAGAGAGGCTGCAAATTTGGGCATGAATCCCCCTAAACCATTATGCTTTTTGCCACACACACATTTACTTGCCATGGAAATGGACCTTGTACCTCATTGTTCAAATACTTGTCTGCAGTTATTCCATATTTCAGGTTTTTGGTATTTCAGGTTTTTGGTATTTCCCCCTCGTTCACATGCCAGGTGGCAAACTCCAAACTGGAGCAGAAATCACTTCCTACACTGTGGTTATAAGAGAGTTAAAGTTCAGATTTCTAATCGCTCTCTCGAGGCCTTATTACTTGTTGATTAGGGTCTTTTGGGAACTGCATCAAACCTACAATAATAAACACTCATTTCATTGCAAGTTTGTAGCTGCGTGGCAGCCCTGCAGCCCTTCTGTAATGGCACACGTACAAACCAACCAGGAAGGGCCTCTCTAACTTCTTCAGAGGCTTTCCAGGCCGGACAGGTCTGAGCCAGGGGCATTTACCTGCCAGACTGGAGCTGGGGCTGCATCTCTGGCAGCACCTGTGTCTGTATGTGCCCCTCTGCCCTTTCCCAGCCCACAGAGCAGCCTCTGAGTGGGGTCTGGGCAGGAGCCTGGTGGGGAGCACATCTGTGCAGGGACAGCTGTCAGGGTTCCTTCAAAACAGCGACTAGTTCCCTAAATGCTGCTAGATTTGGGGACAGCAGCAAGTAAGGAGAAGTGGTACTGCCAGCACACTGCTGGTGGCTGGTCAGTGTTTATAGTCCATTATCTCCTGTTCTGTTATGGCATCTGACCAGAACACATGGCCTGAAGGTGCCATCCTAAAACCCAGGTGCTCTGTGCTTCAGCAAAAGCCTCTGCTGGCTGAGGGTGCTGCTGGAGGAGGACACTGGGCATTTGCTGTATGAGCAGCTTCTCTGTGGTACCCCTGGCACAGTAAACCTCCCTCCTCCCACAGGTACCCCTGGCCTGACCAGCCCCATGGACTCTGGGCTGATGCCCAGTGCCAGCCCAGGTCGTGGATGCTGCATCCTGCTGGAACACATGAGGCACATGGGGACACGGCCCCCAGAACCCCAGCTGGGACAGAAGAGGGTCCCCAGTGAGGAGCAGTGGTGGGACAGCTGCAGGTGCCTGGTGCCCAGCTGATCACTCCAGCTCTGTGTCTCATCAATACACATGTTCCTAATTGCAAAACCTCTGAGTTCTCCTAACTCGAGTAGTCCAAGGTGTCATTCCCAGACCAGGTGCTTTGGAAGTGCTTGTACAGCATCATTTTCACAGGCTGGATGTCCGAAGGGATGGGATGGGATGGAGAGCACAGTGTGGTCACTGATTGTCCCAGGCAGGAGAGAAGTTGCTGCAAGTCTGCTCTGGGCGAGTCCCCAGGGAAGGGCAGGGGGTCCCCGTGAACCCCCCAGAACGAACGGGCCTGAAGTGCAGCAGGTGTTCATGTCAGGTCGCTGCCTCAGACAGCCGGTCCCTGCTGGGAGGGGCGGATCGATGGGAGCCGGGGCAGCCATGCACGAGCTGTTACACACTGGTTAGTATTGATCAGGCCAACGGCTGCCGATAGGAACACCGGGTGCACTGACAGGCCGAGAAGAGGGAGGGAGGAAACAGCCTTCGCTGGTGGCAGACGTACAGAGAGAAGCCGATAAAAAGTCAATTCCACTTAACTGAATGGCTGCTAACTAAATATTTTTGGGGCCAGAGCCTTCCCAGAGAGCAGCTGGAATGTCTCTGCTCCAGAACTGAGACATCAAGTGAGCGTGGCATCGACGGCTGAGATAAGAGATGCTGCGATGGCCGGAGGAGCAGGAGAACCTGATGAGCCAGCCCTGTCTGCCCTGCACAGCCACATACCACAGCAGAACAGAGACATCAGAACTGCTTTTCCCAGGCCCAGTACTAAGATTGTGGACAATGTTTCAGGCCAACTTTTAGTGAACTGGATCAGTGCTTAAGGCACCGAATATAACGTAATTCTCTAGCAGTTTGATTAATAGTGTCACAGTCACAGCTTCAGTTCAGGTTCAACCTTTTTAACGTTTTATTATTTTACAGCGTAATAAATCAGGGCAGCAGGAAAAGACAGATGCAGGAATGTCCCTGTCTCCCGTCTGCTCGCGCAGACAATGGGTCACGGGATAACGGCTTCCAGGGCTGGGGCAGCTGATAGAAAATGTCCTAGAGAGGAGCCTGTACCAGAGCCAGCGGTGCTCTGAGGAAGGAAGAGGCAGCTGGAAGCCAGTCAGCATGTCCTGTGGAGCTGGAGCACTGACCAAGGAAGGAGCAGGCCAGGGCTCCCAGGGGCTAACTGGGATGAGATGTCTCCTTAGGAAAGGCAGCTGTGCCACAGCACCAACTGTCCCAGGGCAAAGTGGGATGCTGCCCTTTCTCACGGAGCAAAAAAGCCCCTTCCTGCCCTTCCAGCACCAGCAGTGACCAAATCAAGCTCACCACCCTGGTCCTTACTGGGCTTGCTGGTGCAGGAATGGACACAGCTCAAGGACTGTCATGGGAGGCTACAGCTTAGGGAAAGGAAAGCTGAGCTGTGTAGGGCCAGTGCAGGCTGCAGAGAGGAGAAAGCAGAAGCTTTCAAGCTCAGTTGGTGGACAACAGTATAGATGATACAGATGAAAGAAAGAATGGAGATGTTTTTATGAGATCAAAAGAATAAGAGGAGTACATGTAGAGGTTCATCTCTGATGGATCTGATGGAGAGAGTGTGGGAACATGAACCAAAAACACACAGGGGAAGGGCCAGAGGTGGTGAACAAGCTTGACTTGTGAGGAAGGAGGGATGGAGTAAGAACAAGGGATCTGAAGGGATAAAAAAGACAAATCAAATACTAAGAAAACTCCTAAGGTGTATTTTTTATGGACTGAAATGTGTGTGTAGCAGCAAAAAGAAGTGGCTGTGGCAATCAAAGGAAGCAATGACAGAGCCTTGGGAAAGAGGTTTTGTCATTAGAATGGAGAGTGGAGAATGATCCAATCATTCAGAAATTGTGAAGGGTAAGGGAAAAACTGGGTCACAGTAAGAAAAACTTCATGGAAAAGTAACTAAAATCTAATAAATGTACTTTGCTTCTTATATCACCTTGTTTGCTTTGTTCAATGTGAACCTCAGGACAGCACATAGAGATGCAAATAAATTCATGTGTAACGTGGCGAGAACAAGTGAGACTAATGCTTGAAATTTCTGCCCTGTATTTATAGGCTGCTGCTTATATTGCTGGGCAAAGCAAGTTGTATATTGAACAAACATTGCACTGTTTTCCATCTTCCTTTAACAGGAGTTAATTTTAAATTTTAATTAGTTTCATGCAGGGGCCTGGCAGTCCCAAGGCAGAGGCACCACAACCTACAGATTATTTGTCATCACAACTTCAGGACCATTAAAAGAGGTGTAAGTTACAACCTAGGGCCCAGATGACTAAAATATTGTCAGCAGCTGGACTCGGCACAGAGTTATTTGTATCTGCATGGGCTGATGTTCAGGTGTTTATAAAACAAGCTCCTCAGTGCTGTCAGTGCCTGACACTGACACCCAGGTTTGTTGTCATGTGGGTGTTGCAGGCTGGCCCGCCCGGGCCACTGACAGGGACAGACACACTGACATCCACAAATCCTACAGCTGTTAGGTACATGCTTTTAAAGAGAATGCTTTGAGGCCTTGTATTTACTTCTAGACTAATTTAAATAAAGGTTAACTGTGAGATTTAAGCCACTTTCTGACAGTGAACCTTCGACTACACAATCCAGGCATTGGCACAGCTAGAAAACTCCTTCAGCCCATGTGTACCATTCCTGGGCAATCAGTGGCATGGTTAAGGGAAGAAATCAGTTCACTATTCCAGTATCCTTTCTGCTAAATTCTGTGCAATTCCAAACTAGACTGAAATCCAGCCTGTTTCATTCTGCTTTGCTACGAGGCTACCTCCCTGCATTCTGTTATACAGGAATGTTTTAAAGCTGACACGGTACAGGAAAAACTAATAAAATCTATGAGACTTCCAGTACAAAAGAGGAGAGATTTCTAAGAAATACTGCACAAAAAAGTGCAGATTAAAAAAATGGAAGCAGCAGAGAACAGCAACTATGTGCCACAAAAAGATAAACACAAAAAGCTCTGCTCTCTTATAAGACACCCACAGTCTCCATCTGTCATCCCAACCCTTCCTCTCCCAACTGTTCTTAAATTAAATGAATGCTTCTAATGGGCGATTTTCTCATGAAAGCATATGAGAATTCATCCAAAGACAAATTAAAACAATGCTATGGAATCAAGCAATTCACCTCTCTCACAGGCTGCCTGGCTTCAATGGCTGCATTTACAATAGGAAAAAAAAAAAAACAACAATAAAACACCCAAATAAAGAAAAACCAGCAAAAGAGCAAACCTGGCATTGACCACAGCCAATGCAAACAGAGGTCACTCTCTGCAATCATTCTCACAGTCCTACAGCTGAGATGAAAGGTTATTTTGCTCTGTATAAGAGACTCCTGTACACATCAGATTTACTGGTTCTGTCCTTTGTGGGCCCTGCAGTCCAAATATCTCCCAAGGGATCAGCAGTGGTAAAACTGTATATTATGTTTTTCTTCATGGAAATAAGCCTTGCTTTGGCTACTGTGTCTAAAGTGGCTTTAAAATGTATTTTCCTACTCATCACGTACTGTTTGAATTGCTTTTAGCATCCTAAACAGCATCCCATCCATGCTGGACATGAATAACATGTTCAGATTTTCCATTTTCACTTTGCCTTCTGGTCACCTGAATTTTGAGGTTACCGTTTAGTAACAGAATTCTTCTTTATTTGTGGTGAATGCATTTAATTTCTGCCACCTGAATCCTAGATGGACATATTAGCAAAATTGCAATGAAATGTTTCTATTAAACTCAGGTCTGAAGGAGTACACTTGAAAAGGAACGAGATGTTAAATCAGACCCCATCAGCTGCCCGTGCCTACTTCATAGCAGGTCTTGGCTGCCTCTGTGTTTAACCATTTGCTCTTTGCCTTCACCCCAGCCAGTCTGATACCAAATGGTTTGGGTATTTTAGTTTTCTTAGCTAAGAGTCCCACTAAATTTAGATCTAGCAGCAGAAAGGAACTAAAAGGAGACAAGCCACCCCTGCGGCCCCAGAGAAGTTCCTGGCACCAGAACAGGCTGAGGCTGGAAGCAGCTGGGATGGGGGACATGTGGCTGGGCACTGCTCCTCCATGGCTGCGGTATCCATGGCTGACAGTGAAAGCAGGTCCTGGGCCAGGGCCACGCTCAGGAGTGTCCAGGGACACTGGACAGGGACTCTGGAATGCTGGCTGGACAAACCAGGGGTTCTGTCATCGGGCCCCTCTGCTCTAGACTGTTCTGCTGCTGCACGTGCTTCGTTCCTGCCTCTGGGTCTCAGCACCAGATCGCAGTGCACACACTGCCGTTCCCTTCGGACTTCCTTCTCCGTTTGCCTTAATCTTTCGTGCTCCCTTCCCTGCTCTCTCATTGTCTTTGCATGATTCCTGCCCTCACCCTCTTCATTACCAAAGTCACTGGGACTGCTGGAGCTCGCAGCAGAAGGTAGCTGACCCTCCCCAGACCCGCCACTCTCTGTGATTCCTGCATGTGCTCTTTCACAGTTTCTCTTACTGAAGTCTCTCACTGTTGTACTTAACCACTGTGAGTGACAGAAATCCAATGCTGACCACTTCATTATGTACCGACCTTGTCCCCTGGCCTCCTGCCCCTCCATCCCTCTTGGGCAGTTTGCCCTGTGTCGCGAGTCCTTGTTAAAGGTCAGGACCCCAAACCATCAGCACTGGTCGTGTTGTTTTACTGTATCACCAGAGAAATCAGGGCTGTCGGATCTCATTAGAGCCCTATTTACGGGTGGAGCGCCGCTCCTGGCGCGGGATGAGCCGCTACCTTTGAAACGCAATCTTCCCCAGATCAAACCCGCGGCACACAGGGATTATATTCCAGCCCTCAATCTCTCATAATCGCTCCCACCCTTATTGGCATGGCTACTGCAGGCCCTGCATGAGAAAGGAAATCCTCTTAAACAAATACTCTCCGCAGGAGAAAGACACTGCTTCCCGATGAAGGGCTGGCCTGGAGCCGCCGGCTCAGCAAGCCCCGTGCGCTGCCTGGTTCTTCCCGCAGCAGCAAACCAGAGGCACCTCAGAGCCAGGGATGGAGAAGTGTGAAGGGATCCTCTCACCGAGCCCCGAAACGAGCTGGGAGCTGTCACCGCCGCGGGAGCGGGGAAGTGACGCCGCTTCCTGCGTGTGACACCGCAAATCGGCGGCAGTGCTGGAAGGTTAATTATTCACAGCCTTAGAAAAACTTCTTTAAATTGTAACTCTTATCAGCTTCTTCTCTGACATGACTATTAAAACTGAGAGACCCTTTCCCTCTCGGATTACACCACAGTTTTCAGTCACTGGATGACAGTCCACTAAGGGATTTCCAGAGGATGTTGGTAGGTGGGTTGGGTGGTAAATAACATCGTGCTCCACATGTGAACTGAGCTTTTAAAAGAAAGTTTCAGAGTGGCTGTCTTATCGCGGCTGTGTGCTGAATTGATAATTTCCCCAGTGCACAATGCAGAAAATGATGCAAACCCATTACACGAATTCTGAAGACAAAGAGATATCTCAGCTGTCTAAATGAGAATAAATCAAAAAGTAAACACACAGGCTAGCAAGAATCATAGAAATAACCTCGAGAACCAAATCCCATCTAGGACGAATCCCTGTACATCACGGCAGGACAGAGGAGGCAGCACATTAAACTCACAAAATACAGATATTTCACTTAAATGAGAGTCTTGTAACAATTGCCTTTTGGGCCACATGAGCTCCGAGTTGTGCACTACAGGGTGACACCTCATGATTTTGCTAGAGGTATTTATAGTATTTCAGCATTCCTTGCCTGAAAAATTCTACCTTATGAGATGGTGATGTTCCTCCTCCTCAGGATAAGTTGAGCTGATGTGCACAGGGAGATGCTGCTAAACCCAGCAGCCCATGGATGGAAAGGGAGCGATTGTGTGAGAAAAGAGGGGCTAAAGGAACCATAAGGGCAACCAAGCCTGGAGGCAAGGTCTGGATGAGTTTTTATACCACCTTCTTGGGGGTTTTGTTATTAAATTTAATGCCTAGAAAGAGGATAAAGTTAGATGTTGTACAGTGAGAGGATTATCTTTGTATGGCAGTCTGGGAAAGGCACAGCTCACATGCAGTCCACAGCAGAATTCTGAAAAATCCTTTTTCAAAAAAAGTATAAAAAGAGGAAAAACTATGAAATCCTCAACTAGATGGAAAAAAGAGAAGATCTTAGCAAGTCTAACAGACAGCCCTAAAACCAAAGCATGTAGACTTAATATAACTTATTAGAGTGGCAGGAGAAGGCAGTATCTGCATGGAAATGGCGAAGTTATACAAGAGGAGGATTTACCAGGAGCTCAAAAAACTGAGAACATGGTCCAGATTAAAGGGAACTTGATACCTGCTTTGCCCAGTTCTGAGCCAGGCAGGTGCAGCTGCATTTTCGAGTGTGTAAAAGAGGACTCTGACACACATGAGAGGTGTGATAGGGAAGAGCCTTAACCAAAACCAGCGACATTTTACTCCAGATTCTCAGGCGACTGGGAATGAGAGGATAAGGTTACCACACGTGTTAACAAGCCAGATCTGCTTTCTTCTAGGTCACTAATTCTGATATTTTTGCATCCATTTGGGTCAGCAGGGTCATAAAATACGACCTTTCCATTTTGCAAAGTTTCTTCTAAATCATTCTCTAGGAGCTCTTTTAATGTGTTCTTACCCAGAGGAGTGGGGCTGGCTCAGCTGGGCTCCTTTTCCATTCCACGCACAGTTACAGACATTTACTGCAAGAGCCTGTGATGTTCAGTAGGGGAAGAAGAGCTAAATTAGGCTAAAGTGTATTTTAATTTAATACAATCTTTGCTAATACTGAAAATAGACATATATGTGACACTGTTTAACATTTCAGTATTTCCTTAATTAGCAGCTCCCTATGATAACAAGTCACTCTTGGTGAGGTGAGTGGTTCCCTGGGGGGCTCCAGAAGGGGTCTCTGCCCAACGTGGGTGGTTCCCAAAGCTCCTTCTCTGTGTGGCCACACTGAATTTGCTGCTTGGCTTCAGCATGGGAACTATCTGTCAAGTCCAAAGCAGAAACAGAGTTTGAAAGGCAAACATGATCTGTGATCAATATCCTAACAAATCCAATGGAAGCCCCAGCTCCCAAAGGGTTAATCCAGAGAAGAAAAGGCATCCACATGTTTAGTGAGCTAATGTGTTTATTGACTCGAGGCCTTTAAGTCTTCAACAGGGAAAAGCTCCGATAAGTGACTGGAAGTTCGAGTCAGAGGAGCTGGTTTGGGTGGAACTCGGGTGGAACAGGGTTACCTTTTCCAGCTGATTGGCTTTTTAGACTTCTGGGGGGTCATCCCTGGGGTGTCCTTTGGCAAGGGCTCTGCACCTGCCCGGAGTGGAGTCCACTGTGGAACAGGGATGTTCCTACAACAGGGCGTGCCCAGGTGGCTGCTGTGGACACACCACAGGCACCTTGTCCCAGAGAAAAGTGAAGGCACAGCGTCCCTCCAGCGTCTGCTCAGCACGGGTGAGCCTGGAGCTGGAGTGTGCTGCGATCCTGCCCGCAGCTTCCAGTGCTCAGGCTGTGTCTCCACCCTGTCCCCGGGCTGGGATTCTGCAGGAATATTCCTGCGGGATCTGTGTGGCGTGGTGGGCAGCACCCACCCTAAATTTCCAGTTCAGGCCTTTCACTGGGAGTGGTGCCAGGATTCATTCTGTCCATTCTCTCTGAGGCCGTGCTGGTGCTGCTCCTCATGTAGACTTGATAGAGACTGAGCACGGGGAGCGAGCCGAGGTTTGAGCTGCAGTAACTCAGGATCCAGAATCTTCGTGGGTCGGGATGTTTGATTGACCGGGCCATCAAAAGAAGCCACAGTCGTTCTGCTCTCAGGCTTCTCCTCACCTTCATTTGCATATTCAAGAATCACCGATGTCTGGCTGTCAGAGATGGTGACAGTTGGGGGGGTTTTTTTGCTTTATCAAGGGGGATTATTTTTAACCCAAATTATTTTGCATTGTAAATGTTTAAATCCACATCAAATCCAGATTAATGCATAAAATAGTCCAAGAGGGTATTTACTGGGGAAAAAAACCCATAACAATAAACCAAATTATTATGGCTAGCTTCCATCTGAAGTGTTTTAAAAAGGGGAAAGTCTGAAATTTTGGCTAAAATATCACTTCAAGGAGAAGATTGAAATAAACCTGTCTGCAAAACGCACAAGTTTACATACAAACTGGAACCTTGGTACTTTTTCACAACATGACTGGAATTAATAATGCAGATAAATCCTAAATAAATCAGGATTAGTGTTAACTACGTCTTGAGGTTTAATACGCTGTAGGAAAATGAAAGGGGGCCGGCGGGGGAGGAAGGATCTCTGCCTTAAAGCTGTGCGGAGCAGAGCCCGGAGGAGGCCGGGAGCCCCCGACCCGCCGAGCTGGGCAATCAAAGCGTCTCGAATCGCGGCGCTCGGGACGTGTTCAAAGCATCCGGGCTGGCCACGGGCTGCCTGAGGTCACCAGGGAAATGCACTCGTGGGGCAGGGGGAGGGGTGTCTCGGATTTTTGGACAGCCCGGCTGTTTGGATCTGGTTTCAGGAGGTCAACCGGATTGCAGTATTTTACCGTCTTATCAGCAAAAAGATTAAATTTCCCTTCGTGGTTAAAGAGCTCAGCTCCACTCTGAAGGAAAAGATAAATAAAACTGCCAACACAATCGCCCGAGAAGAACCTGTGGCAGCGCGTCGGGGCTGGGGAGCCGCTTCCCCGGCCAGGGTGTCCCCAGGGCCACTGCCCGGCCCCTCTGCTGCTCCTGTCCTCTCCTGCTCCCCGCTGCACGGAGCCAGGCCTGATGAACCCCTCGCTCTCTGATACAAAAGGAGAGGGTTAAAATTTTTATATTTGTTTTCAAAACCTCAGAGGAGTAGAAAAGTGCTCCTTGTGTTCACGTTGTTACCTGGGAACTCACTGTCTCTTCTGGTTCTGTCCTGCAGCCCTGTGTAAGGACACCAGCTCAGGGCTGCCCTGCCTCTCCCAGGTGTGGGACTGGGCTGGAAATGCTCAGAAATTTGCGGCATTCTAAGAAATCTCATCTCCCATCTGCTTCCTGTTCCTCTTTCAGCACTTCCCCAGTGCTCACACCAGCTCTGGGGCTCGGAGGAGTTGAGGGCCAGGTTCTCACCCGCCTTGTGCCACAGCTCATCACCAACACCTGTGCCAACGGCAATAAATCCATCACAACAACAATCCCACAGGACACGTGCCATTTCTGCCATCTTGGTTCCTTTCTCTGTATGTGTATGTCACAAACCTGAACACAATCCCACCTCTTTGCCTAAAGCAGCCAGTTTGCTAAACTTTAATGATAACCTGTTGTTGTATGTGGAATATTTACCTATGATTAAACATTGACCAGTAAGCAAACAGAGGAGGTTTTTGATAATTTTTCAATATTTAAGAGCTGGAAACGACCCTGTTTTGTATCACACAAAGCAAAGTGCCGTCAGTCAGTAGTGCTGGAGCTGATGTTAGTTGTTGGGGTTCTGAAATAATACCTCTTAGGTATTATTAGGTGAGTCTGTGTCTCTGGTCTCTACAAGAAGAGCCCTGTAGGTCTGTGTCCTAAGTGAGAGACCTGAAATGACCCTGGTGACACCCCCTGGGAGGTCCCTCTGCACCACTTAGCACATTCTCCTCAGTGCCACTGGAAACTTCAAAAAAAGTTAAAGAAAATAAACCCCAAGCCTGTCTTTTCTTTAAGGGAACTTCAGCGTAGGTCTGAGGAGATAAAGATGAGATGCACAAGTGTAAGAAGTCCTGGGATACCCTGGGATACCTCTGACTGCTCCAGCTCTCACAGAGATGACACTGACATCACACAGGAAATCAGAGCACGGTGCCCACCCACGGGTTCTGCTCTCCCAGGAACAGCCACAGTGGGCATGAGCCACCCACAAACTCCGGGTGACCTTCAGGTGGCTTCAGATGGACCAAACCCAAAGGATGCTGTCCAGCAGCTCCAGTGTCTGCATGGCCCCAAGGCAGGGCAAGCCCCGGGCCGGGCTCACAGGGGCTCAGGCTGTTCCATCAGTGGGGGCACATGAACCAACTGTGTAATGCTGAGACCTCCAGTTCCACACTGCACCAACCCATCCACGCAGCCAAAATCCCTCCTTTGGGCTGGCATTGACACTTCAGCCAACACCCGCAGGCAAGGGCTGTGTTGGAGCCACAGACCAGCTCCCTGCTCACCCAGTTCCAACAAAACACGTGTCAGAGTGGTGGCACCTGGGGCAGGGCGCTGGCACTGCTGGCTCTGACCCAGGCACATGGGTCCTGTCCACCCCCTGCCCTGTGCCCTCGGAGCTGCCACGTCCAGCCTGGGCCACCAGCCCCGGGTTCAGCTGCCACCAGCAAATCCTCCACAGAGGCTCAGGAACCCTTCTCCAGCCTGCCTTTGCCAGCTGCAGGGAAGTGTTTCTGGAGGTTTGACCAGGATTCTCAGTGTAAATGTGCAGAAACCATTAGGTATTCATAGAGCACAGGAGCTGGTTTTATACTGTCATGTTTAAATGTTTGGGTTTTGCTTTCAGCCATTTCCAGTAGAATAAAAAGGAAAAAAGCCCCAAAGGGAGAGGGTGGAAGGTCACTGGGAAATGGATGTGACTTGTGCTGTGTCCCTTGCCATAATGGGGCCATGTAGCATTGGCCCCTCATCCTACTGAGAAACCCTGAGTGGATTAAATGCACAAAGAGACAAGACTGGTTATATTCCTTAAAAAACCCACACAGTGCTACTCCCATGTGTTTGAAAGGAGTAAATCTCCCAACCCTAAAGACACCTGTGTGGAACAGAACAAATAACCTAAAAACTCCCTGTGAAAATCAGCCAAGATCTAAAGACGATTCATTTGGTGCCCAAAAGCTGCAAATTTCTCTTCACAAGGAAGTTTATACATCTCTTCTAAAAGAGGATATGAAAGCAGCTATAAAAAACAGGAATCAAAGTACAACAAATTAAACAAGGAAACATCTGTGACGATCAGTACGAGCCAAAGCTGATGGGTGTGAACAACTTATAAGAAGACCCAGCTGTGTCAAGCACTACCCACAGAACCCTCACAAACAATAAACATGAGAGTTCTGAAGTTCACCTTTGATACGATAAATTCAAATAATTGATTAATATGTGCAATAATTAACCGTTACTAAACAGAGAAGGGAAAAATGTCAATAACTGTGGAGTAAAACATTTCTGGTGCACATTTGTAATCAAAGTGGTTGATGTAAATATATAATCAAGGTCCTGTAACAGTAAAGGTGTAGGTTAAGTAGCATCTGTTAAATGTAAAGATTTTTAAATCACCAACTGTGAACACTTGTACCTAATAATTTTAAAAGAATAGTTTGGAAACTCTTCAGAAGCTTCTGGCTAATCCTTAATATGTCTGAGAAATGGGAAAGTCTCTGCAAGGCTTGGGAGGAACTTTGGTTGCAGGCCTTGTAGAAGTACACAGGATTAACCTGCGTGTGCAATAGAAGGTAACACGGGCCATGTGCCAGCAAAGGCATGATGAAGGATGGAGACACTTCACGGTGATGGTATTGCACTGGAAGCAACTACTGGTATTCATTTTCTCAGCAACTTTCATTGTGGACTCTTAGATCACCAAATCTCACTTATGGCAATGTTGTAAACAAGTGACAAGCCCCGACTTCCCAAAGGAGAGCTATGAGAAAATCTTCCAGCCCTTCATTCAGAACTGGAAAACCAAACAAATACCCAGGAAGGCCAGGCAAGGAGGAATGATTGACTCGGATCTAACAGAAACAGTTGTCCGTTACCTCAGGACTCAGCCCATTAGAAAATGGTAATATCCTTATCACCTGAACAAGACCCTTTCATTTGTGGGGAATCACAGGGCTTGTTCAAACAAACAAGAAACAGCATCAGGATTGAATGCTGCAAGGTAGAGAAGGTGAACCTGTGGAGAACAATGTCATTGGATATCACCCAATCTTCAGCTATAAATGCTAAGTGACAGATTCCTTCATCTCCCGAAAGAACTTGTCCCAAGAGTTCACAAGTTTAATTGGATTTCCTTGGTTTTTCAATGCAAAGTACATTTTCCAGACCACCATTTTCCTGACCACCAACCCCTGCTGCTCTTCTCTGAACTCTGCACAGTTTTCTTTTTCAGATTCACTCACCAAAACCAAATCCCCACTGAGGGTTGGAGCCCTGCCAGAAGCCTTGCAAGGGGCTCATCCATCCACTTGGTGATGCCCATCTGGTGCATGGCCCAGAACCTCGTTATGTCTCACAAAGGAAGGACTGCAGTGCTCCCCTGCAGGTGTCCAGCATCCACCTGGGTCCTTGTCTAAGGCACAGCAGTTTGAGCCACCAGGTAACACCAACTGCCTGAACATCAGGTCCCTTTGCAGCATTTAATGCTGGACACACAAAACTGTGACTTGCTTTGGTGTGCTGACCAAAAGGTCAGTTTCTAAACAAAGAGGTACAGGATGTTACATCAGATGGCAGAATCCAGGAACTGAAATGACAGCAAAGCTGCTGAAATACAGAGAATTGGGAAAAGAAGTAAGTATTCAATAAATTAATATACAAATAACAACTGACTCCACAGCCACCTTTCATAGGCCAGGAGGGACATGTAAAGGAACATGGAAAGTTTGTTTTCCTATGGCTTTACAATGCAGTATTTAATTTGAAAAGATCCCTTCCTATGCACATTGATCATGAGGAAGTTGTCTTCCTCTTCCTCATCTCCTTACCTCCGTGTTTTTTCTATCATCAGTTTTATTTGGCCTTAAACTAGACAGTACTATTTATGGAATAAATGTCAAGTTTTCTCATGAGCTTAGTGGCAAGCACCATGACAACCATGTCCTGGTGTAGGTGCTATTGACATTAAAGTAGGATGTAGTAGTAATAATCATAATATTAATAATGATGATGATGTCAAGGCCCTCAAGTGAGTTGTCTGTCATTGCAAACCATAACTTACAAGTGCCCACCAATGTTACACCACTGCAAGGCACAGTGTTCTTCCTGGAGTTGGACAATTAAAACCAATCATGTGGTCAGTCCCAGGAAAAACCTCACTGACAATCACAATCTACTATTGTCCAATATATCCCTAACGTATCTCTGTATGCAGACATGTATATATCCCTGTATTTCCTAGGGAGTGCATGGACAAAGCCAGGGCAACGCTCAGTGTTCCCTTCCTCCTGAAGTGGTTAAACCAATGCTGATGTTCTTGGTACTGGATGATTAATCTGAGCAATTTTAATAAAAGAAACACCACCAACTAAAATAAAGAGTAAAGAATCCTTTCCCTCTGCCTCACATCGTGTGGCTGTATCCTCCATATGGCCAGAAGGAAAAGCCATCTCCCATTTGCCCAGCAAACCACATATTTAATCCATGTGCTTATGTCAAACTTAATTACAGCACATTTGGCATAAAATAACAATCCACATCCTTGGAGAGGGGAACTTAAGTAGTTAATATGTGTGATTGAATGAAAGTGCTTTGCTGAATGTTTATGAGAAACCCAAGACAGCCCAATGTGGTGACAGTTTAACCATTTAAACACCAGCGCTCCCGCCCTGCCCTGGAGCCCCTGGTACCCGTACAGCACCTGCCCAGCTGCCCACGCCAGGAGAAGTGCCCTGCACACACACCTGGCCAAGCCTGGCCCAGCGGACTCACCGGCCCCTAATAACCCATGTGTTGCTCTGAGAGACAACTTTCCTGCCTATCTTCCTGCCCTTTTCTCTCATCATGTGCCTTAAAAAGATCTTGGTGCTTCTTTCTTATTTTCATGCCAGTTTGTAGCGCTCACAGGTCTCCAAAATGCAAGTCTCCTCTCTCTGTATCCTCCAGAACCTCTAAAGAAGCAGCCCTACAACCTGGTGAGTAGTTCTGGATTTATGCTCGGTCAGAGATTTACTGGGGAGGTAAGGGCAGAATAAATAAGGACAGAATGCAGAGGTGTTGCAGGTCCCACAGGAGAATCCGTTGGCATGGCTGTCCAGGAAAGCTGGCTTTGGGATCACTCCGAGACAGTCAGAGAAGTCTTGGCCCTTGGACTGTGTGACCGCCTGGAGCCTCGGGAATGCTGCTCATTGGGACCCACGGGAGCCCATGCAGAGCATGCCTCAGGAGCACAGGGCAGGTTGGAGGGGATCACAGGGACTGCCTGGGAAACAGGGGCTGTGCAGCAATGGCATAAGGGGATGGAGGCAGGTCCTGGTGGGGTGTGCAGTCAGGGGTGACACATGAACAAATCTTCAATGAAATCAGTCAAAAAGTGCTACAGGGGCCCAGAGAGGCTGCTGAGGTTTTAATGCCCGACTGGAGAGGGCCCTCGGCAGCTTGATTTCTGCTGGCCATGCTTTCAGCAGGGCTTTGGACAAGGTGACCTCCAAAGGTCCCTTCTCACTCAAATTACACCCCAATAACCAGGAAGGACAGAAGCAGGGGGTCACTGCAGGCAGCGCCCG
Organism: Picathartes gymnocephalus; assembly: GCA_013390045.1. NCBI lineage: Eukaryota > Metazoa > Chordata > Aves > Passeriformes > Picathartidae > Picathartes > Picathartes gymnocephalus. Next base: position 403,783 of record WEKY01013864.1, on the reverse strand, counting down.
AGATCACAGCGTGCCAGTAAAGTTCCCGAGTGAGAAGCGGTGTCTGTGGATAGAGCAGGGGAAGAATGAAAAGTGTTCAGCAGTGACCTTGCTACAAGGAGCAGGAACAAAGAGGAAACAGCTGAATGTGGTGCGGGGGTGACGAGCCCTGGTAATGGCCTGCTCCTGCTCCCAGACAATGCGCATGGAAAATCTCCCATTAACTTTGGTGACACGGCACCAGGCTCTAAAAGAGCAGGCACTAAAGTGGATGACAGTGTCAGAACAGAGAGGAGGAAAGAAGGAAAAATTTAAGTTTCACTTTCATCATGCTGAGGATGAGTTCACTGCTGAAATTCTGCTGTTCCCTCTTTCAAAAATGAACATAAATATTTTGCACCAAACAGAGAGGAGTGGCTGGAATTAACTGACTCGGTGTCTTTAAAACGATAGCACGGCTTTCTTCTTGCCAGAGATTAATTCTTGATGATTTATCAGTGTGAGTCCTTCCCCCTGCCCTGGATATAAAAACAGTGGTAATAGCCTAAGAACCATCCCATTGCATGCAAAATCCTACAGAACGCCTGCTGTACACTGATGTAACTGAGCATGACACACTGGCTTTTCCATCACCATCACTACCCTGCCTCTGCTAGCACAAAATAAAGTTAGTTTGCACACTGACTGAGAATATTTATATATAAAAGATATATCTACAGAGGACAAACAGGTGATGGAGCCTTTGATAAGTAAATGTATATAATACTACCATATATTCCTGTGTCCAGAAAAAAGCACATGTTGAAGAAATTGCAGTTTCTAAAAACCTGTGCTTTTAGTCAGGGTGGCCAAAACACTGCCCTGACTAACAAATAATTTGTATTTTTTGGTATGGGGAAGGTTATGAGAAGAAATTAGTGAGATTCATCAAATACCTCTGGGGCAGAGCTGCTATGTAGCCTGGAGTTGCTGCTCACCACAGCCACTTGTTCTGTTTGCTGTGGCATTTTGGGAGGTTTGAGCCTCATGAAGAAGTAGTGGCCTTTTGTTTGAATCCAGAGGACACAAGTCCCTCCTGCCAACACAAAGCAAAGACCCATGTGTTGGGATCTAGCAGTGCCTGAGCCCTCCGAAGGGAGGGCACAACCCAAACTCACTCCCAGGCGTGGTCCCCATCCCACAGCAGCCAGTGGCTGCCCTGGGCCCCTGCAGAACGCGTGTTCTGTCCGTATCCAGCACTGCTGTTGATGGCAGGCAGCAAAGGAGCTGCAGCCAGCCCCGGTCAGTGCCAAGCGCGGTGCCCTCTGCCCCTGGGGCTGGACTGAGTTCCCCTTCCCACGTCTGCTTGACAGCCCTGTCTGCTCAGAGGGACCCAGGATTCCAGGCAGAGCTTTCCCATGCCATCGTGCCTCAGAATAGCTCTGCTCTCCGTATTTTTAGCAAGGCTCAAATGGGCCAATATGTTTGATTTTCCACTGTTTCCACCCGGCTCGAGTCCTGTCCGTGGCAGTGTCCCCGTGTCTCTGCCGGCGTGTCCGGCCGGTGGTGCAGGCCCGGGGACACGGGCAGAGGAGCTGGGAGATGGTAGCTCGGGCAGCAAGAGCTGCTTTGCATACTTGGAGTTGTACAAAGCTGATTTTCTGAGAGAGAGAGAGAGAGAAAGACGGAGAAAGGGGTTTCTGTAAGTAGCGGAGACAATGAGAACAAGGCAGGCACTATGCCAAGCACGGGAGGACTGCCAAAACACATATCATTAGCTTGGGCCAGCTATAAGCAAGGAAATGAGAAACATATGTTGGAGAGCAAGGTTAGGAGCGAGGGACTATGGGTCAGTGACAGTCGTCCGAAAACTTTTCCCTTGTTCTTCAGCTGTGGCCCGCCGGTGTCAGATGTCACTCTGACAGCCTTCATTTCTCATGACGGCCAGGCTTATTTTGGCCTGCTTGTTTTTTGTTGTGTTGGGGTTTTTTTTGGGTTTTTTTTTTTCCCCTCCCCTAATGGGAGTTATTGAGAGGAAGAAGAGAACAGACAAGAAAGACTTTGCCTTTTTTTTTCCCACAGTTATGGGAAAATAACCTTGTTTTCTGTGATGTTCTCTGAAATCCTCACCCTTTATAAAATAACGGTGTCTCAGGATTGGGATTCTGCCTAGCCCTGGTGAAAAGAAAAGGGTGGGGAGTGTATTCTTAAGCAGTTCTTGATGTTCTTTCTTAAATATAATTAGATGCACCTCATTACCTCAAACTAAAGGCCTTTTGTGCTTCTTCAGGGCTGTGCTTCCTGAAAGCCAAAGCATGCCACGGCTTGCAGCACCCACTCTTATTTTATCACATTAAGTGTATTTTTAACATTTTTACCCTTTATCCAGGCTGTTTGCAGATTATTTCATTTTTCCACACAGGCTACACCCAGATGATACGTTCCTCACTGACATTTAAGGAAGAGTTTGAAATTCCCATTCCCTGTCCCAGCACTGTTATGTCTGTTTTTCCCTTTGATGGAGCCTACACTAGAGAGTGTCTCAAAGAGCATTGCTGCTTCCCTCTCTAGGCTGAAATATTCCCAGACAGAGAAGATCCTAACAGGAATCTTAGATACCATCCCAAGAGGCTTCTGTCTGACTCCTGTTCCAGTGGACTGAGCCCCTGGGCCCCTCGGCTCCACCAGCACCATGCTGGGGCTGAGCACCTTGTAAAACCTCAGGGGCCCTCGGGTTGGAAATGTACAGGAGGGTCATTTGATTTGGGGCTTGGAATTGTGTATAGAGCAGAAAGAAAGGCAAGGATGCAAGGAGAAATTCATCCACCAAAGCCCAATGGCGTTCCTCATGGATGACCCTTGCCCTGACGGGAGATGCAGAATCATGGGTGGACACGATGGGGCTGGGCCCCCACTGCACAATGGCAGCTTTTATGCCTAAAAGTTTGCAAGAAATCATTTCATTCTAATGTCTTTAATTGCTTTCCATGCACTGAAGTCTGCTCTGGGAGCCAGGTAGCCTTGACAGTTGCTGGGGGAAGCCGGAGTATCACGTTTGGAGGGAAGCAGGTGAGGTCCCAGGTGAGGTTCGAAAGGAAAAGGGAGATGGAGCAAAAGTCGCCCAGGGACTCCCTGCAGGCAGAGAGCAAGGTCTGGTGAGGACAGCCTGGGCTGGGGATGGCACTGAACTCTTGCTCCCGCCAGGGTTGCAGGGTGACAGACCTGTCATTTCCGAGCACTTTAACTCCCCAGCTTTGAGGAAGGGCTGGCACAGCACACAGCCACTGACACTTTTCTCTCAGGCAGTAAGTTAAAATGCTCCCACCCTGTTTCTGGAGCCTGGGCTGGGCAGCAACAACAACAACAGTCCTTACAGAGTCCTTCCTGCCCGTCTCTGCTCTGAAACACACCTGCAGGAGAATTCTGAAGAATTTGCTGTATTAATGTACTCTGTAAATTTGATATCTTTAATTTTTAATATGCCATTAAAAAGATTTGATGGCAAATTTATGTTTTTTCATAACTAAAGGGAGGAAGCCATGCTGGCTGACAGCTTTCCAACACCTCTGTTTTTCACTTAGCCCTGACCTGTAATACAAGATGATCCAAGATGAAATGCAAGGTTTAAACTGAAATTGGTAACCCAGGGTGCTTCAACTCAGACTGCCCAACCACCTTGACCAGCACAGACCCCGGCCATTGCCAGTCATCATGGCCCAGAAGAAATCACTCATTTATAATGACATGCAATGTTCTAGGGGCCTAAAAGCAATACAGACCATAACTGTGATACCCAAGATTACTGGGAGGACGTGCATCCTCGTATGGCCGCGATGCCAGACACGACTTGATGGCCCCTGTGTTCTGAAAAAGCTTCCTCAGAGATGCAGGTGTTCCTGAGGCGCTGGCTCCTGGGTCGAAGGTTGGTGAAAATGCCTTTTGTCCCAGGGCTGTCCCTTGTGCATGGGAGCTCACTGACCTGTCACCCCGCTCGCCCAAAGGGCCACCAAGAGCCAGAGGGTGACCCCGGCTGGGAAAATCAGCCAGGAACCAGCCAGGGAAGGGAGGCATAAACCCAGAGAACTCCTGTCTGTCTTCAAGCGCCCGAATTACAACGACGCCAGTGCAAGACAATACCTCAGAAAAGATAGAGCTTGATTAAAATTAGAGACTCCAGGTAGAAAACATCTGAGCAGAACCAGGAATGTGGACTAAGGAGACCAAGATAAAGTGTGTGGCATTAATTACAGTTAAATTCTGGTTTTACTCTGCTTTGAGAAAGAGTTACACAGAATTCCAGCAGCCTCAGGAAGTGTAGATGGATGCACAAGAACTTTCATGTTTCTTTGGACTTGTCCACAGAGCTGGAACCATCCAAAGAAGATAATTTCTTTCCACTTGCATTTTGTTATTTTCATTTTACAGTCACATGCAGTTATTTCTGTAATTAATACTGGGGGGTGGGTGGTAATATTTAATGTATCTTATGAGTATTTTTATCTATTTAATTAGCTGCCCCCAAGCAGACTTGAGGTGACAGTAAAGATGTTTTACTTGGTGCTTGCAATCAGCAGAAAAAGATTCTTACTATTGTCCACCTCAGACAACACAGAAGCAGAGAGAGACGGGAAGGGGTTTGCTCTGTTTGCACTGAGCAGAAACTCGACTGGACAAGTCCTTGAGCAACTCGATCTATTTGTAATTGCCTTGAGCAGGGGCCTGGCCCAGATGATCCTCAGAGGGCTCTTCCAGCCTGAATTATTCTATGATTCCCTGGTTTTTATTTCTGCCTTTATACCACATGTTCCCCCAGCAGATCAGTGCCAGTCTCTAATGCTCGATGGGAGCTCGTGCTCAGGGGATGTGAATCCCTGCAGAGCTGGGGCTGCACGTGTGCACACACCTCAGTGCCTACTGGATGGCATTTTCTGGACCTCACAGTGAACACACTGTGAATAATATGATAAGGTTTTTTCTCCAAATTTATCAAATTTATAATAAGGGCATGGAAACTTGAAAAAACTTGAAAAATCATTCCTAGCACAGTGATTTTTTATTTGAGTTCAGAGGTCATCACACTTCAAAAATATTTTCATCTAAACACTTTTCTTCTCCCCAGTTCTAGGCCTGAGAATTCGGACCAAGCTGGTAACTCCAAGAACGTATGGATACTTTTGAAAGTGGAAACTATTTTCGTGTGTATAAGTAATTCTGTGGGAGTGAATGTATTTGCAGCTTCCAGGCCAGGCAGGATGACCTTTCCAGAACTTGTAAAATCCAATCAAACAAAAATAGATTCAGACTTCCTTAAAATGAAACTGCTTGAAAAAGAAGCCCATGGGCTGAAATGCTGGAAGAAAACAGAATGTGCACTCACAAATACACTTAAAAATGAAATTTTAAACTTAGAATGAAGTATTTGTACCTCTGCCCCTCTCTGTTTCTTCACTCCCTGCCATTTCTATCTCATTCTTATCAGAGCTCTGTCAGCCCCTAAACTGACATTTTCCCATCCTGATCATTCCCAGGATAGGGGAGACGGAATTTTTTTTCACTTGGCTGATGCAAACAGCAGATCATCCTACAGAGAAACGTCAAGGACAGTTCGGAGTCCTAATCCCTGACCCTCCTGCCCTTTCCTAACTCGCTATTGACATTGAACTTCGAAAGCTGCAATGCTGAGATGAGATAATGAATTCTGTTTGCTCAGAGTGTGCAAGAGGAACAGGGGAGATAGGGAGGAGGAAGGGCTCGGGCTCTAAGGGCTCTGCTGTGGTTCCAGTCCAGCCCAAATCTCCTCATGCCTGAAACCCGGCTAAGGAAAAGAACTGCACAAATAACCATTGCTTTCCCCTCATTCTCTTTATTGCTCCATGGGCACATCCAGGGAAGATGGGAACTGTTCATCAACCAAGACTCCAAAAAGTCTTCTCTGTTTCTTTCTAGGATCAAGTGTGGGCTGCTGCAGCTCAGAATGATGTGCTTTATACTTTAAACAATTACTTGTTGGTTTGAGAAATTTTAGGAGACACTAACTTTTGTATAATTCCAGGAGTGGCTCATCTCCACAGATGCTGCTGCCCCAGTACCACTCACACCAAACTCCATTAGAGCCCAAAGAGGGCATTGATTAAGTTTTGCCATCGTGATCCCAAGAACACTCGACTTTAAACACTGCCATCCCCAGCTTTAGCAGGTTGAGTCAGAAAAGCTGTAAATCCTAATGGAACTCACAAGGCTTATATTTTTTAAATAGCATTTACTGCTTGTTCTTATATTGTATATTGATATTTTTACTAGGTTTTCGATTAAGGACTCATTAATCACAACCTGAGGATAATGAGTCTGGCTTCTGGAAGCTTATCTGGTTCTTTACTTTGTATTTTTAGCACTAAATATTCACCTGTACTGTAGTTATCCTAAGATGCTGAGAGAAAACAACACAATTACTGCTCCTGAAATATGAAAAAATATATATTTCTAAATCAGTGTTGAAATTCTGAGAATGCTGTGAAGATACAGCTCTTCCTGAGAAAAATAATGCCCGTTGTGGAATGACTCATTAAGAAGAGTGAACATGGCACCAAATGGGTCACCTTGTGTGAATTTGTCTACTTTCTTCCAAAGCACATAGGCTATTGAGCAGAAGAAAATCACACTAAAGGCACTAGTTCTTCCTGCATATTTAAGCCCTCTTGATGAGTAGATATTACTGGGATGTAAAAGGAAATCAGAAAAAAAATATGAGCGTTGGAGAAACCAAATTGCTTTTTGCTGTACTTCTAGAAGGATTAGTTCACCAGTTTTTAAAAATTATTACCACTGCTAAGTATCAATAGTGACAATTTTTAGCTACTTCTACTAATTTGCACCATAGGAAGCCAGGTATCATCTCACCTTACTCTGAGCCATGTTAATACAGAGTCAGCAACTGGGTATGACATGGCAGTTCTTCCATGTCAACAGGACTTGACTACAAGTTAAAATTAATCCTAAAAGTTTAAATTCTTGCTTCTGCTAACTCTGCCTGTGTAGGAATCCAGATCAGGTAAGCATCAACCTCCTGTACAGAGGGATTGGCTATAATTATCTATGAGTCTACAAATGCACAAACCATCTGAAAAGTTGACACAAATTTTGAGATGCAGCCTTTTATCTGTTCTGCTACCGACCCTCCACAATGAGGAAAACTCAAAGTTAAGCTGACAAGTGGTTTGAAATTATTTTTTGTCCACTTTTGTCACTGGTGGCTTTGGCTGTCTATTCTTTGCAAAACAGAGCAAATGAAACCAAACTCCGGCTGCTGGAACAGAGCTTTCCCTCTCATCTCTTCCCAGCCACACTAATCACCATAATTCATGGTAAGAAGGAAGGAAAATGAGCATCCTTACATGGATATTTCATCAAGATTCTGGAGAGCGTCATAAAGCAGCCTCTTTAAGAAACCATAAAATGAAACAAGACATATTTCTAGGGTTGTCAGCAGGTAGATCCACTGGTTTTGTGGTAAGTAATCTCTTTGGGAGGAAGTCTTTGCTCTGATGTCTGCGTTGGATGTTCTGTGGCTCCCCGCAGCCGCCCCAGCGCAGGTCTGTTCACTGCAAGAGGAGGCGGTGATGATATTGCTTCTAACAACCAGACTGAAGTATAGCCCCAGGCCATCTTCCAAAGCCCCCTCCAAACAGCCTCTAATTAATTTTAATCCTGCCACTCCAATGAGTCCCAAGAGTGCAGCAACCAAAACAAAAAAAACCTTCATCAAGTCATTCAGAGGAGCTCTGACGGCATCACGTCACGATTTTAGGGCTTCAAGCAGAAAGCGCTATAGAAAGCTTTTAAATGCCATTTTCCTTTGGTTTCTTTATTTTCTGTCCTCAAAACCATCAAGAGCCTACTTCTGATGAAAATGTAGTTCTCCTGTCTCGCCAGGCCCCTGCAGTTCACTCAATAGGTGGGTGGCAGGGCTCAGGGAGACCCACCACCATCTCCAGGGGAATGGCTCTCCCCAGCCTGGGCTGAGCTGTGCCACAGCTGCTTCTGTGGCCCTCAACCTCCCCAGAAAGGCTCCCTGCAAACGTGGGAACCAGCCCAATATGCCCAGCCAGCACCACTGGACACTCAACATCAGCACTGGGACCTCCAGAGCCGCCCTTGGCTTCAGCCCCCAGGAACCAACTGCCTGGAGCAGGAGGAGCAGCTTGCTCCCTAAGCTGCTAATTTTGTCATATACTTTGGTTTGAAAACAGAAATGCTCCCTCTATTTTTGTCTAGCTGATCTATCGTTCAAACAGCCTCATGAATATGAAATTTTGGGGGTGCTCTCAAATTGAGCAGTAAAAGTGCTTTGCAAGGTACGATTCTCTGCATTTAACTTCCCACCAAGTTTTAGTATTATTACTAGATTTTACTAGAAGAAACAGTCAAAGAAAAGAAGTTTCTGAATTGCTATAGAAGACCTCCCAAACTGAATTTTATATTTGTGTGTGTGTAAGAATATTAGTAATGGTAGATGTGTATAAATAGAACAGAGGTCCTCATGGAGAGGGAAGCTCAGGAAGACAAGAATGAACAATTACACTGTAATATGAATAGGTGGTGAATATTTCCTTATGAATCACCTTAGCAAAGAATGTTGTTTACCCTTTTGGTTTATTCCATTTTAAATGTGCATGAAGGAATTAAGTTTTAAGAGTTTCTTAGGAAAAGGACTCTGGCTGGAGATGTTGTGTGAGGAGACAGAGACACTTAAAATGGGCTATTAATGACAGATCAGAGAAGGGCACATGAAAAGAACTGGATTAGAAATGCAGACACCCCCTTCCTCATGATATAGGCTATAAATTGGGGGCCACACTATTTTTTCCCCATGTTTCCAGAGTTCTGATGCATTATATAGAGCAGACACATATTTTCCCCCTGTTGCTCAATGCATGGTTCCCTTTATTTACTTTACAGAATTCAAATGTTGCCCTGATGTCCAAGTTATTAAATTCCTTGTAAGCTTTTCCTCAAATCCCTTGTGATCCAAGGTGCTATTATTACCTCTATTGCACTGACTGCGGAGCTGAGATCTATAGTGATTAAAGGAAATGTATCTTCTAACTGTGGATGTCTAATTAAGAGAGGTCTACAAACTGTTTTCTCAGATCACTCCTTATGTGTCCAAAATGGTCTTCAGCAGCAGTTGAGTACAAATTCAGAGCCCGGCATCTCAAATGAACCATGAAGAAACTGAAGAATACCCAATTAGTAACAGTCTGTGAAAAGTTAGGTTGAAGTGAATTAACCAGCATCACAAAGGAGAAAAGGTGGCAAAGGAAGGGAAAACAATCAGTTTTCAAGGCAGCATTCAATCATCTTAACCATTAAATAATCCTTTATTCTCCTTTTCTTAGGCTGATTTGCTACTTCCAACTTGTGAGGCAGACAAAAGAGGGGTCCTGCAGCCAGCAGCGTCTTGCACTTCAACCCCTGGTCCTTCCTCCTCCTCCCTCGTGCTGGCCCCAGCAGGGGTCACTCAGAGCCCAGGAACCAAGGACTGCCCAGCGCCACTCTGGCCTGGATGGGCAACCTCTGACAGCACCATGGTGTGTCACCAGCAGTGCCACCAGGACTGGCCCTCTGGATCGTCGCTGCATGTCCCATGTCACCGCTGTGCCCAGCACATGCCCGGCCTTGCAGGGAGCCTGGCTGGGTCAGCACCAGCTCCCTCCTCCTGCTCCCGCCAGCTCTGACCCTGGACAAGGGCAGTGCTGCCACATGGCCCAGCTCCTTTAGTGCACATCACACATGGATGGTCTTACCTTGTCCCCTCCCCTCTGCTGGTGACGAGCCTTTGTGTCCCCAGCAAAGTGCCAGACGAGAACAGACCCTGCGTGCTGCCGTGGAGCCCGGTGTTTATGGACACTGGAGGCTCTTCCTTCCCACAGGGAACTGCCAAACCCAGTGCTATTCTGTAGCTTCCACCACGGAGCAACGATGCCAAACAGGAACCACCAAACGCGCAGAAATTCTCAAGAGCACTGCACACCCCTCCACAAGCACCTCAGCGTGGTACAGCAGGCGCTAGCTCTGACCTGAAACCCAGGGACAACCTCAACATCTGGCTGAAGTGTGCCCACCATGAATGGAGTCTCCTGGACACGTGTTTGATCAAATCCCATCCTCCTGTACACCTGAGAAATGCAGGATTTGGAACATTCTTTAAAGGTTACAGTGTGGGTAAACCAAAGATAAATCCCTAATGCAAAATCCATCCTCTGCCAAATGTCACATTTGAAATCTGGGCTGGAGATTTCTGGGGGAAAATTTGGTAGAATTCCTTAATATGAACAAACTATTGTATCTCTAACTTTTTTGGTTTTTTTCTTTAAAGGAATCAGCAGCTTGATTGGTGGGGAAAAAAAAGACAGAGACCATCAAAATGGCACTTATAGCAGACATGGAGAATTTCCAGTTGAAGCAGTTTACGCCAGACAAAGGTAAAAGCAGCATTTCAGAATGGAAAACGTAACTACCAGGTGTTGGTGCTGTGCAACGCCAGCACTGAATGTCTCAGGTTATGTTGCCAGGACAGGAATACTGGTCAGACCACTGGAGTTCACAGTGGCACCAGAGGACGTGTCAGGGTGATGGGAAAAGGCAGGGAAGCTCTGCATCCCTACTGGAGTCCCCAGCCTCAGAGCAGGAAAGGCTCTTCAGGGGTGTCCTGGAACCACGGGGGTGTCGGCACCACACGCTGTGTCTGACAGCACGGGAAGGCCGAAGAGCTGCACCCCTCCCTGCCTTAGAAACATCTCCTCTGAGTGTCTGTAGTGAATGCACTGTGGGACATCCTAGATTTATACCAATAGGATGCTCACGTGTAAAGAAATGCTTCTGCTTCCAAGGTCTACCTATCCAGCTCCATTAAATTCCTTGAGATCTCCTTAGTATTTACATGTTCCCTCCTCGCAAACAGTCCTGCAGTATTTGGAATGCTCCCAAGTGTCCATGCTAAACACAGTGATTCATTGCACTCTGTTAATAATGGACAAGAAAAGAGGCTTTTGAGTTCTGTAACCCATAACAACTTTGAAAGGAACAAAGGGCCCTCTCCAAAGTCACTGAAGTTAATGGGCTCTTTTCACTCAAACCCAACCTGAGTTTGCCGAGTATCTAAACCAGGAGCTGCTGCCATCTCGCTCAAGACAACTCTGGCTGCGGCGAGAGTGGCTGTTCATCCCATGTTACCCCCTAATGAAACAAAATCGTGGAAGGTTAAAGAAAGGCATTGATGGTCTCTGGAGGTGATTGGAACCAATGACTTGGAACCAGCACCCTCCCAACCATCCGCCCTGCGCAGCGCAGCCAGCGGCACACCCGGACTCCCTGCGGGATTTTTCAATCCCGTGCCTGCTTACCCAGCAAGCATTAATCCTTATCAAGGAAATAATTTGTGCCCATTAAGGGAACCATCTTCTCTCTCCTTTCCCAAGGACTGTATTTCTCTGTCCGCCTCTGGCAGAGGCTCCTCTAGAAGCCAACACAGAACCCACTTTTCCAGGCAGCAGGCAGAAAACATAGGCAAAAGCATCCAGAGAAAATCCACGCAGGACCATGATACAACCTGGCTTTTTGGTTCCCCTGGGATCAAACAGCAGTTCAGTGTCTCTTAAACCTGATTCCTTTCACAGATCTACAGAGAGTATAATAGGCTGATTAGCCAGAAAGGCTGAAGTGGGGGGACTTTCCCTTCACACAAAATGTTGGTTTATCTTTTAGAAGATATATTTAATTTAGTGGTATTTCAGTAATTCATTTTGTTTAAATACATTTTAACTATCTTACATACCCAAGTGGGAAAAAACTCATCAACTTTGAGAATCCATTTGAGAAAAGCTCATAGTTTATGGATTCAAGCAAAAGACTCTCCTGGCAACACCCAGCTTGGGAAAATTTATTTCAGTTCAATATTTTTCTTCTCCTTTTGGAGCCAACTACTCTTTTTGAACCTGATATTCTAAGGACTTAGTCGGGAAGCAAGACTGCCTGCCTGGCCATTCCCACCTCATGCTCAGCTTGGCTAATTCCAGCCAAAATGAAAGAAGAGGAAAACCCTCAGAGACATTCTGTATGACTATGGATGTTGCTGCTTGGAGGAAGCAGTGTGGGAGCAGTGTTCCCAGGGAGAGGAGCCCAGCCATGCCACACGTGTGGCCAGCACGGCTCTTGGCTGCTCCAGCCCCAGCACAGGGTCCCAGCATCCCAGAGGGATGGAAGGAGCTGGGGGTATTGCCATGGAATGGACAGAGCGAGTCAAGGGCGTGGCCTACGTGGAAACCCACGCCTTGTGGGTTCACCTGCCTATAGAGCAATTCATTTTACTGTAGAAAATTGTATTTCAGAAATGCGCTGTCTCCAGCTAAGAGGGACCTTCCTAGGTAAAATTCATGGCTGACATAAACCCATGCTCAGTGTCCTTGAGTGCCCTGTGAAGGCACCATGGCGTGCTGGTTTTCCAGGGAAGATGTTCTGCTGGTGTTTCCCAGCTTGCCCATACAAGATAACTGGATGGGTAGATGTGAGGATTACTGGGAATTAGAAAGGCGCTTAAGGAGCACTTGGCCTGAGCTGACAATAGTGCATAGCCCACGAAGGCAGAGCAGCCAGTGCAGCTGCACTGGAGGAGCGAGTGCTTGCCCAGACCCCGGCCAGCACGGGGAGGGGGACGCAGCATCCGGGAGGAAGCGCACCTGCACCTCCGCACTGCTCTTTTGTATTTCAATTTTCTTTGGCCAGTGGGGATGATTTTATAGCATCACAGCAGAACATTATCTTTTATACTTTGACAAAATGAAACTGAGTCCTTGGGATTTTTTCACCCACTGCTCTCTTGGCTACTTCACTGCAGTACTATTTCATTACTTATTGATTTTTCAACGTGCTGTCTGCATCGCTGTAATTTACACAAGTTCTGATAGCCCTCAGCGATTCTTAACACCTCAGGGTGAGATCATGGAGTTCACTTGAGATACCAAAGGTAGGCAACAAGTTCTTCGGAAAAGATGACAAATTGACAAACTTGATAGTCAAGGAGGAAATTTGAGCGGCTGCAGGCGTATCATATCAAGATGTTTTTCTTAACCAAATTGAATTAGAGCAAATTTGTATCCCCAAAATTAGTCTCACATACAGCTAATAAGGGACTGTGAAGTGTATGGCTAAACCCCAAGAAATTAATAATGCATGTCCCTCACAGGGGAGCTGAACTAACGCTATTTTGGTTGTAACTGGAGATAACCACTGGTCTGTAGTGAGAGAAGGCAGCCTCGTGGTGAGCAAGGACAGGGAGCTACAAAGAGCTTCTCTTACACTGAGGCAAGTAAATGCTGCTTCTTCAAGGCCTTCTCCACAGTTCTGCCATTCTGACAGCTCCGAGCAGTTGCAGGTGGCAGCGCTGTGTTCACCCGGACCAGAGCAGCCTGATGTCCCTGACATGATGTCCCACCCCAAGGTTTGTCCTCGGAGCTGCCACACGGGGATGCTTCTGCAGGAAATCCCTCAGTGCTCAATGAAATGAGCTCTAATCCCCTAGGAGGGTCTGATCCTGCTGACACCACACGCACTGACAGTGCTTCAAATCACTGTAGGAAATCTGAGTCCATACTCAGGACTGGCCTTTCCTTCTTTCCAAGTAAACTACAAAATCATACAATCATTTCATATCCTGAGCTGGAAGGGCCCCACAAGGATCATCAAAACTCAACTCCTGGCCCTGCACAGGACATCTCAAGAGTCACAATATGTGCCTGAGCATGTTATCACATGCAAGATGCTTTAGACATTTTTGAATGCCTATTCTGCTACTGGAATAACGTTACTATGAGCAATCTTGACCTTTTAGCCTGGCTTCCCTCTCACTGAACTGTAATTTAGGGAAAAAAGATTGATATGGAAGTCTGAGATGACTTTTAGGTGCAAGGCCTATGGATCTCACGAAGTCTGTGTTAGGCTGGAGCACCTACACGTGGGGGAAGCCTTTGCCCTGCAGGGGAACAGGAGCCTGAGGGGCAGTGGAGCAGCAAACCCAACAGGGAACAGCCACGATCCATTCTCCAGGTACATCAAAACCCCAAGGAAAGTGAGTCTGATTACAAGCAAAAACATAAAGTAAGACTTAGAGAGTGCATCTAACGAAGGATGAGAAGATCTTGTGAGAGCCTTTATGGGTGGATATTTTGGATATTTTATCACCAGCTGTACTGCAAACAGATAAAAGTAACACAAAATAAAACATGTAACCCTTCAGAGGGTCTGATGGGATGGAGGTGTGAATCTTTCTCCTGGTAGAATGGGTACTAATGGCAGAAATGCTTTGTGGTGGGAAACAGTAGAATCTGCAACTCTGATGACAATTTCTCTCCAAGCTGATTAAAGGGGTTTGTGTCAGGGAGAATGAATCCCCCTCCCCACTCTCTCCCCAAATTTGGTTTTGTGGGTTTTTGGTTTTTTGTTTAATGACAAATAATTTGGAGTATAATTCTTAAATGTCTACTATTTGCTGCTTCAGTGATGGAAAGAGATCCTAGCAGCTCCCTGATATTCCTGTAGTGATGAGACGGGGATGAGGAGAGCACCTGGAGACTTTCTCTGCAGCTCCAAGGTGCTCCTTGCACACTCCATATGCACATCCCTAAGTGGGAGTTACAGGATGATCACAACAAAAAGCACCTGATTCCAGGGGGACTAAACAGAGATAGCCTTTTCCGTTTTTCTTTAGGAAACCTGACCATTAAATTAAAGGTAGAAGAACACTTTCTAAGTAAAGTCAAAGGTGGGGAGTTAAATACAACATTTAGAATCTCTGAAACCAGAAAGCTCTCCAGTTCCTCCAGTGGCCAGACTGGCTTTGCTTTGTGTGTGCATTCCTGGATTTGTTTAGTGTTTATTGGTTTTAATCAAACTAGTACTTTAAGCGATTGTTTTAAAAAACTGTAAAGTATTTATATAACGCTGTATCTGCTAATGAGGCCAAGTTAATAACATATAATATTTACTGACTTAAAACAATATGTTTTATTCTGTAACTTTAAAGGAAAACAGGAATGACTTACAAGAACCTGAACTGCATCCCTTCCTGACTTTGCTTTTTATAACACTCACACTATGTGAAAAGCCTTTTCCTGCACTGGTGGGCACACGTGGGTGTCCACACTCACTCTCACTCCCCCTGTACACACACACTCATCCTTATTTACAGTCTTGATTGCATGAAACTGTCCATCAACATTTTGTGAATAATGCCAGGAAAAGCCACTCCCCAACAAAATCAATACACTGAAAGTGCTGGGTTAGGTGGTTCTGAGGTAGTTTTTGGTTGCGTTTCTGAGTTATTCCCATTGACCTGAGTTCAAAAAAAAGATATTGATTTATAAAGTACCTTCAGTTGATTTATAAAGTACCTTCAGTAAATACATGTCCATTCCCTGCTCACTCCAGTGACCTGGAGCACCCGGAGCAGGGTGCCAGTGCAGCCTGGGGACCCGCGTGGTGGGTCAGGGCATTCCCAAATGCTGCCAGCCTTTTCCTGGGTCATGGAGGGAACCTTCCAAAAGCACAGCAAGTGCCTGGGCTGGGAGCTGGAACTAGGACGGGTCACTTGCCATGAGAATCTGGCTATCCTGTGGTTACAGATTTCTGTTACACCTGTACTTGTGTGCTGAAATCCCTCTACCCCTCAGTCTGGGCACCATCTTCCCCGAGCTGCCCTGGGGACAGGCAGCAGCAGACTGGTGGCAGACCAGCCCCAAACTGGCAAACCTGAGCAGAGACTGGAACGACACAGACTTTCAGGCTGTGTCCTAAGCATGTGCTCAGATTTAAAAAGAATTCTTTCTGCTGCCACTGTTTTCCAAATCAAGAACTTATCCTGAAAGGGTCTTTACTTCTAAAAGTAAGACAAAAAGTAAGGCAGGATGCCCCCACAAGGCTGAGTTTTCATTGCCAGTGAACTGACCACAAGACAACCAGAAACAAGATGGCCAGTGAAATAAGAGAAACAAATTATAAATAAAGCTCTGTTAGCTCTTCCATAGCATCTTCCATCTTATTTCCCACTGCAGACCTGGATTACTTGGGCAATTCAACGAGGGCAGCAGTCAAAGCACAGCTCAGTGCTCCTACCTGGCTGGTGTGGACGCCAGCAAAAGCCTGAGTAAAGAACTCAGGCATGTTTTCAGCAAGAGAGGAAGTTTTCTCACAGTTTTGCTAGCAGTGTTTATAAAATGGTTTCCAAAACTATGAAAACACGTTCTTGCAGCTGGTGTGATAAAACTATTATTAGTTCACCAATAGTTGTGTAGTGTGTTTGTCTTTCTAACCAATAGTACGATACCTGTACACAGGGATTATAAAAGACGTGTGATTTTCAAATAAAGTTAGTTGGAGCCTGATCTGCGTTCTACGAGTTTTGTCTTGTTTCCCCTGCTTGCTAGGAGGGAACAACCACAGGCTGGGACTTGGAAATCAGGTGGTTTAGAAAGCACAGCACTGCATCTGAACTGTCCTGCATTCAGAAAGATTGTAATGCCCATGTACTGTCCTTGCTTTTATTGCCACGAAGTGCTCTTGGCCTTTTCTTGCCTTTTCCTCTCGGCAGCGCGATGGGCGCTCGTCCCAAGCTGGGGCAGAGCCCGGCTGTGCAGTCCCCAAGAGATTTTCCAGCACAGCATTTTCTCAGGAGATTTGTCAGCCATTAAATGCTTCGTGGCAATGTGTTGGTTTAAGCCCATCTTGTGAGGAGCCCCAGTAGTTTTTTGACAGACACCTCTGCACCCTTCCACATTCCTGCAGTGTCTCAGCAGTTCCCACCCCACAGGAATGTCCTACACCCTGTATGGACAATACACATCTCAGGTACTGATACTGAGAGAGTCCACCAATTTAGTTCATTATGAAGGGAAAGACAAATGCATCCAAAATTGACTAAATATTCCAGACAATAACATTTTTAGAAGCACTGTATGTTCATTTTAATAGTTTATGAATTTGAAGTGGCTGATCTCTCCCTATTTTTACTATCATAAACTGTTCAGACAACAACTGTTACACATATTTCCATAACACTGGTCTAACTTCAGCTCATTTCACAGTTTTATTTCATATTCCTCAACTATCATATTTCAAAATTTACAGTCTTGCACCAAAGGTCACATACGGCCACAGCTAAGTCCTCTAAGATCTGTGATTCTGAAACGCTAAGCTGATGTTGGTTTAATTGATTCTGTGGAAGCAGCGATGCCTGTAACTCCTGAGAATTAGGGCTTTCCACAACCTGGCAAACTTTCAGTGGGTAAAATAAATATCCCCATATCCATGTGATAGAGGGTATATGCACAGCACGCAGCTATATCAACACACCTCTCTAATGATGCACTTTAGATTAAATACTGTGTCTGAAAGAGCCAAAGGATCACAGTTTGTGGAGCACAAGCCCAAACAAATGCCAGTAACATGTCCCAGCCGTTCCCTTTCTTGGATGCAGCTGCACCAAAGTCCAGAGATTCCAACAGGAGCGTTAAAGGAGCTGGGGTGACCCCCACTGCACCAACAAGCACCCAAACAAGCCCATCTGCCAGCACAGGGTCCCTGGGGTGCCTCCAGCCTCCCCAATCCCAGGCCATGGCTTTACATGATCCCACAGATCACTGGACACACCTGCTATGGGATATCTGAGCCTGGCCTGTACACTTCTCAGGACAGATGTAATAAAACTAATTTATTGCCCCTTTTCCCCAACAGGATTATAGAAACATAAACAAAGAAATGTTGAGTTCTTCAAGGAAAGGCCCCTTGAACTCATGGATGTGACTGGGAGATTTAAGACCACTCTTCTCCAAGTAAGGCTCGTAGTACAACTTTCTTCATCCTATTTCTGCAGAGTTCTGGAGGAAGTACAGCAGTTTGGGTTTGAGGACTGTTTCCCCCGAGACACCAAAGTTGCAGCTGCAAGACAGGGGTCCCCTGCCAGCATCCCCCACACCAGGAGGCAGCTCAGGGGCTGCCCAGGAACACGGGTTTGGAAAGCTCAGCCCGTGCTGCAGATGGATATGAAACTACTGACAGGAACCTCAGAAAGTGCTACAGAGCAAATCAGCAACGCCGGCTGATGACAGCACGTACATGATGGAGGAAGATCAGCATCGTCAGAACCTTTGCACGCCCCCATCTCCCCTCAGCCCTGTTCCCTTTACTCCCTCTGCAGGATGGGATCCTGCTCCCACTTCCCAGCCAAATCCCAGCGCTGCACCGCAGGCAAGCCCTAAACTGGAAGCGGGCAGGGCCCAGCCATTGCCCCGGCAGCGCCAGGGCCTGGGACGGGGATGCTCCCAGCGCGCTCCTTCCCTGCAGCCTGGGCCCGGCGCTGCCAGTGCGAGGACGGAAGCACCCGGAGCTGCTCTCCCTGTAGCTTTTCTCTGACTTTTGCTGATAATAACATTATGGTTTTCCCTGTGCTGGCAGTTGGATGAGAGGAGCATGCAGCCTTCGGAGGGATCGATCCGATCGATCCCAGAGGCTCTGTGTCATTTCCAGGGGATTTGCTAAAGAAGCTACTTATGTCCCTTTTTCATTTTCACCAACCTATTACCAGCTGCTGCTGCTCCCTGCACTTCAGCAGCACCTGCAGGAATGAATCCCAGCACTCTCAGCTCCGGTCGTGCTGCAGAGGCCTCTCCCTCCCAGGACCAGCGCGGGGACTGGGGATCAGCTGAGGGCCGCTGACGCACGAGGGTCGCTCCCCACCTCTCCCTCTGTGCAGGCACGCACAGACACTCTCCTTTCTCTTTTCCTCTTTTTAAAGGGCAGCCCAGCAGCAGACTAAGCAACTGATCCCCCGGCTTAACTTTTAAATTAAGACCATTGTAAATTTGGGAACTTGAGAAGAGATGGAGAGGACACCCATAATCCTTTGCAAATGTCAAGTGGCTCTCGATATTGGTTACTTTTCAAAGGTAGCTAGGCTACAGCGTGCTCAGTAATGAAAAACCCTGCCAGGCCCACTCCATAGGGCTTCAGTCAATATACATAATATTATTTGGCTTTGAAAGGATTAAAGATTGTTTCTTTTGCTTCCTTGTAATATGGAGATCTATTGCGCTTAGAACTCCGAGCGCGCCTTCCCCTGCGGGGAGGCCCTGGGATGCTCCAGAGCTGCTCCTGTGCCCATCCCGGCACCCGCAGACCGATTCACCCACTCCGACCAGCCCTTACTGACGTGGGCACCTCACTGCTCTCCCACGTCGAGGGGGAATCAACAAATTTTAAAAATAAAAGTTAAACAACACTGAAAGTCTTCAGTTACCAACAGGGCCGGAGGGCAGACTTGAAAGGGTTGAAACATCTGGAAAAATACCATTTTACACTACATCCTACTCAAAAAAGTTCATAGATCTGTGTTTTGACTGCAAGAACTCAGTTCCTCACAAACACCCATTAAGTACAAGAAATCTGAACAATTAGCACTGATTTGAAGATCCCAGGGCTCCTCGAAGCCGTCACGGCAGCTTTGGCAGAGGAGCATGAGGCCCCAAAGCAACTCAACTCCTGATCCAGTTCCCTCATTGAATCTGGGGTTTCTGAAGCACCATCTGCAAAAAGCACATGCAAACTGTGATTTGAGGGATCTCAAACAGAGCATCTTATGGCTGAAATACTGTCAAATCCCTATTTTTTATCTCTTCACATCTGTATTTTCTTGTCCTGATGTTTAATTAACATTGCTTCATTGAATACCTGGAATTTTTCTTCTTACCAACCTTGTAAATACAATTACGGCAGGATTCCCTCCAACTCTCCTTTTATGAAGGCAAATGTACAATGTTGGCAAGGCTCTGCTCTCAGTTATACTCAAGAGAAAGGCAGCACTTGAGATTCCTGAGCAGGAGAGAGCAGGATTTGGGATCCTGGATGCCAGCAGGGCCCTGCAGTCCCTCAGCTCCCTCTGCTCTGGAGTGAAGCTCCTGTGATTTAATGGCAAAGAGCCAGTACATTGATCCCTTCCGCACACTGGATCTTTGCTGAAGTCACTAATTCTGAAAAAAGGAGTTGAAAAATGTAGTTTTTCTCTTACTATCCGTATGATATTGTGATCTTCAACAGGTAAGGTGGAGACCAGAACCTGCAAGGTTCCCATTTCAGCAGAAGACAGGAAATAGGGGAAGAGGAATTAAAGGAAATATAAGATTTTTAACAGTGTCTTAAAAACCTCAATCAGGAAGATTTTCAGCTGAAACCCTAACAGAAGTGCAGCTGCAGGTTGCAAGGTTCTCTGCTTTAGGGCTGATTCAACCTGGGTTGAATTCAAGAGAAATGGTGTCACTCCACCAGAGAATAAAGCCTTTGATTTCTGACTGATTTAGAAAAGAAGAAGGTTCCATGTTAAACCGGCAATAAGTAACAGGGAATATTTACAGACTGGATGACACCTCAGTTCGGGTTTTCCCGAGGTGAGGTGAGAGGAGTGACTGGCTGCCACCGGCCACTTGTTTACAGTGACCACAGAACTCCGCTTTAAGAAGGATTTTGGTAATTCTGTGGGTCACCATAATTAATCTTACAAAAATGGGTAGGTTTGCTTCATTATAATGTAAATTGCTTTTAGAAGTTCTAGATGAAAGGATTAGTAAGATATAAGGATCCAAATGAGTTCTTAATCATTTACCTTAACTTTCCAGGGCAACACGTACCCGAAATGGAATAACCAGAAGGTTCAAGTGTCTCTGGTTTGTCTGATTCTTGTGGGGACAAGCACAAAGACAGCGATGATTGACCAGTTTAGCTGCTGACATCCTTTATGAGATATTGAGAGATTCCAGAAACTCTCCTAACATCTTGTAAATATTTTCTAAATGTCACAAAAATTTCCCTCAGTCTTCAAAGGGTCTGTAAAACTCCTCTGAGATCTGCAGGTGAGGAATCACACATGAATTCAGGGAGAAAGGAGAAAGAGAACCAAGAGAGCAGAAGAGGCCCAATCCAGAGGCTGGAAACACAGACATTACACCAAGATAATGGGGGAAAAGGGAATAAGAACTGAAAAGGAATCCATGTAATGACCAGATGATCCTTGCTTAAATAAACTCTCTTTATAGGCATCACACTGTCACTTTCATCTTCTGTGATCACAGAAATCCCAGACTCGTGTGGTGCTTCTTGTCTGGTGAGGGAGGGAAACGAGACCCACCCTGCACTGCCTGCAGGTGTTGTACCCACCTCTGCCAGCAAAAGGGTCTCCAACCTGTTTTTAAAGGCTGCAGCACAAATAGCCCAAGTCCAATAAAACAAAGGAATTACATCAAAAGATTCTAGCCTGGCAGGGTGATGAATCAGAGGTTAAATACCCAACACATGTTCAGGTATTACTTGGGGGATTTAGTTTTCCTTTTCATGGTAATTTTAAGTTGAATTTTTAGGCCAACAGTTGTATTTCTTCAGAAATCTATACCATTCTCCTAGCTGTTTCCTTGAAATAACTGATGGATCTTCACCAACTAAATTCCAATTTAAGAGATTTGTCAGTAAGAAAATTCCAATCTCAATAAAAGGTAAATGCAGCTGGAGTTCTCCAAGCCAGGCTGATGGCAAGTAAAGGAGCAGGGAGTTTCTATTAGCTCGAATAAGTTAACAGATTCCAGGTAATCCTTCTTATTACCACCAAACACATGCAAACAGATGCCACATTTTAAGTGAGGATGGGTTTTTAATTTCTGGAAAAGTAAAATGCTGGGCACACCTCGTACTGGGAAGGCAATGGAGGAGGGAGGGATGGGGCGAGACCTTTGCCAAGAAGAGGCTTCCTGCTGCAAAAGTCCACGGGATGCTGTAGAATGGTAAAGCCATTCATCACATGTATTTAAAGTTGAATTTGCTGATATTTTATGGTATTGGATTTTATTTCTATTAACATTTTATGCTGAAATTACAGAATGATTCGTGAGTACTGAATTTTTGATTGCTTTTATACTTGCTGGGACACTATTAACGTTGATTTACGTTAATAGCACTGTAAGAAGATATTAACAATGAAATTTCCAAAAGCACTTAGCATCCCATAATTGGAGTTAAATGACAAAAAAAATGAGGGGATAATAAAGTAGAGAGAGAGACAGAATTTTTGACAATACTCCCTCTAAACTGTATTTTCCAGGAGGAATTGGAGCAGGACAATTTCATAAAAGAATAAAGTCACCCATCAGGAAGAGAACACTTGTACTGACTCAGAAGGTGAGGGTGAATGGAGCTGCAGGTGCAGCACGACTTCCCTCAGAGTCCCAGCTGTGCACACCAGGGCTGGCAGCTCCCGTGTCGGGACTGAAATCCAGGAAATGGCACTGGGAGGCTGCTGCAGCAGGGACCTCGAAGGGGGCAGAAATGAGCCAGGTTTCCTCTGCTGAGGCTGAGGTTTCCCAAGGGAAGGACAGAAATGGGACTCTGGTGAAGGTGCTGCGGGGTCAGCCAGGATCCCAGAGGTGAAACTGGCCCAAGCAGCCAAACCTGACCGCACAACTCCCTACGACTTCCTCTGATCACAAATCTGCTAAACCAAACTTAATTTACTTTTTTAAAGCAGAATTTCCACAAATTCTACTTTGACATCACTTGGATACTGTTTTTAAAATTCTCTTTCTATTAAAAAAGCATCAAAGTGCTTTTTTGTTAAAAAATGCTTCACTGATCTCATCACTAGACATTAAAACAGCTCAGTCAGGGAACACACAGGGCAATGTGACAAATCGTATGAAAACTTGGAACAAAAAAGTAATCTTGAAACAAAAATCTTAAACCAGACAACATAAAGAAACAAAACACCTTGATTGGCTTTGAGTAGCTCTGGGAAAAAATGCCAAAAATGTTTGTAGGGAGGTGTTTTATCAGTTTTGTTTAAATGACATTTTTGTGGGGGTCAGAAGGGAGATTTGACAAAACGTTTTCAAGCAGTTTTAATCAATAAAATAGCTACAAAAATATTATGTTGCAAGAAGATTGTTTTGTCATTTCACTCAGACCAGGAGGGAAGCTCATGTCAGACTTCTGTTAAAAAGAAATCATTTCGGTGGCATTTTATGGCCCACTATAACATGGAAGAAAGTCATTGTAGAAGTTGAACTACAGAGTAGTGAATGAAAACTCCTGGCTGTAGTCAGGAAAACAAATGTGTAGCAACAAGTCTCACCAAAGCAATGACACATCAGGTGTGGGATGCAAAAATGGGCAAAGCAGAGGAAATCTTAGACATGACCAAACCCTCAGCTCTGAGATCCACAGACTTGTTTGATCAGAGGGGATGCTGGGATCTCACAGCCTGGTGACCCCATCCCCAAATTCAGTCATGAAGCTGCTGTTACAGCTTTTAAAATATAAATGTATATATATATATAAGCATAAATGAGCAACCTGGTCTAGTGGAAAGTGTTCCTGCTCGTAGCAGGGGCTGGAACTAGATGAACTTTTAACATCCCTTGCAATCCAAACTATTCTGGGGTTGTATGATAAATACTGATGTACAAACCTCAGCTGAGCAGGGATCTGTGAGACAGGTAAGTGGCTCGTGACCTGTCTCGTCCCACATCAACCCACCTCAAGTCTGCAGTTGTCCAGCTGCAGATTGTGGCAGAGATCAGCTGGGGAATGAGTTCTTTTGTGTGACACAAACCATGATTGTGCTGGTCAGGAAACAGAGGATTTGTTATTATACAAAAGCAAAAAGATTTCTTCTCAGCCAATATTTCCCTTCGATGGGAGAGTGACTGTTTCACAGGCAGGGCTCTATTTTGGACAGTGCCACCTTCACTGAGTTAAAAACAAACAAACAAACCTCAACCCAATCCATTTTATCAGCAGGAACCACATTTGCTTACACAGAAGATCTGTCAGCAGCCCAGTGTAAATAGATCAAATAGAGCTGACATGCTACTAAATTTAATATGCATCCTTGTGTCTTTAAAATTCCCATCTACCCACGCATTTCAAAGGTAAGTTTGTGGATTTCTTAAGTAATTATATTTCAATAACAGGCGAGAGAGAAACACCTGGAAACCTAACAAAACCACTGACT
This sequence comes from Picathartes gymnocephalus, assembly GCA_013390045.1. Classification (NCBI taxonomy): domain Eukaryota; kingdom Metazoa; phylum Chordata; class Aves; order Passeriformes; family Picathartidae; genus Picathartes; species Picathartes gymnocephalus. The sequence goes on along the minus strand of WEKY01013864.1, from coordinate 379,731 downwards.
GCTACATAAATTAAAAACTGATTGATGGATGGAGAACTTAGATGAATCGTTAAATTGGCACATGATTGGGAAAACAGACCCAAGGCTTGTGTCGGGCCCAGCTCAGCAGACCGTAACAGACACGAACCCAAAGGAACAGGCACGCAGGCGCAGCAAGGGCTAAGTGCTCACTGCTAAGTGCTCGGTACCCAAAGGCTGGTGCTGCACGGGCACCAGCGCGGAGGAGAAACACAGAGCTGCAGAGCCGGGAACTGGCATGGAGGTGTACGAGGACACAACTCTCCCCCACCCCGTCACCCTCCTGGCTGTTCTCCCACAACCTGTTCCCAACCTGCTCGCCACTGCTGCAGCAAATCCCACGTCCATGGGGCTGACACAGCCAGAGGGCCCGAGGGGAGCCGGGCTGACACGAGGGAGCCAGGAAATGGCTATTTCTGCAGCAGAAGTATCAGAGATAAGCAGATTGTACGAAGAGGAGAGAGAAGGTGGCCATGCCCCTGAGAGCGACACTGATCCCTGCAACACCAAATCCTCCCAAGGGCCCAGCACCACACTGGCCTCTCCAATCCGTGCCACTGGCCAGCGCCTGCAACATCTCAAGTGGGAAAATGTAATTTTATTAAGGCTCTTGCAGCTTCACTCTCAGCATCTGCACTGCAGCAGAGCATACAAAGGGAGGTTATGAAGAATTTCTCATTATGGCCACAGGCGCAGACTCATAACATCCTCTGGCCAGCCTCGGTTAATAAAGCTCCTGCTCAGCCCACCTGCCCCCAGCCCCTCGCCCACAGGTGCCCCTGCCCTGGGCCACCCTGTGCATCTCCCCCTCAGCCCTCACGGACAGGAAACTCCTGCTTTGTCTTTCCTAACTCTGACTGCATGGGCACCTTCATTTGCAAACCTGCTCTTGGAGGCCCAGAGCTGTAATTAATCCGTGTCACAGGAAAGATGTAGTGTCGGGAGAATTTATGGCTGGCTCTGAGCTGCCGTGATGAGCAGGGGCACCTCAGCCCCTTGTGATATAAATGCCTCTGCTAATTGGATTGCAGGAGCTAATCAGGAGCTGGAGAGAGAATGAAGGCGCTCAGCCTCCCCGCTGCTGGCGTGGGCTGATAAAGCTGGCAGCCACGGGAATTGCATCTGCGGGAATTGCATCCCGGCCCGAGATGGCTATCGCGGGCTGCCCGGGGCTGCGGGCTGGGGCGGCCGCGCCCCAGAGCACGGAGGGGGCGGCTCTGCAGCGAGGTGGGTCACCCTGCTGCCCCTGGGCAGGGACGGGGGCTCTGCACACCCACACGGGGCTCTGCACACCCACACAGGGCTGTGCACACACACCCACGGGGCTGTGCACACCCACACGGGGCTCTGCACACCCACACAGGGCTGTGCACACACACCCACGGGGCTGTGCACACCCACAGCGCTCTGCACACACCCACGGGGCTGTGCACACCCACACGGGGCTCTGCACACCCACACAGGGCTGTGCACACACACCCACGGGGCTGTGCACACCCACAGCGCTCTGCACACACCCACGGGGCTGTGCAGGTGGGCCCTGAGCACGGGGAGGAGCTGGGTGCACCTGGCCAGGAGCTGTCCCGAGGACACGCTGCTGGCTGCTCCGGCCTGCGGCACCTCGGGCAGCGGCACCTCGGGCAGCGGCACCTCGGGCAGCGGCACCTCGGGCAGCCCTGCGCCGGGGTGTGACCATGGCACTGCACGGCCGCCTGGCCTGGCCGGTGTTGCAGACACCCCATGGCCCCCCTCAGCACTCCTTGGGGTCTCCATTGCTGACCTCAAGCATTAAAAGGGGCTGAATACTCAATGATCCCAACACCGTGTCTGTTGACACCTTTGGTACGTGCCTTTTCCCAGAAAGACAGAAAGCCAGAGAGATGAGGTGGAAGGGACACAACAAGGACACCCCTGCAGTAGGAGTGAGGTTGACTATGCCAGGAGTAAACTGGGAGAACGTCACCGGTTACACATGTGCTCCACACACCGCACGGGCCATCACATGGTGGCTGGGCAGGCGGGAGGTGGCTCCTGAGGATGGGCTCAGGATGCTCCGAAGATGTTCTGAGTCCAGCCTTCACAGAATGTTAAAGCTCTATGATCATCCCCAGCTCCTGACCAGGGCAGACCTGTCCACAGGGAGATGGGAAGAGTCCTGAATGGAGAGGTCTGACCTGGCTCTCCACCCACACAAACCAAACACATGCAGGTCCCCACTGGAGAACAGGGTTTTTTTGCAATCTAAGGCTCTTCCACATTCAAACAGCTTTTCTGTCTTCTCCATGTCCTTCTTATTGCCCTTTGTTTTCATCTCTGCCTCCCTTTCTTACAAATACATGGATTAGAAAGTAAATCCTGAAAATGATGACTAAACCCAGCCATCCCTCTTTACAGAAACACTTTCCCACCTTCTTAAACCTTTTTGGAGGCACGAGGGAAAATAACCCTTGTATTTATGCAAATTTCAAAGTGGTGTGTGATGATGGAAACAAAACAGTGCTGGAGCGCAGCCAAGGCATGGCACCGACAGGGCCTCTCAGCTGCTCGCCTCCCGATTCTTTGGGGGAAGCAGCTGTAGAGAAATGAAAATACAGAAGCCCCCGCACGTACCCGCCACCGCCCGCGCGCATTCCAGCACCCGTCACCTCGGAGGCGGCAGGATGCGGGCTCTGGCCAGGCACTGCCTGCAGCCTGGAGCACCCTGTCGTCCCCCACAAGCCTCCCTGTCCCACTGTTCCAGATTCCCCTTTCAGGAATTTACAAACATTTTCCGCAGATCAATATCTGTATTGATTATTCATTGTGAGCGAGTCGTGTGTCTTTGGTGATCCAACCTGGCAGAGTGAGCAGCCAAAGGCTGCAGCAGATACGGGGAGGAAAGAAAAGGAGAAAAAAGCCCTACAGAAGGCGAGAGAGACCCAGATCTGGCTGAGTTTGCTGCTGCCAGCAATGGAGATGGATGGAGAGGAAGGAAGGAAGAAAATGGGAATGGCATGAAAAGGAATGAAGAGACAAGAGAGCCGAGGAGAAAAAGCGAGAGCAGGAAAAACAAAGTCACCGCTGGAGAACTGGTGCCGGGGCATGCCGGCAGCCTGGAGAGATTCCAGCCTTGTGCTCGCCCTTCTGCACAGGGATGCGATGGACTTACTGCTTCGGGAGTGAAAAGTGACTCACGGTTTTGGTATCTGCTACGTAAGAGCTTTGGGGGGATTCCTTGGCTGGCTGACAGAAAGGGAAGAAAGCAGCAGCAGTGAGGTAAAACGCGATCCCTTCCTCCTGCCTTCCTGGGAATACGCGTCGCCTGGGCTGGCTGGAGCAGCTCGCTGCTCGCTTATGATATGCAAAAGGAGAATAATTAAAAGCGCCAGCATCACTTGCAAAGTGAGTAAACACAAAGCCTTTCAAAACATGCTCTTCAGCTAATGAGAAGCTGTAATTTCTTATACTTAAAGGCAAAAAAGACCCTGATGAGGCTCGGTGGAGTGTGCGCGCGCGCCTGCGTGTGTGTGCATGTGTTTGTAGATATGAGAGAATCAGTTAATTGTTGATGATGTTTAGAAAAGGGATTATGAGAAAAGACACTGAAATGATGACAGGGAACATCTTGGATCAGAGCCAGAGAAATAAAATAATCAAGGACAATCAAGCCTGCAGCTCCGGAGAAAGCGCCGACTGTTCTGCCAGGGACTTGGAAGGAATTTCCCCGCGCTGCCGAGCTGCAGCTGGAATACGTGCTTGGCACCAGGAGAGAGAACTGCAAGGAGCAGTTTGCTTGGAGCATGAGACAACAGAAGAGAGAACTATGGAGCTCTGCTATAATTCAGAGGTTAAACAGCTTTGTCTGCTTATGTGTCAGGTAGAGACTTGGTTTTGTCCACATCTGACCGGCCCTGAAAATGCAACTTCTGAAGTCCCCTGGCTGAAGCCGGAGCTGAGGATTCTCCAGATGCCTCTCCAGAACTACTGTGACGTTATGAAAACAAAGGAAAGGGAGCTCGAGGAATTAAGTTCTCCTGTGGCTGCAGGACCTGATGGACCTGACCATGGAAACTGTCTCCGGAATCGATTCCTTCCTTAATTCTGGAAATCAGAACCCCCTTGCTCCAGCTGGGGATTGCAGCTCACAAGCACACGGGAAAGGTGGCGGTCATCGGGAATACCAGGAGCAAGCTTTCCTTCCAACCTGGGCATCTAGCTGCTGTCCTGAACGGATGGATTTTAATAAATGTTGGCTTTCTCTTGGGCTGAGGTTGGGTGGGGAGAGAGAATAAAGGGCAATTTAAACCATCCCGTGACTGCTGTGTTGTCAGTGAGCTACAGAAATGCCGTCCCTTTGTTTTGGATGCTAAACTCCGTCTGACTTCATTGTTGCTGGATTTTGGCACGTTACACTCTGGGCTTCTCCAGCAGCAAAAACACATGGTCTATTAAAGTGGGAATCTTTGGGGACGCGGAGGCAGAGGAACGAGCCAATCATACGTGGCTTTTGCACATCCCCCGTTTTGCAGCTTTGCGGAAAGCGTTCCGGATGGTGTGGATGGTAGGTACGCTGTGCCCAGGAGGGCGGGAGGGCAGCGGGGGCGCGGAGGGGCCGCGGGCGCGCGGCGGAGCCGGGATGTGCCACGGCCGCGGCCGCTCAGGGCTGCCAGGCAGACAGCCCTTCCCTGCGCCCGGCTCGCCGAGCCTGCTCGGACCTGAGCGGAATCTTAAACGGCCCCGAGCAGATTAGCATATTAACCAGCGCTGCCCGGGCGGTGTCAGCCCCGCAGCCGTGGCCATCGCGGGGCACTGCCTGTCAGACGCTCACCCGGCTCCTTTGTCACAGCCCTTTTTATATTTGTGTTTGGCTTTTGTTTCCCAATCAGACCCTAGAAATTCATTAACAGCAATGAAAGGCGGGGATGCAAAAACCCTACTGAAAACAAATGATCTGTTTAAAGCGGTGCTGGGGCTGAAAGGAGGGGGTTCGTGGCGCCGGCACTAGAGGAGAAGGAAATCCTGCCACCTGGAAAATACCTGGACATGCGTGTCCTTCCCCGTGCCAAGGCTCCAAGGAGACAGCTACCACAAAGCCGGTGGTGTGTGTAAAGATGTTGTAGCATTGTCTTTACAGAGCCTCAAACAAATACCAGCGACTGGTCAGAAGGAGAGGTCGGTCCTCATTGTCCCTGCTCCGGCTGCCGGTAATGCCGGAATTCCTCCCTGGTACTCGATGAGCTTTAATTAGAAACAACTTTCGGTGCCTGTAAAGATTTAAAATCACTTGACTTTTAGAATCACTCGAGTTCATTCACACGGGTCCTCTGCTCTGGCCCAGCAGTGTCCTTCAGCCAGCAGCCCCAGCGGGAAGGTGTGCTGGCCACAGGGGACGGCGTGGACCGGGCACTGCCACTGTCCTGGACCTGGCCCCAGAATGCTGGACCTGACACCAGGCTCTTCAGGTGTCTTCCTCTCCTGTGCTATTTCTTAGATTATTTCACAAATGTTACTGTCCCCTAAAGTGTCACATGGTTGTGAGAATAAAAACATTTAATCCAAGCATGGCCTTTTTATCAGAATTGATCAAATAAGGGAAAAACTGAAATAACCTATGTTGTATGATTTTTATTTGCAAATGGTGTGTGTGGGCTTTAAATATCACAGAGGCACAATTTACGTATTTGTCAACAGGATTTTTAGGCAAATCTGAATGTCCTCAGCCCCAGAGCTCCGTGCCCAGTGTGCCCATCTGTGGGGCTGGATGCACAGCCAGGGACACCCTTCTCTGCATCCCCGAAAATGTGTCCCTGGCACAGTTCTCTGAGCTCTGGGAGTCTGTGATTTGTACCTTTGGGAACCAGAAATGTTAGCAGGGAAAAGGGAAGAGCGCTTCAGCCCCTTTGTCACTCTGTACCCAGCTCCTCCACTGGCTGGGTTCCATGGGCAAAGGCTCCAGGGCTCTGTCTGTGTCCAGTGAGGTATCCCACTAATTCCAGCTGATTTCACCAGCTCAGAACCACAGACAGACAACACAAAGATTTTATCTGTTGGAGAAATTGGAAGAAACTCTCTCAACACCTGCCACACATCTACATTTTTCAGTGAGGAAAACAACAATGACAAAGGAAACCTCTCCAATTTGTACCTGGTAAAGACATGCTGGATAACCCTACACTTACGTACTTTAATCTATCTCCATAATTAGATAAAGTAACTAAATCCCTTAAGAACCTTCAAAATTTATCCTAAACTAGCACCAGTCCTTGTCATTAAACTTTTAATTGTAAATGCAGGAAATAATGGTGAAATCACAGAATCCTAGAATGGTTTGGGTTGGAAGGGACCTCAAAGCTCATCCCATTCCACCCCCTGCCCTGGGCAGGGACACCTTCCACTGTCCCAGGTTGCTCCAGGCCCCATCCAGCCTGGCCTTGGACTCTTCCAAGGGGGCAGCCACAGCTTCTCTGGGCACCCTGTGCCAGTGCCAAATGTTTGCTGTTTGCTCAGGTTCCCACTGACCCTGGCTGGACTGTTGATGTGGTGCCAATGGGTTTTGAAGTCTCTGAAATAAAACCACATTTTTACAGCAACTTCTGAAAGAGCCTTGTGCTAGTTAAGAAGTATTTTGGGAAATCACATGAGAACTGTCTCTCATATGCCAGCATATCACCCAGGTGATGAACTGCAAACACGCTCCCAGGCTTTTTTCTTGGCATTGAAATAAAATAGAGGAAAGTTACTAAAAATACATCATATTCTTATACAAGAAAATCAAGGTGTACATTAAAAGACAGTAAAAAATACCCTCTTGTACCCTGAAATACAGCCTTGGTCCCACATTCTCCCCTTCCTCTACACTTATGGAAGAGCAATTAGCCACTAAATAGGTAATTATAACAATATCCCATAATTAAATCTATGAAACTATAGCAGAGTATGAACAAGGGCCTCTTCCTCACCAGGTTGAAATCAAAGCCTTCGGTTTAATGACCAAGTCTACTCTAGGTCCAAAAGAACCATTCTGACTAGCATGGAGAAGAAAGTTCTGTTTTACAGGGGAAGTGAAGACTGTGTTCTGCTGACACAGAACCAAAATTACTGATCTTTCTCCCTCAGCTGGTTAAGGCTTGGAGTCTCTTCTGAAAGCACGAGCCTCACAGCATCCTGCCCTTTGGCAAAATAAAATTGTACCTGCTTGTACCAGCTGTACAAATTTAAAAGTTACAATTCTGCTAAACAAAAGCCAATTTTCCCATGGACATTAGAAGAGTAACTCTCCTCTAAAGGCTTTCTCCTTGTCTTCTTTCCACTTGTGTGAGGTCCTTCCATACTCGCCCCACACTTGCTTTTCATCACCTGTGTTTGTCTCTACAACACAATTTTAATATGTTAAAACTCCAACCTGCAGTTTTAATTAACTAAGATGCTCAAACCAATCACCTGAAAGCTCCCCAAGGTTTTCACTGCCCATCTCTTTCACCCCAGGACCAGGGGTTTTTTTGAGTTTGTGTCACCTTCTCACAGCCCCATCACCCCACTCAGTCTGATGAAGCTCTGAGGTTGGGCAGGAACCCCACAGCACAATCCCACTTTTTCTGCCACTGTCATTAATGGGAACAGCACACAGATTGGTCCCAAAAGGGAGTCCTTTTGCAGGTGCTAGGTGTTTTTAAAGAAAACTTGCAATCTCTAATACAACAAAATCAGTCGAGGCATCAGAGTGTGAGAAAGTCACAACTGACCACACGTGTTGTCTCTCCAAAATCTTTAAAGCTGTCCCCATGCCACCTCCTCCCACCTTCTCAGTGCTTTTCTGTCATTTCTGTGCTCCATCCATCATTTCCTCCTCTCATTCTCATATCAAAATCAAGAACAATGACCGCGGGGAAGGTGGGATTTCAGCATTGCCATTCCTCCACAAAATCTCTGGATTCAGTTCACAACACCTGAAGAACACCATTCACCCCTCTCAAAGAACACCAAGGCCTGGAGTATTTCCTAAATAAATGGGAAAAAGCAGATGCTTTGCTCAGGATCCTGTGAGATATTGAGAGCACAAAGCAAATGAGTGTCTGCCTATTGCACAATTTCCCAAGGTTTCCATTACATTTGTAAGTCTGATGATTCTCAAGAAATTGAAGTGTGCACTCGTATTGTAAACAAAATACTTCAGGTAAAAATGTAGGAAGAAAAAAGGAAAGAAACCTTCTTTAAAGGATAAAACTCTCCCAAAAACTAAATACACAGAAAAAAAGTCAACTCCAAATTTACATTTCTCAGTTTTCCATCAAGACAGAGAACTCTGATGAGTACCTTTTGAAATCTGCCGTTAATCTTGCCATTGCTATCGGTATGACACAAGGTTAGTTTGGTAATACCACGTATCCCAGACATTATGAATGACCTTTTAATGACTAAGAATATAAAAATATTTTAAAACCAGGTACTTCACAGTGACTCACTGAAGTCTATTGACACACAAAATAATTTTGAATGGAGTTACTACACTTGGACCACAGGTATTTTTCCAGTGCCAAATCTCATGGTGGGGATACTGGTAGGAAGGAAATTTTTCCCATGTAGGAAATTTTTCCCACTGGTAGGAAGGTATTTTTCCCATGTTGAGGAAAATGTATTTTCTGCCAGCACATCATTTACCATCGTTTTGGGAAACTCATATTTATGAATTGTAACAGACCGTCCAAATATGATTTACTTTCACCAATACACATGGAAAATGAACCAGACCAGGAGTCTCATCCTTTCCTCGTCCTTCCTTATGGCTGTTTGATTAGGACAGACATTCAAGGGACAGTTTTCCTGCTAAGAAGATTAAGCCAAGGGCACTAATCACTTGGCCTCTTCTTTAATGACAGAAACTAACAGTTAAGGTCAACATAAAAAATTAAATAACAGAGCCCTGATGGTTCTTCGCCAGTCCACACAGAGCTGCAGCCTGGCAAGGCTTTGTAGACACGTAGAAAAAACATAATCTATGGATGGCCTTGTTCAAAAAACACATTTTCATTGCAAATAAGAGGAACCAACACTACTGGCCAGATAGTGAGGCGCTCAGAACCACTTCAGGCAGGTGGCATTTAAACAAAGCCACAGCACCATGAGAAGGAGGAGTGAGCAAACCCTGCAGCTCAGGGAGCACAAAGAGCCCTCCACTGTGCCTGAGAACAGCTCTGTTACATGTAATCACATCTCTCCTAATCCAGGTGATTTACATTACGCATCCCAGGAGGGCGACCAACACAAAAATCACTTCTACAAGGCTTATGAAAATTAGGTCTTCCTACCTCACTGTGGAAAGGTGGAGATGTCACAGGATCTGGTGCCAATGAGCAGAGCAGGGGAGATGGTTCCTATTCAGACCAGAAAAAGTCAGTACGAACTCTCCAGATCAAAGCCTGTAAATAAAAGAATGGGAAGGATATAAAATATTTTGAAGGATTTGGAATAATGCACCAAAAGAAATAGAAGTTTGGGTACAGCATGCAGCCATTAATACTTTTTGTGTTCAGTTCCAACCCAGTCAACATTCCCAGCCATTCCATCTCCTCTGTCTGGCTGCTCAGGTATCCAGCAGGGGAGCAGAGACACCAGTAGGGAAAACAAGCACAGTGAAGAGGCAGGGAACACAGCTTGATTCAGGAAAAGTCTTCTGCTTCCCAAGGAAAATCCTCCTTTTGGGCGCACAGCTTGGCACCTGGGTGGGCAGCTGACCAGGAGGTGTCATGTAACTGATGCCAGGAGGTTTTTGGGACAGGAACTTTCCCATACCAGTCGTGGTTCCTGCTGCAGTCACACATCTGTGACTGTCAGGGATTTATAACTAGAAATTACAGAACTCTCATGAAATACTGTTTGCTATTGCCCAGTTTGTTGCTCCTCTGTCTGTGCTCTACACCTGAAGCTGTGGCTGTCCCTGGATTCCTGGAAATGTCCCAGGCCAGGCCGGACAGGGCTTGCAGCAGCCTGGGACAGTGGAAGGTGTCCCTGCCCATGGCAGGGGAGGGATGAGATGAACGTTCAGGCCCTTCCAACCCAAACCATTCTGGGATTCTGTGACACACTGAGGGACACAAGCGTGTGTGAGACACACCCAGGGGAAAGGCTAAAGCACCACACATCCAAAGCTTGGTTTAAACCAACGGGAAAAGGAAGTTATCTGAAATAAAAAAGGTACTTTCAGGAAAATGGAAGTTGTTTCCAAACAATAAAAATAGAAAAGGATATAAACCCAGCACACTAAGTGCAAACCCATGATAAGGCAAGGCAAAACAGGGTCTGGAGAACAATCATCAGAGTTTGTAGAGCTATTAAAAGCTTCTCCAACACAAAAGCAGGAAGCTTGTCTGTCACCCAGAGCTGCTGATAGATGGGCAAGGAGTAAAGGGGGGAATTAAGAAAGATAAGGGCACAGCAGCAAAATTAAATTAATTCCTTGCACTGCTGTTCACTATGCAGGGGTCAGCAGGGTTCATATGCCACAGCAACAAATCACCAGAGGCCGACAGTGCTCCCTCAAGGAGCCCAAATATGAAATTGCTGAACTTTCTTCCTTTGCATCTGAGGACTGGAAGGTGACAAATTTTTACAAAAGGCTTTAGGAGTGACCCTGGGAATGACTGACCACAAAGTCTGATTTCCAGAACAGGCAAAAGGGTAAAAAACTGATCAGAATTAGCAGCAATGAATAAACACATGTCTGGAGCAGAGCTTGAAAGACAAGAGGAGAGTTTATATATACAGATCCAAATCATCTGATGGGGAACCAGCCCTGCTAATACAGGAGATTTGGGCTGATACACTGGAATCTGATTTTCTAAAAGCTTTTCTAGAACATCCCTCACTAAAGGCTCTTAAAGAAACTAAACTGTCATGGAGTAAGAGGGATTAATCTTCCTGTGAATTCCTGATAAAAAGACAGGAAAAAAGGGGCACAAACACAATGTTAGCAAGGGATGGAGGAGAAATTCTGCACTGCTCCAGCTGAGTCATTAATAACTTGCAAGAGGAGAAAGCAAAGTGACACACAGGTAATGAGGGTAATGTGCAGACTTGTTCAGAAAAGTGAAGTTCAAGAGAGAAGAGCTCCTGCCAAACCTCCCAGAGTTCAGACTGGAGCCACAGTGCCAGTGCACATCTGTGTCACGAGCCATACAATGGGATCCATTACTTGGACTTTGGCAGGGGTTGTGAGCCCGGATTCCCCTGGTCTGTGAGGTGGCACTGGAGATGTGACAACTGTCCTTTGGTTAGGTCCTGGTGAATACCTGGCTCCATCCTCTGACTGGCTGATCAAAGAAGGAAAGCTTTGCCATGGCTGTGAGAAATCTCCCTGCAAACACCTCCCACCTTGGAGGATCGTGCTCTGAATCCAGTTGCAAACGGGCCGCAATCCCTTTCATTGTTCTGCGATGGATGCAGGTGCGCGGGGGCTGCTGAAGCTGCTCTCGCCCTGCCCAGGACTGTGCCCATCAGCGGCTCACTGCCCCGCTCCCGGTGTCACCCTGGTGACACAGGCCACGTCCCCTGGCTGGGGCAGATGGAGAGAAACGGTTCTGAACCTCTCACAAAAGGGCTGTTTTCTGCAAAGGGTTCTCTCCTGGAAGGAGGCTTGTCCCTCTGCCTGGCCTTGCCAGCTCCTCTCCTGGACTCTGGAACGACACGGGAATCCCTCCTGCCCGGCTGAACCTGGCTGGGAGCTTCCCCAGCATGGCAGGGAGCTTTCCCGGCAGCAGCTGCCTTGATTCTGCAGCAGCTGAGTTCCTGTACGGCAAAGAAAGAGCATCTGACAAAGCCCACACTAAATTAAACCCGAGTCCTTCTCGCCAGCACGGAGACAAGGGGGGGTTCCCGACGCCTGCCCAGGGCGGGCAGCACCTGCCCCTCGCGGGGCCAGCGGCTCGGGGCGCTCCCTTTGTCCCACCACGTGCCCACATACTGAGGCCACTTGTTCCCCTCTGATCGCAATTAGCACCGTGCCAAATTCCTCGTGCCCCGCGCTAATTCGAGAGGACGGGCATGTCACACCCTGCCAAGAATTACAGCCACTGCCAGCCGGGGCAGCCCGACCCTTTCATTAGGCCTTTGTTTCAGAAGTGAGGGCTCACGGACTCCCTTTCTTTGTCAGAAATACCCGTGCAGGCGCCGGAGGAGGCCGGAGCTGCGGACCTGGCCCGAAGGATGCTGTGCGTGTGACTGAGCCAGGCGCGGGGCTCTGCCACACTCCCTGCTCCGTCCCACGAACCCGCAAATTTAGCAAAAGCAGCTGTCTCCGGGGGCTGAAAGCCCAGCGCTGCACCACCGCTGCAGAGCTGTGGGACACAGCACGGAGCACGTCCCTCCCTCCCTACCGCCCGGAGCAGCCACGGAGCGAGCAGCAGGGACACGGCGCACGCTGCAGCCGCTGCCCTGCCCGGGCCACACGGACGCCACCGTGAACGGCCGAGACGGAAAGGGAGAGCGCACTAAGGCCCTGTGGCATTTCCTTCTGCTGTGCTGCAGCCGCTCTGGCACCCAGGCAGCTCCCACGGAGCCATCGGAGCCTCACACAGGGAGCAGGGAGGGCTCTCCAGTGAGCTCAGGCCGTGCCCAGGGGCAGACCCAGCCACAGGGTGATAAAAACACGCTCTTTGCTGCTTCTTGTCTCCTGCTGTCATTTGAACATCACTCCTGACCTCATCTGGGGATGCCCAGATCCACAAATTCTGCCTGCCAAGCTGGTGATGTTCCTAACATTTCTGGGTGGTGATTCTCTTCAGCCTGGTGTCAGGCAGAACAAAATAACAGAATTCTTTGTGTTGGAAAAGGCCTCTAAGCTCACTGAGTCCGGCCATTCCCCAGCACTGCCATGGCCACCACTGCCCCACGTTCCCAGGTGCCACATCTGCATGGTTTTTAAACCCCCTGGGGATGGGGACTCCAGCACTGCCCTGGGCAGCTGTGCCAGGGCTGGACAGCCCTTTCCAGGAAGGAATTTCTCCCAGTACCCAACCTTGCACAGAATCAGCAGTTTGGCTTTTGAAGGACACTCTGCTCTCCTGAAACCAGCCTGTCTGCAGCACCCAAGGCTGTTGTAACCTGTACGTACAGGCTGCTGTAAAACCTCAGCAATTCCCGCTGATTCCAAGGAGGATGTTGTGAATTACCGAATCTGTCACGTTAGCAGCACGAGGGCAAACTGTTCAGACAGAACAACGCTTCACAAAATGCAATTTAACTTATTTTCTTAATTGTGGGCTGATTCTGATTTATGTTAATTCATAACAGATTATGAACTCTATTATGTAATTGGAAAAATGACCATAAAACTTTCACAATGCCAGAGAGGTTTTTGGTTATTTGGTATTTTACACTCCATCGGTTACGAGGGCTGGCATACACATGGCTGGGCCTGTGTCCCCATGTCCCCTCCTGACAGACCCACCATCGATTGCAGAGCACAGCCCGGCTCCACACAGCAGATGAAGCCATTTATCGAGCACTGGGGTTGCTCTGTGAGGGACTGACAAAGAGACACAGATCCGCCGTGGAGAGGCTGGGGCACATCAGGATGTGCCCAGGTCTTGCCCCAGCCCCGGGAGTGTCCAGGGTCAGGCTGGACGCGACTTGGAACACTCTGGGATAGTGGAAGGTCCCTGCCCAAGGCAGGGGGTGGGACAGGATGAGCTCTGAGGTCCCTTCCAGCCCAAACCATTCTGGCATTGTACAATGAGGAGCTGGGGCTGACTGGGGGCCGCTCTGGGTCACATCCTGCTCGGCCACCCGGCGTGGGAAGAGGATGGACCAACAGCAGCTGAGGCCCCAGGGGAAAGCGACATCCCCAGTATCTCAGGGAGGAAAACCCCCAGCAGAGCACGGCAGCAGGACATAGTATTGTTACATCTTCAATCCTGGCGGTAAGTTTTTTTGCCACAGTGAGGGGCTGGGTGTGCAGCCACCATCCAGAACCACCTTTTGGAGCTGTAATTGGTTTTCAATGATTATATCTTTTCCTGCGTTACTGCTGTACATGGCTGGGTTTTGTACGATACTGAAAATCAATAAAAATGCATGAAAAAATCTTCTCCCACCCTCCTTAAAAGTTAAATAATCTTGTTAGGATTCTGGCACTGCTATTTTAAATGAGTCAGTCTTTGGTTTTTGTCCCAAGCCTGGACTCGCTGGGGTCTCTCCCAGGACCCTGGCTGGGAGCTGGGGCAGGTAGGGCCAGGAGTGCCCCTGCCCTCTGACGCACACAGGGACTGGCTCAGGACACAAGGTGCTGTCACCTCTGTCACCTCACACACTCTGGCTTACACAGAGGACTTGGAGCCAGGAGGGAGACGGACTCTCCCCCCAGTTATGGGAAAGCCTGTGGCAGGAGGAGCCAGTGCTTCTCGCGTTGCTCTGATGTCCCTCTGCACGGCTCCTCAGGACCAATGAAAGCAAATGTGTTCCCAAACTCACCACGCACCACCAAAATCACTGGGGTTTTGTTTCCTGACATATACAACAAACCATAAAAACACAGAACTTTTTGGGTGGGAAGGGACCTCACAGCCCATCTCATCCCACCTCTGCCATGGGCAGGGACACCTTCCACTACTCTGGGTTGCTCCAAGCCCTGTCCAGCCTGGCCTTGGACACTTCCAGGGATCCAGGGGCAGCCACAGCTGCTCTGGGCACCCTGTGCCAGGGCCTCCCCACCCTCACAGAGGAGGATTCCATCCCAATACCCCATCTATCCCTCCCCTCTGATAGTGGGAAGCCATTTCCCCTGGTCCTGGCACTCCAAGCCCCTGTCCAAAATCCCTTCCCAGATCTCCTAAGCTCCTTTAGGCACTGGAAGGGGCTCTAGTGTCTCTCCAGAGCCTTCTCTTCTCCAGCTGAACCTAAAGAGAATAAAAGTAGAAAAAACCCCCACAACAACCTATTTAGTCTCCACTCCAGATTAGGATTGGGGTAGAGATGCTACAGGAGGTGACGAGGTGATGAGATGAGGACAGGGGAGCTCCTTAAGGAGATGCAGGGATTCGGGGCAGTGTAACCAACAGGCAGCAATTCACGGCTCCAGGAACAGGAGCCCCACCTGCTGCTGCCAGGGCAGGCAGTGCGGGGGGAATGCACAGCTGGACAAGGGGCAGGACACTCATGAACACCCCCAGCACCCGACCCTGGGGAACCCTGGTACAGCCTCATCCCTTTTGGACATGGGGATATGAATCCACTGTTTTGTTCTGGCTCACTGACTGACCATCAAACCCAGAGCCTGAAAAGAGTGCTTCACGTTAAATTGAAACATTTATATTCCTGAAGAAAAACCAAAAATAATTTGAGTTTGATAAGAATATTTTGTTTGACACAAGCAAAACTTTTCATTTGGACTGTGGGGTTTTTAAAAAGTTCTGTTTCAAAAGAAAACCTTGCTAACAAAATGTAGTGATTTCAGGTTTTTTCTGATTTTTCTAAAATATCTTCACTTCAATTCAATCTCTTCCATTTAACATAGCTTTGCAAACTTTTAAAATCTGTTTTTCTGAAAATAAATTATTTCCCTCTGTGTCTGGGTCCCCACAGGAGCCTTTGCTTTGCAATGAACACATACACACATCTCTGAGTTCAGTATTTTGTCACATTAGCCTGGCCCCAGTCTGGATTACCTCAGGAATTAAAGCCTTACATAAACACAGCATTTAACTCCATTACAATATAATAATGATTTTTAAACAACGTTGTAATAGGTTCTATAATTTCTTTTTTAAGTGCATATTATTGTACTGCCACAGTTTCCTTCGCTCTGTAACAGCCCAGTCAAAGCAACAGATACAAAGGTAAACACAACTGGGAAGGTACTGAGCACTATGTGGCCTTTTCCCAGGTTTAGAACTTGCTTTTCCCAGCTGCCAGCTGCTCCACAGACAGCCCGTGCTAAATGTGGGACAATTTGTGTATTCTTAAACTAAAATATTTTTCAGTTAAAGCAATGCATAAATTATTTATTCATTTGTATTTGCATTTAAATACTTGAAAAATGTCCAAATTAACTGCTTTGAAAATTGTTCCAGAACTTCCCCCTAGGCTGTGACCTTGTGGCCAAGTTGACCCTCAAAGCGAATTGAAAGAAGGGCTCACACTGAACGTCCATCAGCTCTGGATGTGCTTTGCCCAGAGAACCAATGCAGCCATTTGCAAACTCAGCCAAGCGCTGGGTCTGGGGCCCACAGCTGGGGTCCAGACAGGGGGTTTCCACCATGCTACCCAAGCCTAGAGTTGATGACACAAGATTTTATTGGGAAGGTTTTATTCATCCGACTTGGTGGTTTCCTTGAAGCACCCAGCTCAGCCTTCTGTTAAAAAATCTTCCCAATGTTTGTGGTTGTGGTAGAAAGCACTGAGTTTCAGAAACCAGAATTCCAAGGAACTACATCAGTTTTAATACTCTGTACATATTTGTGTCAAATCTGCGCTTTAGGGGGCTCAGCTCAGCCATGGCAGAGGTTTTATTTCCCATCCCCTCTAACCCTGCATGTACCCACACCCAGTTCTGCACCCACAGCCTGTCTGCAGCACCTCACGGCCCCGGGCTCACATCCCAGCCTGGCCATGGAGCTCCACAGCCAAACTCCATCTGGAAGGGGTCCCTATGGCAAGCTTAGCTGCAGGCTTGTCCTTCCTTTGTCATAAATCTGCTTTCTGCAAACAGCAGAATTACAGCAGATTAATTCCTTACACCGTTCCTCACAAGGAGAACTGCTGAGAGGGAAGGGAGGAAGCCCAGGCACTGCTCTAAGATCTCAGCCAGCTGCAAAATGTCATGAACCAGCAAGAGAGGTGGTTTCCTGACAACACGTGTCCTGATTCCAGTTCCCCCAGATGAGGGGGAGCTCCCGTGCTCATGACTGTTCTCCTTTCAGGAACAGAATGAAGAAAACTGATATAAAAGAGAATTCTTACATATGCAGAAGAAGACAATAGTCAAGAGTTTGTCTGTCAAACCTTTGGTGGAACAGACGTGTAACTACAGAAGTATCCAAGAGATTTGTTTTACGTAATATTTAAAAATTTACGTAATATTTAAAATTAATTTACGTAATTTTTAAAATTAATGATAAAATTAATTCTAAATCAAGAGAGCAGGATGGACCTGGGGTTGGAGTTCCTAACCTAGAAACCAACTCGGCACCTCATCTCAGTGCATCAGCTCCCTGAGTGGCTCTCAAAGTCTGCAGACTTCCAAGATGGGGAGTATCTCAGGATTTCACTAGTTTGACCTCTAGGTTTGAGTCATAGCGTACTCCAAAAAACCCCACACATCCTTGCTGGACCCCCGGGGTCCCCAGAGCGGCTGGGGTGCCAGCGGGGAGCAGAAGCCCTGCCCTGCAGTACACACACCAAAGGTAGAGTTCCCCCCTTCCCTCTTACTCCTTCCTAGAGCAGCACTGAGCAGCCCCCAGGCCCCCGCCAGTGTCCCCTCCTCAGGTCATTTACTGCTCTCCTTCTAACACCCTCCGGCTCCTCTGTCCCTGATTCCAGCTCCCGTGCAGCGGCGCGGGCCGGCCCGGCCGTGCCCTCACAGCACCAGCGGCGTCCCGGCACAAACGCGGGCACCAGAGCCCAGACGCTGCTCCGGTGCCTCGCCGGCTCCGGCAGCACGGATCTGTCTCCTGTAAATAACCCTCGGTTTCACATGGATTATTTAGACTTTCTGATGAAACTGCAGAAATGCCACTGCGGCGGCCGCGAGCCCAATCAGGCGGCGGCTCCCTGACCCCGGCCCCGCCGCGACACCGCCGCTACGAGCTTCAAGGGGAAAAACCCTCCTTGTCTCTCGTTAGCCCTTTTTTTATGATCTAGGATTCTGTTAATAATGACTCCGTGTTACATAAAACAGATACATTAATGTCACCAAGTCCCAAAAGTACTGAATCAAGCTGACTCCTTCAGAAAGGAAGAAAGTAATAGATATGAGCCTTAATAAGAGCACGGATCCGAAGGATGGGAAGGGCTCCACCAAATCACTTTCTCCTTCCTATTTGAAATGGGGGATTTAAAGGGCCATGCAGCAGGAGAAGATCAGAGTCGTGGCAAGATAACTGTGAACATGCCATCAAAGGGAGCAAATCAAACGTGATTTTAGGTGGTGTTGCAAAGGCACGCTCAGCCTGCTCCACCTGCCCGCTCCGCTCCCAGTTGCTAATGGGGAAAGGAGACGGAGAGGCTCGGCAGCCCCACAACCTGGCACTCACCTTTCATCTCCAGAATGAAAGTGCTGGCTTAGACCAGCAGCTTTGGAGAAACAAGTTGCCTGGACTCCGTTTAGAGGAAAAAATGGCCAAGTCTTTGACCTACGCACACGGCTGAGGCTATTTCTACTCCTCTACAGCTGGAGCGGATGTTACAATTAAAAGTAACACCCAGCGACCATTAGTGCTTGACAAATATTAAAACAGAACAAAACCTCTAATCAGAGGGATGAAAATACTTAAGTGGCAAAACTAGTCATGTCTGAAAGCTTCAGAAAGGAAAACCACGGACAGTCTGACCAAGTCATCTGCAATGGAACGTGATGCAGAAGAGGGATGTGATCAGAATCAAACACTGGTGGTCTCACATAGATACAGGGGGCACACCTGAGTGGCAAAGTCCCTGTGAATTGTGCCCAGGGAACATGAAAATTGATTAATAAATTTGTAAGCAGTTGCAAGCAGTTTAAGGAAAGAAATATGATATGAAAACCAATGTTTGCTGAATCTTGCTTAGCTGGGCATCCACCAGCCACAGGGCAGATGTTTGAATTCCCACCTTGGTGCATTTGTGAAAAGGTAAAATCCTAAGACCAAGATGAGGCTATAAACAGACCCGATGGGGCCCCGGAGTGGTGCTCCAGAAAGATGGAATCAAGGCAGGAAAGTGCCACCAGCCACAGAGACTAAAATGTCCAGAACAACTCAGGATTTACCTCATGCAGATATGTAACAAACAGGGGAAAATCTAAATTCATGGTACTTCTGCTTCCTCCTCTCTCGTGGCCTGCTGAGCCTGGAGCCCACAGCAGTGGAAGGATGTCCGTGGACATCCTCTGGACGTCCTCTGGTTGTGTCCAAAGCATTGAGCGACCACTGAGCAAAGCCAGCAACACACAAACCGTGGGAGTGGGGAGTATGACAGGGGGAAAGCAAGAAGCAGAACGTTATTCCATAGGAAACCTCCAGGCTCCACCAGCACATCTCCTGGTCCTGGTTTGCACCAGAACCACCTCTCCCAGCAGAGCCTGGGAGCAGCTCTATACCAGCACTCAAGTGCCATTCAGACTCATCTGTACAAACAAATCCAAATTCAACTCCCCTGACAGAGATCCTCCCGGGGATTAGGTCTATTAAAATTTGTATTTTGCAATTACTTCCGTTTGCTTTGCTTCTTTTCAAGGTTTTATGCTAAATTACATGGATGGAGGATCAAGCTTTGTTTAAAAGATCTGTTTTTTCTGGGTTGCCCCATTGTTAGAACAAATTTTAAATCATGTGATACAATCATCATTTTGATTGATAGGGTCACTTTTAACCAGCCTGTGTGTGTTTAATAGAGCAAAATCTACTTAATCTACTAATTTTTAATTTAACATAAATAAAGAACATGACAGATCAGCCACTTTTCCTAATGCCCTACTATAAAATGCTCAAACTGGGATGAGGTTGGTGTTTACGCAGCTCACCATGACACAGCAGGCACCACCACTTTTGGGGAGAAAAAGCTACATCTCTGTGTGTCTGTTCCAAATTCACAGTGGCTGTACCAGTACTGATCTCAGAGTGGTATGAGAATTAATTTGTGAACAACCAAAAGAATAATGTAAGTGCTAGGTGCAATTATTTCAAGCGCTATCTCATGACGGTGGCAGATAGGAGTTAGACAGCAATGAGACTAAAACTGTGGTTATTTCATTATTGCATAGACAATGCCAGCCCTCAAAGCATGCCAGGCATTTTCCAGATCAGAGGAAAGTGTGATCCCTGCTCTGAGAGTGCCTAATCTAAAAAGTCAAAGATGAAAAGAGGGAAAGGAACTCTGGATACAAAGGAATCTATGTAGTGACAGGTCCTAGCTTGTTATTTTAATTAAAAATATGCTAAATCCTTCCTTTTGCCTCTTTCAGCCCTCTCATCCTGGCTCTAAGCCTCAATTCCAGTGTCCACATAGCCTCCCTAATCATCCACTGCTCCCTCCACATAAAGGAGCTCTTTGGAGCCGTGTCAGTCTGGGAACAGCGTACGTGGCAGAGGGTGATACTGGGCAGGATGACAGATCCCAAGGACTGGAAATCCAACAGGCCCAGCCCAAATGTGCTTCCAGAGAGCCATGCATGTCCTGCCAACAGGGACCTGGAATTCAGAGGTTTCTTGTGACTTACAGGGAGTAAAATGAAGACAAGTCCCTAGCAGTGGCTCCCTTGCACCTGCATCTGGGCACAGCTTGCAAAGGGCATCCACTGCCCTAAACCCACCTTAGAGGACCATCAAATCCCCTGAGCCAAACACATAAAAACATACTTTATCAGTGATTACAGAGTGAGCCAGTGGTATCATGCTAGTTTAAATCTTGTCCAAGAGTTTTACCGGGGCTCAGAGGTCCCACTGGCACCTTCCTGTTGGCATGTCTCATACTCGAGGCCAACAGCCCCCGGCCCCGCTGCCTGTGCCCCGTCCCTGGCTGCCCCCGGAGCCCACTGGATACTCCTTCAGATGTCTAACAAGCGTTGAACACAACAGAGGTTTAGAGAGAGGCAGAAATCAATACGGCAGCTTCCAGCAGGCACGCTGAGGGATTAGCTATCCCACAGAACAGCACCGGCGGCTCAGTGGGAGAGTCATGACTCCGAATAGAGCGTGAGGTTTATGAGGCTGGGGAGCAGCCTCTGGCCCCGATAACCTCCAGCTGGCTGGGGGAAAAGCCGCCAGTGGAAACAAGCAGCCTCAATACCCCTGCTCCAGCACCAGCAGAGGCAGCTGCCCTTGGCAGCAGGCAGGGCAGCAGTGCCCCAGAGGTCACTCTGAGCACTGCCCGGCCATCGGTGTTTCCCACACTCCATTGCAGCCGGGTGACAAATTTCAGCTCTGGATCTTGAAAGGGAACAACCCAGAAAGGTTGTGGACTCTCCATTCCTGGAGGTGTGCAAGGCCAGGCTGGGCAGGGCTTGGAGCAACCTGGTATAGGGGAAGGGCAGGGGGTGGAACGGAATGAGCTTTAAGGTCCCTTCCAACCCAAACCATTGCTTGGAATCAAGCCAATGGTCGGCAAATGGCAGGCAAGGCAGGTGGCACAGGTGAAGGCAATGAGATGAAGCCTGGGAAACTGCTGGGAAAAAACATGGAAAACTGCTTGGCTCGTACCATCACCAAAGGAGGCCCCACAAACCTCTAATAACAAGATACAGGATTCTGTGTCACTGTTAACAAGTTCCTCTGTCTTCAGAAATCTGAATCTTTGGGAGCTCTGCAAGAAGCAGAGGCAGGGTTAGGACAAGCACTCAGAGAGCAGAGTTGCTATTAGCTTAGCTAACATCATCTAGTTTTATGTGGGTTTATGTGCTGAATACTTGTTGCTCCCAATTGCTCTCACGTTTGTTGTGGTCACTGTGTTGGAACACTGAAAGCTGAAAGATGCGAGTTTGTCCTTAAACTGTCAAAAATTGTGAGAAAACAGAGACTTCAGAGGAGAGGAAGGGGGAACTAATGTCCAGAAAGCCTGCAAGAATTAATGATGTATTAGTACTACATTTGTATCGTTTGAGAGGTCTTTAATGATCTCTGAGGTTTCCAACAACTCTGGTTTACCACCCTGCAGGTTTCTGAGAACCTCGAGTGAATAAATGCTCAGCCACTCCCTCCTAGAGCCCACACGACCAGGAACCTTCTCTTTTGCCCCACAATCCGTGGTGGAAGCCGTGCTATGGGCACACACCGGCCCTTCTGAGGCTGCCCAGCAGGGCAGCACATCGCGGCCGCGGGGTCCACCTGGCCACTGCCGGCCCCTGGCACTCTCCGGGGGCTGGGGGGGTCCGGCCTGTGCCCCGCCCGGCCGGGCCGAGCGAGGTCAGACAGCCCTGCCGCGGCCGTCGCTGCGGGCGAGGACCACGCTCCAGCACAGGGAGGAGATCGCTGCTCCCCTCACAACGCCGTCTGTGTGCCCCCCGTCGCGCCCCGGCTCGGCAGCAGCCTCAGCTGCGAGCGCCCCGCTCGCCGCCAGCGCCGTGTCCCCCGGGTCTGGCCGTGCCCCCCGGGTCTGGCCGTGCCCCCCGGGTCTGGCAGTGCCCCCCGAGCCCGGCAGTGCCCCGGAGTCCGGCAGTGCCCCCGAGCCAGGCAGAGCCGTCCCGCAGCCCCGGCTCCCGAGCAGCGGCCCCGCACGGGGACAGCAGCAGCAGCGGCGGCCCCGCCCGGAGCGCCCCCGGCTCCCGCGCCGCGCTCTGACCCCGCCGCGCACAGCGCCGTAAATCTGCTGCACCTGATGGGAGATGGGCTTTTTAGGATCTCTCCGGGTGCTTTGAGGTAGCACTTCCATGAACTCCGTGCCACAATAAATAACGCTACCTGCAATATGTCTCGGGGAACGTGGCAGCAGCCGCTGTCCTGCCATGAATTTTTATTCTTTTGCCGTCTGGAAGATAGATTCCAGATACAGCATCTCCCTGCACTTAGTGTCAAATCTCTTTACCCCTTTGCCCCGCCAGAATGACAGGGACCACAAATAAAATAAAAGAATAAAAAAGAAGCATAGGAAAAATGGCCTGAGAGCAGAGGGAAAGCACTAAACTCCCCTCCCTCTGCAGATGAGCAGCTTCAGATCTGACAGCAGTGACTAAGGCAGGGGCAGTTGGAATGGGAAAAGGTAATTTTTGTATGTTGCCAATGAGATTTCTGCAGAAGGATTCCACAGAAAGTAGCACAGAGATGAAATTTCTCTGAAGAGTATAATGTATGCAACAGTGGAGAATATGGGAAGGTGGGTTTGTGTGCTGGCCCAAACTGCTGTGCCAGGGATGGGGAAATGAAGTGTTGGTCCAATAAAGGGATTTTCAAAGATAAAACCTTTATCATTATAAAGAAAACGGTCACATGCAATGACTAACAAAATGGTCTAAATATTTGCAAACCTTGACCCGCAGATCTGATACCAAGGCTAGAGTGCAAAGCAGGAATGCTGTAACAATTACCAACAAGAATACCGGGAACAACTGCATGGAACGGGCAGGAGAAGGCTGCCAGGTTCACTGGGATTGCTGAGAGCCAGGGTGCAGGGCAGCCCGTGGTGCAGAGCGGGGCTGGAGGGGGCAGAGCCCTGTGAAGCAGCTGGACATGCAGGGAGCTCCTCTCCAGCCAGGCCATGGACAGAGCGGTGACGCAGCGGAGCTGTGCTGTCCCTCAGGGGACCTCAGCAGGGCCAAGAGAACCCTGGAATCCAAGAGAGGCCAAAGCCCAGTCCTGCACCTGGGCAGGAGCGAGCCCAGGCAGCAGCACACTGCAGGGGCTCCTGCAGAGGAGGACACGGGGCTCAGCACGAGCCAGCAGCGCCCTGGGACGTGCTGGGAGGGACACGGCCAGCGGCTGGAGGGAGCTGATCCCATCTGTGTCCTCTGCTCAGCCCTGCTGAGGCTGTGTCTGCAGCACCGGGCCCACTTCGGGGCTCCCCAGCGCAGGACAGACACAGACGTTCAGGCTGGACAGGACCCTGTCCAGAGGTGCCTTCCAGCCTCAGGAAGTCTGGGACCTAGCTCAGGACCAGGCTTTGCTTTCTGCTTGCCACATATAAATAACTGAGCAAACCACCCACAGGACTCACTTTAAAAATTCCCAAGCACAGGCAGGTAAAATATTATTAGTTGGACAATTCCATTGGGACTATGAGAAATATCTGCTCAAACAACAGGATAACAGCTGGAAAAACTCTAAAAAAGGTAAACAGCTCCAACTAGCCAGGAGTTAATAGAGCACAGGGCTTTCTTCCTCTCAGTTTGCCTCTTCCAGTTCAGTGCCTTACAGAAAACCAGCATCATGGCTCTTTTCCACTTTGAGTATCTGGGCTGCAGTGTAATCTTGTCTGAATTTGAAGACATTATTTTACTTTCCTCTTTTACTCTGATGAAATTACCAAGTTTCATGTGGCTGACATCTAAAAGATATTAGGGCCAGCACTCCAATACCCTCCCATTAATACACATATCCAGTTATAACACATAGTATGGCAAAGACCTCATTGTTCTGCCATCAAGTCACCATGACCCAGTCTTCAGGTGAAGCCAGAATCCATGGATGCCCTTTGAAATGTCCCCTTCAGCAGGTATGAGCCCAGTTCACATCAAAAATGACGACCCAGTGGTTAGAACACAGCTACACAGCTCTCTTAACATCTATCCTCTTCCTATTTCCACTTCTGAAACTGAACTTTAAACACTGGAACTAAGACTTTACAAAATATATGTTTTACTGAGCAATAGCTGCACAAAACCAGCCCCCTGAAGATGTCAAATGACACTTTTGCCACGCAGCAGAGTTAAAGGGAGGAGATTTACAAGGTCACTGACAAATTCAAGTATTGATTGAGTATTAAAGTGTCTTGTGATTAATATAGCCTTCGAAGTAATTAGTGCAGAAGATCTCTTATATCTCCGCATGTTTAAATAATGTATCTGTGAACATGCAGACCCCCTGTCAATCACTCTGGCTGAGGCCAAACATCATCTCACCTGATAACTCATTTGGAAACTGGGCTTCCTGCCTGCTCAGTCTTTCAAAACCAGCAACTCTTCCCTAATTGCCTGGGGTGACCTATATTTAGAGCCTTGCAGTTCACTGGGGGGGATAGAGAGGGAGGAGACAGCTAGGAAAACTGCTAAAGCACCTTATTCCTACAATGGCACGAGAACCCCAGAGAAATTCAGAGGCACTGAATGGAAATGGCCTCATAGGAAAGGCTCTGGCTCTGTGAGGGGCTCCACACTCTGCATTTAAACAAACTCTCCAAGCCCCTCTTGATTAATCCTGGCAGTAACTTCTGCAGAGGGAGAAACCCCAGCTGGTGCCAAGGACTCTCAGCCTGCAGCTGGCAGTCCTGATGTCCCTGTCCCAGCTCTCAGTGCCCACCAGAACAGCCTAAATCCCACCTGCACTGAGGTCACCAGGGAAGATCAGGCTGCCAGCAGTTCCTACAGCTACACCTGAGTTTTCCTAGAGCAAGCCACCACTTCTCGCTCCCCTGGATCTGGGATGGAAACATTCTGCTTGAAATGCCACTTTAGGAAAAGATCAGCTTGATGCCTTCTGGGGTTTTTGGAAGCCACGAAGCACCAGGTACTTATCTAATGTCTTCTTCATCCCTTTTCTACCAGTCTCTAAGCAATTGCAATCACTTGGTTTCTCTGAAGCACACTTCAGGGCCGTTAAACATTTATTGCTTATTGGGTAAATAAGGCTCCAGGAGACAGTTTCCTTCCAACTCACCCATTTCTGAGCTGCTGTTTGATTCTAGGTTGGAAAAAACCAAGAGCTGAACTGTGACCCCACGAGCATCTTATTTTTACACTTTCTACTGACAGAGACCAAGGACAGGCATAGAATATACAAATATTCTGGAATTCTGCTAACACTGCACACTCTTCCTTCCTGGCCAGTGCCAGTGTGTGCAGAGCTGCAGCCACTCGGGGTTTTGAGGAGAGCTGGGAACCCAGCACCAGTGGATGTCTTGAGAAGACACAGCCCTCACCTTTCACGGCCTGTTGCACTTTCCGAGGTTAAAACATGCAACAAATGGGAGTTAATCACCCTCAGACCTGGACAAATCAGAGCAACTCCTAAACTAATTCAGAGGAGGGAAAAGAAGGAAAATAATCCTTCTTCTTTGGAAGACACTGAAAGAAATCCAAACCTGTGACTTCACAGAATCCCAGAAAGGTTTGGGTTGGAAGGGACCTTAAAGTTCATCCAGTGCCACCCCTGCCATGGGCAGGGACCCCTTCCACTGTCCCAGGTTGCTCCAAGCCCCCTGTCCAACCTGATGCTGGACGCTGCCAGGGATCCAGGGCAGCCACAGCTTCTCTGAGCACCCTGTGCCAGGGCCTCACCCCCCTCACAGCCAGGAATTCCTTCCCAATATCCCATCCAACCCTGCCCTCTGGCAGTGGGCAGCCATTAAAGCTGGGCCTTTTGGCCTTCTCTTTGGATGAAGCACTAGAAATTTTCTTCTGCCTTTAGTGTTAATCTCACTTTCTTTTTTTTCACACCTGCTACTGTCCCATAACTCATGAGTCCCTCTTCCTTCTCCTCTTTCAAATTTATTTATTATGAGTATTTAACCAACTATTGGTTCAACACACTCCACTCAAATATTCATCATTTGGTTCTCTGGGTAAGTCGTATTTAATCAGCACAGCACAGAAAACAGGGTAATTATAGATGCCGGATGCCATTACACTCAGAAGAAATTAAACCTCATCTTAAGCTGTCCAGTGGTGCCCTGAGGAAAACAGGCTGCTTGGTGGGAAGGTGACCCAGAGCTTAGTGCCAGATGTGCTTTTAGGTCCTCCAGACTCAAGAAATACAGAGGGTAGGGAAGCACAGAGGGAGAAGGAGCAAAGCCTCTATGGACAAACAACCACAAATTCTCATGAGGAAGCCAGTAAACGCATGAGTGGTTGGGTTTTTTTGGTTTTGGTTTTTGTTTTTTTTTTCAGAATATAGCAGTGCCTATTCTGCTTCATGCCAATTACAGCACTTCTAACAAGGTTCTTTTTCAGGTAAATAATTCTATTTTAGTAATACTAATGGACAAAGCCTTTACTGATCGATGAAGTCCAAAAAGTTATTACAGCAACAACGATGCAAGAAGATGCTCAGAGGAAGCAGTGGGACAGACTCCTCCAGCTGGCACAGAACCACTTAAAACTCACCACGGCCCTCAGATAAAGCAGCATACATTACCCAGGTTGTGGCAGGAAATGCCAGAGGAGACCTTTCCCCTGCAGACTCTGCATGTCCCTCACCTGCCACTTGGCAGAACGGCCCTGGATCAGC
>WEKY01013864.1:318215-352607 GCA_013390045.1 Picathartes gymnocephalus | reverse complement strand
TTTTTTTTTTTTTTTTTTTTTTTTTGCTAGTAATACATCTGAGGTTCAGATAAGTAACTAAGAGGAAGGAGAGCTCCTTCTAGTCCATCCTGCTGCTGACAATTAAGAAACCTCAAAGTAATTTTTGAAAATGTCAGCATCTCATTTAGCAAAGGGATAAATAATGAATGAAGCATAATCACTGTCCTGCGCTGGTGGTACAGCTTCGCGGTGTCATTAGTAAACTAACGGTATAATATCTTCGTGTCACAGTTTAATTATATCTTGTAATTAGTTTCAGCAATGGATTGCACAGAGTCAGGCCCCCTGAGCTAAACAAAAGGTAATAGAACTTTCAGAGTCCTCGCATAAATCAATTATGAAAGTGTCCTGTGTTATTTGAGGCTTGTTTGCTGTAATTTTATGCACAAAGAAGAGATGATCCCTGCTGCCTACGGAGGGCGATTCACCTCGCCAGCTGCCTGCCTAGATGAGTGTGAGTGCTGAGGGGCAGGGGCTGCTGCCCGAGCTGCCAGGGGCAGCTCTGTGTGCAAACGAGCCCGGCCTGGCTGTCAGCACCACAAACACAGGAGCCCCGTCTGCAGGCATGGGATAAGAGGAATAAATTCTTCACTGTGAGAATAGGAAGGCCCTGGCACAGAGTGCCCAGAGGCTGCCCCATCCCTGGAAGTGCCCAAGGCCAAGCTGGATAAGGCTTGGAGCAGTCTGGGCTAGTGGAAGGTGTCCCTTCCAGGGGCAGGGGTGGAATGGGATGAGCTTTAAGGTCCCTTCCAACCCATCCACTCTGGGATTTGATGACATGCAGACACAGTAGGAAGCACCATGATCCTCCTGCTGTTGGTGCTGATGTGTTCCAGCACGGCTGTCCTGTGTCCAAAGCTGAACATCGTTGCATTTTTGTTCACTACACCAAGCACCATCCAAACAGCACCTCCGCCTGCCTCTCCCTGTTCTTCACCCAGAGCAAAACTGCCCTGTGTGTTTGGGTCTGATCTCCAGTTTGCATCAGCACATCAAGACAGATTAGATATTAACAAAACTATTTTTCTCTGAAAGAGCAGTCAGGCATTGGAATAAGCTGCCCAGGGAGGGGCTGGAGTCACCCTCTCTGGAAGCGTTCAAGAGATGTCTGCATGTGGCACTTGGGATGGGGTTTAGGGGTGGTAGTGTTGGGGTGATGGTTTGTCCTGATGATCTTAAAGGTCCCTTCCAACCTTGATGATTTGGTGAAGACCAGCCACCAGCAGCAGTTCCTGGCCCAATGACTGTCTTCAGCCACATTTGGGGTTGTTCTTTCTCCTGCTTCACTCCAGATCTTACTCATCCGGTGCCACGGGAGAGAATCACACAGGAGGGCCGTGCTGAAAGTGGATCCAGGCAGGCTGAGGTGGCCCTTGAGGTTACCCAGTTGTACTTGCAGCAGATCAGAATCTGCTGCCATCCCACAGGATGCTGCTTGAACTCTGGAAATTTTACAGGAGACGCCCTTTTCCTAAGAGCTCCTTATGCCACACCAGGACTGTGGGTAGAACAACCCATACCTGGGAAGGGGCTGGGAATGATCCCCACCATCCCAGCCTCTATGTTCTCATGTAGTTCCAGGGGGAAAAGATTCTTGAATTACTGGAATTTAATGTATAAAATAATGTTTCACAGTTCAGGCTTAATAGCTGTATTTTATTTGCATATTTTTCCCTCAGTCTTCTGAAGAGTCCTCCGTATTCCGTCACCATTCCTGGATGCACGCGCGAGGCTCTCGCTGCTCTCGCGCCTGAGTGCCTGAATCATTTATCTTTTCATGTTGCTCCTCTGCCCCCACTGCTTGGTGCTGGAAGCTGCCTATGTGACGTGGGATGGAGAAGGTGGAAAAAAAACCCTAAATAAAATGAAACCTCTCAGTGTGTCTAATTTTGGCCTACTGATATCTCCAAAAGCAAAAAAGGCTCACAGCAGCAGCAAAGGGCTGTCCGGGGGTCACCCAATCCGCGGCCGAGCGTCTGGGACCCCACTGCGGGCAGCAGAGGGGAGTGTGGAGAGGAGTCTGAAAGGTGCCAAGATGTGTAATTGTCTCAGTCCTGATCAAGCTGCAGAACACACCGGGGTCCTGCTTCAAAGGCCTCCTCAAGTCTGCCTTGAAAGAGAATCCTGTGGCACGCTGGCCTTGCTGTTTATACAACAACTTCCAGGTTTAAATGAAAAGCTGCTTCCCAAAGCAGCCGGAATCCTCCCATTGTGAGCCCTTCAGCAGATTTAACAATAGGAAAAGCACCGAGTAGGAAAAAAAAAAGGGAAAAAAAGAAAGGGGAAAAAAAAAAAAGTCCAGTCCTTGGAGCGGTACTGCAATCCAGCCGGTTGCCATGGTGACATGATGACTTGTTCACATGGCAACATACCTTCGGTCCACTATGAAAATGATGAGAGTAAACTGGGTTGCACTAAGTACAGCATCCTGCGTGCTGGAGCAGCCGCTCGGCGCGAGCTGCCACGGGCGCCGGCGCGGGAAGAGGGACCTGGAGAACAAAGGTGGAGAGGGCACTTTTTGGGGGAGCAGGGCAAACCGAGGGGGATAAACTGAGTTCCAGATGTGTATCAGAGATGAGTAACAGCTACAGAGATTATAAACTAAATTTTGCTTGGATATAAAATCTGCCTTTAAAAGCCAAAGAATATTTTCCATACGTGAGTGGCATCATCCAGAGGGCACTGAATTTCTTCAGGATGTGACCTCAAGGAGTCATGGCAAAAAAATGAATTGGGAAAGGAAGGGAATCACTGGAGACCCCATCAACACAAAACCAATTGTGGTAAAGAAAAAACTTAAGAAATAGCTGCTGCAGCAGTGAACTGCAATCATGTTGTTTGTAATTTACATTAAAATCCCAAACAACTAGCAAGTGGGAAATTGTGCAACATCTATTTAGTCACAATGAATACCCAAGATTATCAAAAAGATATCCCTGTTGCCATGTTATTGGTGTGTTTTCTGCAATTCTTTTAATTTTAACAGATTTACACCTCTTCCTGATTGCACAGAAAATTGTGATACTGCTGGGGAGCTCATCAGCCACTTGTTCCTCCTTTAGATGAAGGACAGGATGAATCTCTTTGGTTTATGAAGCATGTGCATCATACAATAGACATAAGAAAGTCTCTTAAAATATAAAACATGGGAGAAAACACCCTTAATCCAGATTCTATTTTAATTTAATTTGCAGAATGAGGATGCAGTGAGGCTCACCATGGGTGAGGAGGTGGCTTTGGAGGCCATGCTGAGTCCCCAGCATGAAGGGCATGGAGGCCCCAGATTTTAGCAGATGTGGGAGCAGAGGAGGAATCATTTCATCTCTGTCACTGATGAAACAACGGCTTTGTCCCACTCCCCAAAAGAGTGAACAATAATGATCTCGTAAGGATGAGTGGCATGTGGAAGGAAAGCAAAGCAACCTTCTGGTGTCCATCAAGCCATCACAACGGCCACACTCACCTTCCCTCCTGAGGACCAAAACAGCTACAAAGTGCCTGAAATCATTAAGCAGATGAAACTGCCAGAGCTTGGGAAGCACAGAGCACCCTACACCCTTCCCACCCAGAGGTTCCCTACCCATCCGTGGGCAGCCAGGCAGGAGAGAGGATGGCAGCAGCTGTAAAGGGCATGTTGGCACAAAAAGCCTTTGGAGTGCATCTGTACATCTGCACAGCCATAGCCCCGCGTGTGGTTTGTAGGAGCTTTTCAAGCAACAAAGGGATTCTGTTGATTTAAGGTAAATATCACATTTTGCATGAGTCAGTATGACAGTGCTGGCAGGAACACAGAGGTAAGGGGCTGGTGTGGGAGCAGTCTGGGAATATAACTTGATATACTGGAGATGAGGTCGCTTTTTTATTGATAACACTTCCATCGATAAACTCAACAGTTCAAATGAACTTGGAATCTTTCAGTGTGACTCAATGCTTTAATGTCCAGTACAGGAAGTTGTAGAGCAGAAATTAAGACTACAACTAACCAGAAAAATCTAAAAGCAATGAACAGGTTTCACAGTTCCATTTTGTAAAGACTGATACTGAGCTGGAGGAAATATACCCTCAGTATTTATTTCAATTGGTCTAATTCACAGACTTTGGGAGCGGGCACGGAAAGTCTTTTGCAGTGCTTTTCTCTCTCATCTCTTACTGCTCCACCCACCCTGGCATATTCAGAAATATTTTGCTACTTTCTACATCCCACTGCCACCATATACAGCTGCCCAATCCCTCCTTAAAACAGCTGCTTCTACAAATTGCAATAATCTTACTTTTAAAAAAGAATAACAATTCCTATGAAGAGCAGACAAATGGAACCAAGTTCACCTATTCCTAAACTTTTGAGGATAAACCTAATTTTAGAAATGAGATTTATCTGAGGAATAAATCAGAAAGAATTTTCAGCCACTTGCAGGAACTTCATTAAGGAAACAGGAACCTACAGGTTCACCAGGGAGCCAACAGGTGTTTAAACAATTCCTACTACCTACGCTCTCACATTGACTTTATTTTCAAGTTTCACTCAATGATGGAGTTGTTCCTCAGCTCCTTGTGTGCTTAGCCATTTAATTAAAGCAATCCATATTGAATTCATGTCCAGATGCCTTGACCAGCAGAGCCAGATCCTCATTGGCATGCCAGCTGCTCAAAGAAGAGCACAGCCCCTCGCATACTAATCAGAGGGGAAGGCAGTGATTCATCAGCCCACGATACTGCTTCAGCATCTACAAGCACTTATGACATGTAATTGCTGGTGCATAAGCAAGCCAGGCCACATTAAAAAGCCCACAGATAGTCAGAGATAAAAATTAATGACTTTTGCTTTGTGTAATCCTGCCTGTGTTGGGGGGAGGGGAGGGAGACTGGGATTAATGGACAAATGTAAGGAGGCACAAAGGAACAAAGAGTTTCTTGGCCTTGTTTACATATTGAACAATAATAATAAAAGAAAAGTGACAAGTTATGGGAAAGGCAAGTGTGAATTTTCGGCACGAGTGAGTTGGAAGACTGCTTGCAGTTCATTATGGATGCAGAATTTCCATACTCATTATTCTGAAACAAACCTCCTTGGAAGGCCCTTCTGGGACCAATGGCAGCAGTTTTTATTATTCATCTTTTCTGGCATTGAGGATGTCATTAGAAGAGCTGCACGGCACGCGGGCAGAGGGGATCTCTGTCTGGGGAAGAATAGCTTCTCCTTCCCGAGGCCGCAGCAGCAACGCAGCCGGGGTCACTGTGGGCCACGGCTGTAAAACCAGGGAAAGACAGGGAGGTAAATCAAGGACAGCAGACAAAGACATGATGTAATGCACCCACAACAGAAGCTCCTGCAGATCAAGTGCTCATCAAAATATTCATGCATCAGCACTGTTGTTTGAATCTCCCTCTCCCTGCCCCAAGTCCCCTTTCTTCCCCAATGACAGATACAACCTCCTTGGAACACTTTTGAAAGAAAATGCCATTTTTCTGTCTTCTTATTTTTTCCTTAATGTTTGCTTTCTGAAGCCTTGATGAGATGTGAATTTGAAGTTACTTGAGCTGGCTTCCTGCTTGGAAGGAACAAAGATGATATGTGTGATCTCACACATAATCAGACTTAGTTTCACCCAAAGCCCACCAGGCAACAGATCCTACCTCAGCAGCTTCCAGGGCTCTGCTGAGCTCAGGAGAAACCTGCCCAGGTACAGTAGCAGAGATCTGGGAGCAGAGTTTCCTGGCATGAAAACTTCCACTTACGCGTGCAGCTGCACGTTCTTCAGGCCAGTACCTCCAGTTCACTCCTAAATGCTGGCTCCAGTCTGGCCTCTGATTTCCAGTCCACTTCAGCCATGACCCTTATCCAAGAAAGCCAATTTACTACTAGTTTCTTCTCTGTAGCTGGGATAGCTGGGAAGAATTATTTCAGGAACTATGGAGTTCTCCTAATTGCATGTATCTCAGCACTAGGGAAAACTGCCATTGCCATGACAATAGTGCCAAAAAAAGGATGAAAAAAGTATTCCCTAGTCAAGCACGTTGATCATTTTAATATGCAAATAAACCTTTCCCACAGAGGTCAGCTGTGACCACTGCTCGACCTGGAGGTGACAACACAGACCCGTAACGGGGTCTGGCATCCAGCGTGGGCACGGCGGGATGGGCATCACACAAGGGCCCTGCTTTATACAGCACAAATTAATTCACCTTCCATTTGACCCCATCTCCCAGCTGGTAACATTTGTAGAGCCAGTCTGGAGGACACCTGTGCCTCCCCAACCTTGCACAGCCCCGAGGAGCGGAGGGCAAGCAGCGGGTCTCAGGAAAACAGAGAATCATTGCTATCGGCAGGCGGCTGAGCAGCCACTCAGAGCCATCACTTGTGTTTAAGCTCTGCTGCCTCCAGCCTTCCCCTATGCACACCTCACTCTTTATGTATCACATTTACCACCTAATTTCATCTGTTTTGCAGAAATATTTACCGGGTGCAGGTGAGGAAGCAGAAGCTGCAGCTGAATCCACATCACCATAGGATTTATTTACAACTGGGGCTCTGTGGTGCAGCCATGTAAAAGAGGATTAAGTTATGCTCTGTACATTAAGAGTCTGAACACTATAAAACTCCTAAGCCTTTGTATGCTAAGCAAGAACTTTGACCCCCATGGGAACTGCAACAGAGATTCTGCATACACAGAGAAGACTTGGATTTTTTTTTCTATCTCAGTGTATCTTTCCCAAACAGAGATATTATCAAATTTGGAAACACTTTGTCAGCACCAAAAAAGTTCAGCTGAATCATGACGTCCAGTGCATTTTCATCTCAGCTCCTCCACAAGCTTGCTCAAACAGATTTTCCCACCGTAATGCTGTTCTCTGCAGTTACAGTGTCCATATACCCATCCCACTGGTCCCTGTCCACTGGAAGGCCACTGTTAAGGATCTTTGCTTACTGCCAAAATGTACTAACACAACACTCACCCCAGCCCCTTTCCTGCCCCTCTCCTTCTTCCCTTTTCTCAGCTATAATTTACAAAATGCACACAAAAAAAATTCCTCTTTCAAACTGGTTATTTCTTCCTCAACCTTATTTTCCATTTTCCCCTCCATACTTTTGGAGAAAAGCAAGAAAACATTTCTGTTTCATGTCCTCATACAGTATCTTCTGCACTAGAAGACAGCAGAAGCTGATAACCTGCTCTAGCAGAAGATGTTTCAGTTTAATCACTGTAAGAGTCCACTAACGGCTGTTCCTGGAGTTAAAAACACAGAGTGGAAGTTACCCATCTAAAACTGTTCAAGACTGCTGGGATTTTCTGTATGTGTTATGGGTTGAGCATTTTACGGTAAGTCTTGTGTTATCACCCATTATTTTCTTTACTCACGGAGTGCTGAGGCCCTGGCACAGGGTGCCCAGAGAAGCTGTGGCTGCCCCTGGATCCCTGGCAGTGCCCAAGGCCAGGCTGGACAGGGCTTGGAGCAACCTGGCACAGTGGAAGGTGTCCCTGCCCATGGCAGGGGTGGCACTGGGTGAGCTTTAAGGTCCCTTCAAATCCAGACCAGACTGGGATTCTGTGAAGAGCCTGTTGCTGGAGAAGGGCTGGGAGAAGCGACTCCCTGATCCAGGCCAGCGCACAGGGCACTACCAGGCAGCAAGGGCCTGGCCATAGCTCAGGAGGGGACGTTAACGGTAATCACAGGTAACTGTCTCAGACAGACAGGAAGAGAGGGGTAAAAAACCTGCAGCAGCTATCTTTAAAGAGAACAAGCAGATCTGAGTAATCCAATTTAGAGGAGATAAGAGTCTGCTGGTAGCACTGTCCTTTAGCTGGACAAACGCCTTCGTTCAAGTGTCAACCCCAATCCTGGGGAGGTCACACGCAGGGCCCGCAGCCTAATGGACTCCTCAATTGCCTGAGTGGATTTCCCAACAAACAGGCTGGCCCAACAGAATTGATTTTCAGGCAGTGCACGGGTCCCTAACGCAATTACCCTGCAGCGAGGCCGCCCAGGCCCGGGCAGCGCAAGGGGGTGCCCAGCTCCGCTCTGCTCCTAATTGTTTAAACAGCTCTGGAATTCCTTTTGCTCTTTCTCAACAGAGAATAATTACACCCCTGCTTAAAGAGGTCTGGAGGGACCTCAGAAGAAACTTTCCCTTCCAGCTTTGTTTGTTAATGAAAAAAATCAAGTCTTCGCTCTCTAATAGGCGAATTCAATTTATGACAAGCAAATACAATCATCTCACACCAGCGCTGCAACAACGCCCGCCCAGCTGCTGCTGCACAGGGGCTCCCATGGATCTTCTGACACAGGAGAGCCAAATTTCTCCATGATACAGTAACATCAGATTTGTGCACCAACTGGATGGAGCAAGATCAGATTTACAGTGTTTCCTCTAATTTGTTTTGTTCTCAGGGAAGGTTTGGACTTACTCTGAGCCAGGAGGTGACCCTGGAAGGTCTGGGGTTCTGAGAGCCGTACAAAAATCCCCCAAACCCAGAAGTTACATGCCTGGGACTTCCAGTGCTGCTGTCTCATGCCCTGGCAATGCCACTGCGTGGGGACTGAGAACACCACGCTGGGTCCAGCTGAAAGCCAGGGTCCTGTCTTCAGCCACAGCCAGAGAACATGGACACATGGGCAGTTGCTCAGGGATTCCCCAGCTGCTATTTCAACCAGCTCGTGTATTCAGTACCCACCAATTAACCTCTTCTCCACAAATTTAATCTGTCTTGAACTCATTTATTCTTCTGTCCTCCACAATATCCTGTGCAATAAATTCCATGAGTTAATTCTGTGCTCTAAGAAAAGGTACCAACTTATCTTTGGTTTAACTTTCTCTGTTTGGTGAATACCCCACTTGCTTCTTCTAACTGTTCCCCAACCATTTTTCCTGTGCCACCCACAGTTTACAACCTGCTACTGCATGTCTCCATCCCATTTACTATCATAGATTCCAAACTTTTTAGGTCCTCTGCTGGTAGAAGGTGCCCCATACCCATAAACAGTCTGGCTGCCTGATAATTCAGCTGCCCATTTGCACACTCTCAGGTAAGGCCCAGCATCCTGATCATTCTTCAAGGCTGCAGCACTTAGGAACACAGAGCACCCCCCATACCTCCACTCTGGAGTGCCAAAGGATGTTCAATCCCCCAGCTTTTCAAAAAGCCATGATTTAATCCATGGTGCTAAAAATTTCTTGGCAAACTAAAGCTGCAGCCATACGAAGCTGCCTGACTGGTTTTGTATTGAGGGAAGTAGTGCAGTTGCAACCAGCCCAAAGCTGTGCCTGAGCAGCCAGAATCCCTCCTCGACAGAACATCTACCTGGCTGATGGATTCACTGCAACCCAGTCCTGTGCTGGCTCCATCCATGTTTTCTCCAGCCAGCTCCAACCACACTGTGCTCTCCTCCTGCTGTTGCACAAAGCCATCTGTCAGGTTCTCAGCCTGATTTCCCTTTTCCTGTCTTCCACCAAAGTAGGAGCAAACGGGGCCAGATTCCAGCTGTATTTTTCATCCTCCAATTAGCAGGCTCCAATTCATCACTCTGAGTATCTCCTGGCATCAGTGCTGAGATTCCCTCCTCACGCCTGGTAAATCGGTCTTCATTTAAAACCCTCTCTCTTAGCCCTAAATGGAAATCAATTCTGCAAGTTTAGCAAATAGTTAATTACTCCACAAAGAGGATTGATTGGCCTTTGATCACCAGAAAGCTCTGTAGTGCTATTAGTCTCTTTCATCTGTGATTAAACCACAGAGAAAAAGAAACAAAAACTAAATTAGGCTTCTCCTGTTATCCTACAAATATTTAATGATGGGATAATCTCCTAAAGGTGTGATCAGGGGATATACATTCTGCCAGGAAACGTCTCCAGCTCAACCTTGAACCCAAATTCCCTGCAAAGAGCCTGGCAATGAACTTTACAGAGGCGTGGAGCTGAGCTCAAAGGGATGCTTTGTAGTACACCCTCTTCTTGGCCTTTTCTTCTTTCCTCTTCTTATGTACGTTTTCATGCAGATAAGATTTCCCCAACGGAGCCCTGACGTGAATAATAATAATAATAATAACAATAATAAAGGCTTCCTTTAAATTCAGTTTTGGCTCTGCTGACTTTCTCAGCAGGACAAGCCTGTGTCCTGTTGATTTACAGCATTGTACAGAGCTGTTTCCCCAAATGATGGGATCCTCCCACTTCAGACAAATTTCAAGTATCGCAGTCCCCCACTGCTAACCCACTCTAGAATTCAGTCCCAGGAAAGCACAAAGTCACTGAGCTGCACCAGGACAGAAGCTGTGATGGGAAGGTCATAGGATGTAGAATAAGGATTAGGCTGCATTTCTTACATTCCAGGTAAATTTAAGGTCTGGGAATCTTCCTCTCGTGACACTAATGCAAAGCTCATTACCAGTGGCTGGCAGGGGCTGTGCCCCTCTCAGCCACGGACACACTAGATCCATCCCAAGCCTCTCCACAGCCCTGGGCAGCCAGGCCAGGGCTGTGCTGTATCAACACCTACACAGGAATTGCTTCTTCCCCATTACCACCAGAATTTTAGAACCACGGAAACATCCCTGCTCTTCTTCAGCAAATTTTTCTCAGCTGCAAATGGTGCTGCTCGCAGCACACAATCCCAGGTGCATCAATGAGGGTTGAACCCAGCACCCCCAGGCACGGAGAGCGCCCCAAATTTCCACAGCTTTTGTCTCCCTGGCTGGAGAACTTAACACCTGTGGCATTTGGTCACTGGTCATCTGGGAAAGCCAGTCCCAAAAGTCAATGATGCTTCCACAGCCAACAGTACCAACAGCAAATTTGAAAGAATCATTTCTGCCATTGGCATGGAAGGCGAAGACTCTGTTCTGCAAGCCAACAGGGAAGCACAGGACACAGCCATGCATCCAGGAGAAGGTCGGATTTCAGGAGGTGTATCTTGCCAGGTGACCTGATTAAGACACCAGACGGGGAGGGAAGGGATGGAGCTGCTAATGCTGAACTTCAAGAAGTTTCTCAACTTGCTATGAAAACTCAGAAAGTTATCATAACTTTTTTTAGCACTAAAATGTCATAATATTCTTCATGCAAGAGAAAAGAAGAGCCTCCTGACATGTTTTCAACTCTCAAATGGCAAAGAGTCCTTGAGGGGCTGTGCCACGCATCAGGCAACAGCAGGCGTTAATTAGCCCAGATTTCCCAGAGAATTGTTGTGCGCGGGTGCGCGGGTGTTTTTCTTTCCCTGGGTGTCTCATTTGCAGAATGTTCAATCACCCCCTCTGTCCTGACTCTGCAGCCCTGTGTGCTCCTGTGCGCTGCCTGTGCTGACACCTGTCACACGGTGCCACCGCAAATTGGACCTGTCAGCCCCAGCGTGCTGGTGCCAAGGTGTGAATTAGATGGAGGTTCTCACCACCGCTCTCCTGACCTCTCCGCTCCATTACCAGGACATCCCAAGCCTCAGGGTATCAAAAACCAAAACACAAGGAAAAGAACCCACACACCCATTGCAACCGTCAGCGACACTTTCCTCTCCAAATGAGGGCAAGATTTAAATAACCAGAATTTGTCAACACACTGATTTCATTTGCAGAATGGCTAGAAATGGGCTTTTTTGTTTGTGCCATACCAGGAGGCTCTAGAGGCCAGAAAGAAAAGGAAAAGTGAATAGTTAGTGGAGCTTTCAGATGAAAAGACTCCCAAGTCACTCTGCACAAAGGAAAACAAGCGTTTCTGTCGTGCCTGTTGATGTGGTTGTGGTCACCAGCAAACTGCGCCAACAACCCCCAAACAATGCTCGTGGCTGAGATCACCCCAATTCCCAGCCCTTACCTTGTGTGGAGGTTGGGGGAGGTTGTTCTGTTTTTTAAAACAATGGCTCCCAGAACAAAAGGTTGATTTGTGCAGCAGGCAGAGCTGGGGACCACCTAGAGCACGGGGCTCCAGCCCCATATGGTGCCACACAATAACAAATAAGAACAACAATAAGGAAAGCTGCACCCACTTTGCTCGGTACGGTGTTCTCAAAGTTACACACTACGAAGCAATTATCCCAAAGTGGCAATTTTATTTGAAAATAACATTTAAATTAAAATGGGCATTTCAGGGCCTCCCGCTGAAGAGTGACATGGGCTGTTCAGGGGCCCACTGTCACTTTGTCAGCTGTCACATGCTGCCTCCTGCTAAATGGGCGCAGTTTGCCTTTACCCTTTATCCAGACTCTTAAAAATGCCGCACGCTTTTTATGAAGACCAACTAAGTGGGATTGCATCTCTGACAGCTGTTCCAGCTTGGACTCAGGGAAAGCACTTTGCATACATCTATCTTTTCTGCAAACAGTTTGGATAGATAATAAGGCTCAGGGAGAGGGGTGTGCCAGGGGAGAATGCTGCAACAAAGCTGCCACGCCCCAGTCACCTGTGAACACCCGACCCAGCCCAGGGTAGCACCAATCGAGGGGATATTTCAGCAGAACTCAGCTTTGCTTCAGTAGCAGGTAGCTGTATATACTGCAAACCCCAGCACAGCCAAGTGTGCCTGGGGAGCTGGGCAGAGGCGGTGCCATCCTGGGCTGGGTCGCCAAGAGCTAGGGACAGCACAGGAGGGATTCAGAATTCTCTGGATTCCTTTACGCTTGGTAAATTCTGAAGTGCTCCTTAAAGTTTGGCCATTTTCCTTGTTCTCTCTCCTCCTCTTTTTACCAACACATTTGACTACCCAAACTTGCCATGTCACAAACACTGTCCTTCAACCAGTGCATCACCAGGCTGAACCTTTATGCCGTGAGTTACCACCTGCACACTCTCACCACAGCCTTCTCTTGAGGCCGGTGTTCCCCAAACCTAAAGCCCATTTCAAGTCTCAGTTATGCTCCAGTGCTGCTATGGACACAGCCACATGTTCCTCAGCACACGCAGACACATCCAACAGCAGCCCCAGGTTGTCCCTCGTGTTCCTCTACACCTGCACGAGAATCCCAGAGTCACTGTGCTGGAAAAGCCCTCCCAGACCAGAGTCCACAGCTTGTCACCAGACCACAGCACGCTTGGGTGTTATTTCTGCACTGCTGGACCTTCTGTCCTTCTGTGAGGAGGCAATCCCTAAAACGAACCTAGCTCTTCTGCAGCCCTCTTCTCTCCAGGACCATACCCCATAAGATAAGGAAAAACGCTCTGAGGAAAGTGGCAATTCCTATTGGCAAGGCATCCATTCAAAATAAGGTCAGTACTGTTTGAATTGTTTCTCTAGAATCACTAGATAGTCATACTGAGGATTTTGTAGTTATAAAGAGTTAAATCACTAAATATATGAATATAAAAATATGTTTGAAACAAAACTTTCCTCATAAAAAAAGCTCCTATAAAATGGAGCTGAAGCAACTGGTGGTCATCATCATGGCTCCTTTTGTTTCTGGGCTCAAGAAGAAAGTTTCCTATCAGGAAGGCCAGTGTCTTGGGTCAGTGTTTCCCCAGCAAGAAGGCCAGTCTTGGGTCAAAAGTTTTTCAGTTCCATGAGACTTTGTGCCTTAATTTCCTTCCACAACAAGATGATGTTTTCATGCTGGATTATGTTAC
The DNA here is from genome assembly GCA_013390045.1 of Picathartes gymnocephalus. NCBI lineage: Eukaryota > Metazoa > Chordata > Aves > Passeriformes > Picathartidae > Picathartes > Picathartes gymnocephalus. The sequence continues at coordinate 339,044 of WEKY01013864.1, read as the reverse complement.
AAAGATTTTTAGAGCTGAGATTTTCACATCTATGGTAATGAGGACCCCTTAGAGTAGGTGGAACATGTGCAGGAGATTTACTGATGGGAAGCAAATTCTAATTTCTTCCTGCTTTTATTGCTGATTAAAGTGAAGAAATGTCTGTACTTTGCTCCATTCTGTGTTATGAGATCTCACATAACCACTGACAATAGTTTAAGGTATTATCTGATCTATGGAAGTGCATGTATTTAAAAAGAGGTAAAAGTCTTAAACCCAACATATTAAACATGAAAGGCATGTCTGGTTTACTTGTTCAAAGTAAGGGATTTGCTCCCAGGAGTGACATATCTATTACTAATTAAACAATTAATTTATTATGCAGCACTTGCAGAAAACAACATATTTGAAGTCTGAAAACATCTGCTAAAGAATGGAAAATAATTTGGATACAAATAATTATCTTCAGGATTTTTCTCTACACTGGAAGATGCTAAACACAATTCAAGTGTTGTTTTCTCTGAGCTAAATAAGTCACGGTGTCACCAGAGATACCGAGGCAAAGTGGAGCAGGAACAGGGAGTCATTTTCCTAAACATACCTGTTTCTGGGTCATTTCAGAGCATGTGCAGAGAGACAGATGGTTCCTTTCAGCTTGAAGCTGTTAGTCTGCAGGATCCCCAGAACTCCAGGGCTTCTCTGTCAAAGTCCCACCAGGAGCTGCCCCTTGGCTCCCCAGGATCTTGGCACCAGGTGGACAGTGAGGTTCTCCACCCCTTTCCCACTGACCAACATCAACAGCAGTCAGTTTTTCTGTCCTCCATGACCTAAAATCCTTGCAAGAAAACCCACTGCAGATCCCACATAGCTGTACATGTATACACACATATCTGTGTGTGGAACAGGAAGAGATGATGTTCTCAGTTGCCTCTCAGTGGAGATTCAAAAGTTTATCCCTTTATCTAAAGGCGTAATTCAAAATCTTGTCCATCATATCAAGAAGCCCACTCTGATGGAGCAGAGGTCCTAATCTGCCCTGCAGAGCCTTTTTCACTCCCAGCTTTCTGAAATACCTTGACACTGAAGGAACTATCTCAGCCATCAGCTTTCCTCTGCCATCATTCCCAGATTTTTGTCTCCTGTTGACTTTCTTTCTCCCTAACACCCTTAAAAATCTTTTACTTAACATCTTTATTGCTTAAATACTTGCCTAGATACCCATTGCTTGTCACACACAGAATGGAAACATCATTCCGCCAATCTTAACAGTCTCCAATTCCTCCAAGAGCCAGGGCAAAAAAAATCTTCCAAGTTTATCGCCTTAGCATTGCAACCATTTACAGGTGCTTCCTTTTTAGTGCATATGTATTATCTCCTTCCTTTATAGTCCCTTATGATCCATTCTTTACCACTTCCCCTTTGGTACCCAGCAGTTAATTCCATCCTTGTATTTTTCTTCCCATCAGCCTCCATCACAATTTTTTTCTGTATTCCTGTTCTCTCCTGTGCTGCTCTTTTAACTGGGCCTTCTCTAAGACCCATGAAACAAACCCACTGTTTTTGAATTGTTTATTAAATCTCTCCTTTTATGTGTTGGCTGCAGTTATGCCAACTGTGTTTGGAGCCCACAGCTGATCACATCATCCCATATCCCTACAGTCTTTGTGTCACCTCTTGATTTCAGCAACACTTGTCACTCATCTCAGACTTTACAAGAAAACCCCTTAGGCAGAGATTGGTTTTATCCCAACAAATTTATTGAAACTACTTTCCCTCTGAACTACGGCCTCTCTCTCCTACAGCACATCTGGACTGAGAAACAGCAAACCCCCAAGGGGTGGAGGGGGCACCAACAGGACCCAGGGATGGAAGGAGCCACAGCTGGGCCAGGTGTCCGGAAAGGCTCCAGAGCTGGCGGTGCTGGTGGCCATGGGGCCCTGAGCGGGGTGGGGTGTGTGGGCACCTGCCTGCTCTCACACAGCTCCAAGCACGCTGCAGAGCTGCTTCAGTGCACTCCTCACAGGAGGAGCTTCCGCACTTCTGAACGTGATTAGAGAAAAGACTGGAAAATGGGATCCTCATGTTCATTATGAGAAAAGTAGTGCTTGAAATAAAGTCCCAAATATGTTTTGTAGTTGCCTTAGATATTGCCATTATTAGTGGCCTTAAGAGGTGTGAGAAATTTCTATAACTAAAAACGTAACAAAGGACCAGAGTACTTGGGGAGAACAGTAGAAAAATCAGGCGCTTTTTTTAAATAGATTTTAAAGGTATACAGTTCTTGCGATTTAAATTTACCACCAAACCTCCCAGCTTCTCCCCCAGTGTACCAATTCAGGGCTACTTAGAAGGAAAAAATGGAGAGAAAAAGGAAAATCATTAAACAACCCCCCAAAAAGAGGGCTCAATGAGGTCTCATTTCGTCGTAATGAGCTCCAATTTAACATGATCATTATTTCTGACATTAAAGGCCTGTGAATAGTGTCACATGCCCAGAAGCTATTTTTTTTTTACCCTCTAATGCCAGAAATAACAAGCTGCAGTTAAGGGACAGTGAATCAGGGTCTGTAAAATTACATTAAAATAGGAATTTCACTACTGATAGAATGACTCTTATCTAGGCAGGCCGTTCTGAAGGAGGCTTCTGGAGCGTGTGGTTGCTGGAGATGGGGCTGGTGCCCGGCAGCCCTCGCACAGTGCCCGTGTCTGCACCGAGGAGAAGGAGCCCGCACAAGGCACAGCCACAGACTGGGCTCATTCCAACCAGGGACCAACTCCCCCTGCCAAGGGGCCCTTCCAGCAGCACGATCCCAGCCTTCCCCATGCAGGGCAGCTGTGGGTGGATCGAGAAAGCCCTTGCAGAGACAGCCCACGGCCAGTGGTGGGAGTGGGGGATGAGCCGGCAGGGCAGCCCAAAAGAGCCTTTCCTCAAAGGGACAGACACTGCCCTGGGAAACAGCGTCTGCCTGAGTGCAGCAGTCAGTTCTTTCACACAGGGCACGAGGGGATGAGAGACGCTGGTGCAGAAGCACTTGGAGCTCCAGAAGCACTTGGAGCACGTGCCATGACATTTCCCTCAAACGTGTGATACCTTGACAAAACCCTGCACAGCTTAGAGCCCTTTCTTTTAGCTTTTCGTTTGAAGGAAGTTACTGGTTGGCTGCAGGTCACCTCCCACTTTTGCCACCTCAAGCTGTCCCAGGTGATGTCACAGCCTCACAAAGGTGCCAGGGGGTTGAGGTGTGGAGAGAAGCTGGAATGGCCAGAGGCAGCCAGTGCGAGGTAAAGGGGAGCTCAGCTACAGATACGCTTTGGGAAGATTTGAGCGATTTTACTTCCTTACATTAAATATGCATGATGCCAAATTTCCACCCACAAAGTACAGATCCAACGTCAGGGCACGGCTCCACAACTGGACAAAGACTCCAGAAGGTCCCAGCTGTCATCTCACACTCTCTGTGAAACAATTTAGTGTTACATGAAGACAGAGACACCCATGCACCCGCAGAAAACACACTTGCCTGCATGCAGCACACACAAACCGGCCGTGCCCAGTGGTATTAATCCCATTTTATGGTGCATGAAAGCCTCACTGATGTAAACTGGGGATGAACAGATGATTTTGCTGGTACTTTTGTCTGAAACACATGCAGGTACGGTCACTTGCATCCAAAGGAAACAAAGAAATTCTCCAATGAATGAATGACCCCAGCTCTGTGTGCTGGGCTGGTGTAAGAGCCCACGCACACAAGCGTGTGTGTGTGGGAGCTGACTGACTTTGCACAAGTCAGCAGCAGGTCTCGATGTGAAGTGTGAGCTCTGCAACTGGGAACAGGCAATTGAGCACCTGCAAGGCAGAGACACAGAGAGAAGGGGCAGAAAGAAATGCAAGGGGATGTGTACCTGTGAAACATGGGTAAGGGCAAGGCTGGAGGGGCTTTCCAGGAAAAAGGCCCCAGTTTGTGTCTTCACTGATAATTGGTTGGTGTGGAGCAAGCAGGTGGAAAAGGCATCGGAAAAAAGTGATGGAGTGAAACAGCATGGGCTGCACTTCCCTGCCTGCTGAGGGGAGAGAAATTGTGAGCAACTGAGGGAGGTCCCCGAGGGGTTCATTAAGTGACTGGCCCTTCACCGTCCCCTGCCAGAGCTGACCTGGCAACATTCACGTGAGGCCAGAGTTCCACCACAGGGCCACCGAGGCAGGGCAGTGAGCAGGTCCTGGGCACAGCACACGTGTCTGACCCGTGGGGACACCCCGGGGTGGCTGCAGCCCAGCACTGGGGCTGGGAAACGTGGGAGGAACTGTCCCTGCACCCAGAGCAGCACACGGGACCAGGGGACAACAGTGTCACAGCAGGGATGACAGCACAGGACCTGCTGTAAGAGATGACAAATATTTACCACGAAATGAGGCAGCTGCTGGGATCAAGATGAGCAGGTAGAGGAGGAATAGGGAAAACAAAAAGAAAGCTTAGGGAATGATCCCATTTGTCATTTAAGATATGAGGATTTAAAAACCATGGAATATGGAGTTTAGAAATAGAGCTGAAAGGTATCATATCACCCATGTAACAGAGCTATCCCAAAGAAACAAATGTTCCAGCCTACATGGAGGGCCTGAGCTGGCAGAGATCAGTGCTTGCACTGGCCAGTGGGACAAGGGAGAGTGGGAACCAAGCATCAGGGGATCCAACCCTTCTGCCTCAAACCCCAGTCACTTTACACTGAAGAGGACAAAGACGTCCCCAGGGCACTTAATTTAACCCGCACTAACAGAATAATTCCAACTTATGACCAAGTCACTTCTCCGAAATCATGTTCCCACCACCCTTACAAATGTGACCACCTCAGCCCTTCTAAAACGTGAGTCTTCTCTCCTCCTTCCTGTGCCTCCACTGGAATATAATCACAGGATTTTAAGCCCTAACAATCAATCAAAAAGTATTTTAAAAGGCTTAACAGAAACTTAAAAGACAAAAGTGAAAATAAGCCAAAACAACTGACCTAAGAGGGAAGGGAGACAATGATTTTCTTGTTACAAAACAACAGAGTCAACTACAATAAAAAGTGAACTGAAATAAAGCACAAACATGCCATGAAGGAAATGTGTCTGTCCTTCTCCAAGAGCACGTATCATCTGTTTGCTTACAACATCACAGTCATATGGGGAAATTTTGACTGCAGCAGGGTCTTCCACACATATTTAGGGTTTCTGAGAGATGAAAACCCCCCCCAAAACAAAGAAAATATTCCCATGCCTCAGATTTTTCCACAAGACCATAGATAAAAGGCCCCAGGCTGCTCACAGGTGACAATGACCCCAGAGCACAGGTGTGGCTGCAAATGCCAAGGGCCTAGCAACAGATGTCTGGGGACTCTGCGAGCAAAACCCTCCCATGGGGCAGAACCATCTACTCTGCTCTCAGGCAAGAGTCCTCTAATTTAAGCATGTGCTAGGTCTAATATTATTTTACTGCATTAACTTGCTTTTCCAGTGCAGAAATCAAACCCCAGAAAACTCTGCTTCAGGAAAAGGCTCTGAACAAAGAGCTTTTCCTGTTCCTGTGACCTGTCTCCCTCTCTGAGCTCTGTGAGCACCATCACAGCTGCTCCCCACCAGCTGACAGTGCACTGGAAGACACATCAGGAGAAGCAGGACTTGGTAATCATGTATTAGTATTTTTTAAAATAAAAACTGACTCCAAGTTTTTTAGTCAATTAAACGCATCCGGCACATCATGTATGTGATGTAATGACAGCTTGAGACTCAAAATGCTTTTGATGCATTATTAACCATAAAAAAGGCATTAAATACTGAGCTCAAATGCCATAGGGATGCATATTTCAATAGAAATTATTTTTCAATATATGCTTAAAGTTTATTTTAGTAAACAGATGACTGGGGGCTGTCAGGACTAGAGACAGATTTATGTTTAGTTGGAGTCTTTTAGAAATGAAGGGAAATAGCTGGACTTGTTGAGCACATGGAAGGGATATAATTCTTTCCACCAGCTCAGAGGAGGATGAGCAGTAGCTTGGAAGCTGCCCCAGTTGGGAATATTAATTTTAGAGTGATGGTTGGGAATTTTGCCAGGTAAATACAATCTTGGAAAAAAAAAAAGAAAAGGAGAAACATGACATTTTACTGCCTGATTGAGAGGTGTCACATTCATTTTCTGCACCTGCAAACAGAAGTCACAGTTCAAAGTACCAAAAGGGAAACTAATCCTGGTGCTCCAACATTAAATAATCCCTGACAGAAACTTGGGTTTTCATCCAGTGCTGTATTACCACCATAACGCCACTCTTCCATCTATTAAAAAAAAAACCAAAAAAACCCAAACCAAAGCATCCCTTGCACCCCTCACTCCCCCAGCAGAGCCACCCTCAGGGAAACCTGGCAGAACCTTTCTGCCCTGGTTCGTGCAGACCCTGAACTCGGATGCGCAGATTCGGAGCAGGGAAAGAAAGCAGAACCCAGGGCAGCAGCACATGCACACCCTCCACTGTTGGGATCGCTCCTCCCTCACTGCCGAGTGAGTGCTGCAGATTAAATCTCCAGGCTGAAGGATTTGGTACTTTCCATTTTAGGAGAAATCTAAAATTTCAGCATATCAGTGCTGCAAATTTCTTGTTGCTATTGACATTACTTCAGCAGCTTCGCTATATGAGTACATATATTATCACAACCACGTTTCGTTTGGTGCTGGGGCTCAGGCCCACAAATGTCACACCCAATGCCCACTGATTTTGCAGGGACATTATGGAAGTGAGGTCTGCAGGACCAACCCCTGCGCATTTAGATCTTCAAACATTTGTACACTGTTATCAAGCTGTCTTGTACTTCTCTCTCTGCCAGGCTACACATAGTCAGCTCCTTTAATCTTTCCTCAGAGATCAATCCCTCAGCCCCTTAATCCTTTTTGTTGCTCTTCTCTAATCTCCTCGTGCTTTGTCGATGCCTCTCAGCCTCGGTGCCCAGAACAGAAGGCGACGCTCCACGCACGGGGAGCCCCCTGTCAGCAGAGAAGCTTCCGGAACACGTTCTTGCCCCGGGAAGAGATTTTCTCAGTACACACTGACTGGGTTGCTTTGGCATCACAGTACAAATGAGGTATTCCTCACCACACCCCAAGAAGGTGCCTCTGCTTTCATTTCTCAACAGTGGAAGCGGCAGAATATGGGCAGCCACTCCAAAGTAGTGATTTTTATAATGCAAGACCTGACACTTTGATATATTCAGGTGCAAAGGGTCCCTGAGCTGTCCTGCGATGGAGCCAGAGCTGCCCAGCCCTGCAGGACATGTCCTCCATGGAGCCACCTGCTCTGCCAGACACCCACTGCCCATGTGCAAACCCCTGAGCACCACAAACCACTGTTAGATCCAGCAGAAAGGGAGCCCTGACTAAATCCCAGCAATTCCCTTAGGCCTGCAAGGCCTTTCCCCAGTGCACACAGTGAAACAGCAGCTCTGGCCTGGGAGGTGGGAAATTGCTGGGGGTTTTCCCTGCTCACACCTACCCCCCTTGTCTGATCTGAAATGCAGCTCCACCATTTCACTGCCAAAGAATGCCGGGGAAAAAAAAAAAAAAAAAAACAACCAACCAACCAAAAAGAAAAACACAGGTTAAGTTGCCTTTAATCTCTAATTCCTGTACAAGAACGGATTGTACGTGGTAAAGGATAAAGGCAGACCCAAAGTCAGCGGGTTATGCAGACTGCACCAGACCTTCGCTTTCAGAGAGACACAGCCTGGGGAATTACACAAATGGCCTTCCATTGCCCTCTTCGGTTCTTTTTATGGCAAAATGCTTTGCTTTTATCAATTCCTCCCCCTTCTCCAAGTCCCAGAGGCTCAGGCCAAACAAAAGGCGGATGTGCAAAGTGCACCCTTCTCCCCTGGATGGAGCGGGAGCCGCGCTCTGCAGGGAAGCCACAGCCGGGTGGAAAATGCTCTCAAAAGGTAAAAGCCAGTAAGAGCAGCCGATCTTTCTGCCTGGGTGAAGGAATTTGGCCTCAGCCAAAAAAAAAAGGGGGGGGAGGAAAGGCGGGGGGGGCTGCTCTTTTCAAGCCCCCATAGGCACTGCAGCACTGAACTGTGTCAGGCTGGAACAGACACAGGAGGAACACGAGTCTATTGTTGGAGATACCATCAAAAATAGAAGCAGAGAGAAAATGATCCTGAGCAAGAGTCTTGCAGGGAGAGGACCCTGAACAAGCAACGGCTTCAGCCATGGAAACCCAAGGTTCTCAGGGGTTCAGAGCAAGACCCTGAAGGCCAGGGGGCACCCACGGTGTCCCAACAGTGACAGCACAGTAACTCCTCCACACCCAAGGAAAGGGCCAGAGTCCAGCCCAGAGACCCCGGGGCAGGGTCACAAACACAGACCAGTTTCAGGTGAAGTTTTTTTAGAATCAAACAAAATCTAGCTGTTGTAAATGAAATTAAAATTGATTTCAGGAGTGCCCACTTTAGACTGCTGATGCTCTTACTTGTGATTTTTTGATGGCAGACAATGAAGAATCTGTAATTGGCAGAGAAAGACATACAAACTGATGAGGAATCAACCAACATTTTCCTGCCACCTTTCAATCTTAATATGTCACTGACTCACACACAAAGACCTGAATAAAGATTAAATCTGTAATAATTTACTCAAAATCAGATGCTTACACAATAGGACTGAAGTACTACCTACACGCTGATTCAGCTTGAAACAACTAAACCCACAGCGCTGGCTCATGGTAACAACTGACGAGTTGTGTTTGCTGCCAGGAGGATTGTTTAGCCACTGGATTAAATCTGTACACAAACCCTGAAGCCTCATTGGTACAAGTTCATATTCAACACATCAATCTAATGGGTAGACTCAGTCTAGATGAGAAATCTCCTCCACTGCCATTACTGTTGTGCTGGATTGTCACTCCTTGGAAGCACTAGGAAGTGCTGCTTGCAATCCTCAATAAGATCCCTAGCTGCCATCTCCAAGGATCTACCTCCTACCTGAAGCAAGGAGAAGCACCTGGCATCTCACTGCAGCCTACATCACCTGAAGGAATTTGCTAAACTCTGGGATATGTTTATTTGAAATTTTGTCTTCTGTGTTCCACAAACACAGCCCACGGTCACAGGTCAGCACGTAACCTACACATTACCATCTGTCTGTGAATGGACCAAGGCCAGAGTATAACTCACAGAGGTGAGACATCTGGTGCAAGGTGTCCCTGCTCATGGCGGGGGGTTGGAGCCAGGTGAGCTTTAAGGGGTCTTCCAGCACAAACCACTCTGGGATTCTGTGATTTCTTGTACAAGTGCAGCCTTTTGTACAGCTCCACTGTCCTTCCTCATTGCCCACTTGCCTGTGAGCATCATCCTGCCACACATTCTTCAAGCAAAGCCTTGAGAGCAAGCCAGCACACCTTCCCCCACTAACTGAGCTGAAGAAACAACAATGAAAACACTTTTCATTAAAAAAAAGTATCTGTGGTACCAGTTCAAGATGGAATGGGGCACGGAACAGATCCCATCCAGCATGCAGGGGCAGAGGATGGACGGCACTGGGAACCACCCCTCTGGGAAGCATCCCTCTGGCACACCATGACCTGTTCCTGAAGTCAGCTTTGTAGAGAAAAATCCATATTTTGCTATGCTTTATCTTAAAAGAGATTCTAAACTGCTACTTGTATTTACAAACATGAGCTATTGAAAGTTTGCCGATGTGCCTACGATTAATAAAACATCAGGTGCTGCCTCTCGCTTTCAACGTTTGTGTGTCTGGAAGCTGGAGAGCAGCTCATTTAAACAATGTATGTATTCTGGATAACATTTCCCTGCAAATCACTATGATACCCTTTAAAAAGTGTAAAACACTCCATGCTAATAAGAATCAACAGGGGAAAAAAAAAATCTTAGCACAAGTGCTTAAATAAATTATCATCTTTGTAACTCTGCCATAAATCCCCTGGTTGGGATATGATGATTTAGCACTTGCTGCTCTGGCACAAATCCAAATCCTTGGGTTTCTTATTGGATAAAATACTGCCTTTTCACCTTTCTGACCTCACTTCAACTTCAGTCTGAGGTGACACGAGTCTCTGGGCGTCCCCGCAGTCCCTGATGGCCCGTGGCACACAGGACACCGGGGCCTTTCCTGCAGGGCTGCGAGCAGGGGCTGCCCCGGCTTGCCTCCTGCCAGCCCCACAGCAAACACTTCACTTTCTCTTCAAGGAAGAAAGACTGGCTCCCAGAACAGGCACAGAAAAGATGCCAACAAATCCCCTGGAATACAGAAGGAGAAACCCCTAAATCCACAATGAAGAAAACCATAAAATTTTCCCCAAAAAGACAATCACCAAAAGCTTGAACAGGAGGGGTCACAAATGAGCCAGGGCTTGCTTTTTCCTCTTGGAAAGAAGCATTTGCTGCTCACTTCAGAGAGAATGGTGCTCCCAGCCATGGTGAACATTACACAGGTTACTCTTATCCAAAATGCAATTATTTGCTTTATTCAGTCTGGGTTATCACCACAGGGAGGAGGAGAAGCAGAGAGCAGCTCTGAGCCCAAGTCTTCCGTGCCTCAGCTGAGGAACATGAGCAGTGTTGCCTCCTTGGTGACACTTCTGAGGTGAAAACACCACCTCTCCAGCCCTGGGCACTGGTTTTTGGTGTTAGAGAGTCTCCTCCAGTCATGAGACACAGACAGTGATCTGACCAGGATCATGCTTCCCTGCAGGAGTTTCCCAAGCTGCTTTACAGGAATGCTGCTCCAGGTACATGAACGCTTTGGCCACTCCACTCACTGCTTTTTCTTCACTACTTGAATATCACCTGGCTTTTCAAAAGGTGATTCCAAGGCCATTTAATGAAGTCAATTCCTCAGCTAAACAATTTTTATTAGAACATTTAAGGAGTGAATTCTGTAGCACACGTGTTTATTTGGTTTATCAAGCTTCCAGGGACTCAGGAAAATCTCATATTAGGGGTTTGGTTGACTTCTCTCCCACCTAAAATGACAAGTCTCAATGTCTTTACAAACTGCATGACTAACTCCAGACCCTTTCACCATCCAGGTCTTATTTCCGAGCAAAACTAGGAACATCAAATTAAGGAAACCTGCTCTGTTGCTCCTGGGCATAAAATTAGGTATCCACGTCACAGTGCCAAGCAAACACACTAGAAGTTTGTGGGTACATAACGTGCCAAAAAAAAAAAAAAAAACAGTTAAGGAATAAATATTTTGAAGAAAACATGTTAATTCACCAAGACAGAGAATTAGCACAGCACCTTCCACCTCAGCACCATGATCCTGAGCAAACTCCTCATCAACACTGACGTGCAAGACCACTGGAGCAGCCAATGATGTAATCATCTTCTGTCCATCACAACTCCACCCACAATAATGGGTCCTTGCTCACCTCTCCCTTACCTCAGAGACCCTTAATTCTGCCTGAACATTGAGCTACAGCTGAACACAGTGTCCGAAAACCTACAGCCACACACAAATCCACGGCAGAGGTCACCACGACCACACAGATATTTTGGGTTTGCTTGCCCTCGGTCCAGCTGTGATTTCTGCATGGTGCCCGGCAGACACCGATCTTCCTGGTGGCAATATGGGAGCCCTGCCCTCCTCTGGTCTTGGCTTTGCTGATGCGACCCAAGGGCGCAGCCGAAAGCAGCAAGAGTCAAGCCCAAGGCTGCTGTGCTGGGAGGTGAAAAGGAAGTTGCTCATTAGAACACAAGCCACTTAAACTGTGAGTGGGAAAGGCTGGTCAGGCTGCAGCAGGTGAAGGACCCCCATGTCTGGTGGTGCAGAGCTGGGCAGGGGTCCAGGGGACATGGCCAGTGTTCCATCCATCCCACAGGGACAGGCTTTGTGTCCCACGGCCTCTGCCAGCACTGCCCGCGGTTGGAGGCTCACACGCCAGCCTTGAACTCTCCGTCTGTCTCTCTGCTGTCTCCCTGCCACATTAATTACCATTTCCTCTGCCAGGGCCAGAAAACAACCTCCACTGCATTAGTGCTAATTAAGAAGAGTGACTTTCCTATCCTGGCTGCTTAAATCACACTCCTCTCCTCATCCAGAGCAGAAAGCAGTGCTGACAATCTTACTAAAAACAGAAGGCAACCCCTCAGTCACGTTTTGAGCTGGCAAATGGGGCCAACCATTTGTCCTTCTGTGGGGACGGTGAGGCTGTGGGGGGCAGGAGGGGAGGGACAGAGAAATGACACATGCCCTGGGACTTGGAGATCTGAACCTCGGGGAGAGGTGGGGAGAGCATCCTGCTGTGGAAACATCTCCTACCTGAAAGCAGAACAGCCACAATGAGCATATTTACAACACAGCCCTGTTGGGAGAGTGGCAATGTGACTCCCTATCAGAACACAGATCCTGAGCAGCCTGGGAGGACAGTTTTATGGAGCCAGCAGTATTTGCAAAGTACCAATTCAGATTCTCTCAGTATTGGATCTTTACTGCAGTTGCATTCAGATACTCATTATCTCGTGGCATTATTCTCCCACAGGCCTGCTGGCTGCACAGGACAGACCAGGGGTGTCTTGCTGGCGTCCTGTCACACTGACCCCAGCAGCAGTGTGGTCGTGGCTCCAGTGGATCTGAAGAGCAGATTGTGACAGCCACCCTGGCTCCTACTTCACAACGAACCACAGCTTCTGCAGGACATGAGTCCTTCCCTCAAGTACTCGCTATATGTGACTGGAAAGGCCTGGAGCCACCAGGAGCTTCAGCAATATCTGAGCCTTTGGCCTTTGGTTTACAGTCCTCTGGGAATAGCAGATGTGTGCTGAGTGCATGCTATTATTTTAATTTTTGTTGCTGACCAACTTTCAGAATCAATAGAAGGCAAAAGTCCTGCTCCACAAGGGAAACAGGTTCAGAGACCTTAAGTGGTGGGAAGCCCCCAGGGCCCAGAGCCAGTGCCTGGTGCTGGATGAGGTGGATTTCTTCTAAATCACATTAAGTCATCCACAGAAACATTAAAGAGTTTCCTGACATTACAATTCTGTGTAAGCAGTTAGAGTTGTTGCCATAGGAACACTAACAAATATAGGGATGAGTATAATTGTGAATAAAAGGGATGGGGTAAAGGAAGAAAACGGCCTTTGCCAAGGACAAAGTTTGGCCTCTGTGCTGCTCTCTGAGTGCCAGGAGCTGCAGAGACCCGGGCCAGGAGCAGGGTGGGGAGTGGGCTGGGGGTCTCTCATGGCCCTGCACTACCACTGCGCTGGGCAGGGGGTCCCAGGAGTGGCCCCAGGCCCCATCCCACCATCCTCAGCCTCTGCTGTGGGCTCTGCTCCCTCTGGGGAGAAGGAGGTGGTGGTTCAGTCCTGCTAGCTCCAGCCCTCCTTCCCCTCCTTCCCCCCACTTCACAAAAATAGACAGAACACATGTTCCCATTAGTCACTTGCTAGAGGGAAGCTGGGGGGTACGTGCTGACAGTCACAAAGCTGAGCTCTAATTTGAATACTATTTGCATATTCCAGGTATACAAAGCCCAGCCGTATGAAAAACGTGCGTGAGGACGCACAAAGTGAGGCAGCAGCAATGACATTTGCCACAAATCCAGCCTTTTTCCCAGCATGTTCCCTAACACAGGTGCCAGGGCCCCTCTCAACTCCCAAGGCCCGGCCTGACTGGTCTCAGGGAGGCTCTTAATTAAACTCTGCTGGCCGAGAATGCTTTGTATTTGCAGGAGTGAGGACACAGCCGCCCTCATGGGAACACCACACAGAGGGCTTTTCCCCTTGGATAATGCCATTTGCCAGCCCCAACAAGCAGAAGCCATCCCAAGGCAATCTGAACACAATAAGTGTCTTTCACTGCTGTTGACTAAGCTGAAATTCGTTATTTTCAGGCGTTCAGCAAGGACTAATGAGTGTCTGAGGCTCATCGCGCCGTCCCTCCTCACTGACATCCTCTTGATCTCTAAAGGCTCAGTGATCTTTGGCTTGAGCACAACCCCGGGGAGTTCAGAGGTTAAGTTTTGGGGATGCAACCAGTGTCTGAGCCAGGCAGGATGGAGCTGCATCAAGGTCATGGCAAAACACTGCCGGGAGAGGAAGAAAACCCTGACTCCTACAGGTGTCTGTTATTTATTTACCCACCAATTCCCAGATGTTGCACCAAGAACAGGATGTCTCACCAGTGCCTCACCAAGCCTCTGCCAACTCCAGAAAGACCAAAGGTCAATAGATGCCAACTCTCTTTATTCAGGGAAATATTGTAGATTTTTAACCAGCATTTCTGGTTACCTGTCGGTCCACTGTGAGTCTGCAACACAACATACCAAAAAATGATCCTATCATCAACACTGGGGCGTACATGAGGGCATAAATAATGCACAAAGAGACACTCACCTGACTGGGAAAGCTCCTGACCTGGCAATATCTACTTGGAATTACCTTTCAACTGATGTTCTTAGCAGAACGTATTAAAAACCATGTCTCTGCAAGCCATGATGACTTTGGCTCTACTTTATTATTATTGTTATTATTATTATTAAGCAGTTTTCCAGCCATGACAAAGCCAGAAAAGGATGTAACCACCTGCATACAAAAACCCAGCGGCAGGTAAGAAGCAGAACTGTTGGGAAGATCCTTCAAGAATTCCAACAAGTATATCTTTGTCACTCTCTAACAGACCTCAGTGCTCCAAGATAAAGCTATGAACTTCTGGTGTGGAATCACAGCATTGTCAGCCAGAAATCAATTCATCTCTGAGGAACACGAAAGGGATATTTGCACTGGAAAAGCAGCTGATTAATTGCAACCAAGGTAAGGGAAATGGCCAGATGGACACAGGACCCTGCAGGGCTGGAGCCTTCTCCTGTTCTCCCAGTAAAAAGGGGTTTGCTCCCTTTGTGGCTTTGTTCTACATCCATCATCAAAGATACTATGTGACACTTTTCCCATGCTAAGGGGTTTTTCCTGCATGGGTTTCACTGAACACCACCCTTCCCCCTCCCGCCTGGTGACTGACTGGGAGCTCTGAGCAGAGCCAGCACCGAGGCTTGGGCAGGCAGTGGTCCCCGTGTACTGATTACAGCATATATAAAATAATACTTTGTACAAGTTCAGAGGAAATAATTAAACATTGCTCTCAGCTCTTGGCAGTGACTTTTACAACACTGGGTAATGAGTTATCACATTTTGACCTTTATGTCTAACTCACCTTGGCAACTTGCTGAAAAAACTTTGACCGCCATATAAGCAAAAATAAGAAAAAAAGGAAAAGGCAGGCGCGGGCCCTGCTCCACAAACACCAGTATCCATCCAGGAAGCCACTGAACTACTTCCTAGTGTTGGATTTAATAGCAAATTACCAAAGAGACACTCCACATTACTACAATCTGCACATCAAACCAGGCAGAAAGCAACCTGCAATTATACAATTAGACTGATACATAAGCTTCCCGCTCGTGTTTATTCCTGCTGCCAATCATGCTGCTTACTGGAAAACAAGGGCTTGGAGCTTCCAGCCTGCCTCACACTTCCCCTCTGTGCTTGTGCCTTTGGAGGGGCTTAACCAATCACATCCTGTACTTTCAACACCCTGATGAACCCGGCTTTAAGATCCCACCTTGCCCAGGTACCCTTGGGCTGTACCGAGATCCACCTTCATACAGGGAGCACGATCTACCCCAGCAGCAACTCCCTGTGTGGAATGGGAGAGTAGGAAAGAGGAGACAAATAAGTGTTTACTATTAGCTGGTGAAGGCAATTGATTGAAATCTAACAAAACCCTTGATTTCAAATGAAAGTAATGAAATGAAAATCATTTCACTATGCTGTGGCCTGATAGAAACCGTGAAAGGGGAATGCAGCCAGGAGAAGCCTTTGTATTCGAGTTTGGTCTCATAATACAGTGCCTGTCAATGCCTGAACATTCGTAACATCTCAGGTACTTCAAAAATGTCTCGTCGGTCCAGTTCCAGTGCACTGGTGACCCCTGAGGCCCCTGTCATAATTCATTGCTCCCACCCTGTCTTCAGCCACTCCTCTTCCAACAGTTACACTCCGTGTCCCTCGAGCACCACCCCGTCACAAGGACCCGTTCCAGCCGGAGCACAGCTCCTTGGCAGAGAGTCCGTGCACTCGTGGGCTGCAGAAGGCCGTCCCGAGGGGGTCTTCACCCAGCACAGCGAGCTGGCAGAGCCCACACAGGCGCTGCTCTCTGCCAAAGAGCTGTGGGCTCACGCTGTGGCTGGACAAGGGGAGGGTTTCTCATCCAGGTGCGAGTAAATAGGGCACCCAGGACGTCGTGCCAGCCCAGCTCTGAGGGATAAGGCAGAGGATGCAGAACCTCCCAGCAGACGTGGATGGACACAGCCCGTTGCTGGCAGGGCCCAGGGCCGTGGCCGCCCGCCATGGCAGCTCTCAGTCCCATCACTGTGGCCCGCACGCACCACAGCGACTGTTTCACATGCTTTGTATGTATACGCAAATAAACCATCTCGTAATTATTATCTTTTCACAAATTACTTTGTTTAGGTGTCTGAGTTTCGTTTCACTTTCCTGTCACACTTCCCACAAAAGAGACCTTCATTTCCCAATAAATGGTGAGACACTGTGTCCCAGACCTCCGCAGCACTTACAGCTCCGATCTCAGTGACTCACACGTGTTTTCTGGAGCCCACAGCTCACACTGCTGGGGAATGATTCAGGTGTGGAGGCACAACAGCTCAGAGACACCGAATGGCATCTGCAAGACCTCAAGCACTGACAGGACACATCAAAGCACGAGGCACAAACTCTGACTCACCAACTCGCTGCAGCTGTGAGATTCAGTCTGCCCTGCTGCCCTCCTTTGCAGCCCATGGGATCAGCACTCTACCCCTTCCCTGTGGCACACTTTACCCTCACGGGTACCTCACTGGCCTGCAGGATCACCAGCTCCTGCATCCACATCCCACACGCAAATCGGGAATTTCTTCTGCTCCCTTCCCTCCAAGGGAATTTCTGCATCTTGGCAGAAATTCTTTTACAATGCCACGCAACATTTGGATTTACAAAGGCAGTGACCAGTCCGGAATTCAAATGAAGCCCTTCCCCTCGGGATCAGGAAACCAGCAAGACCTCCCGCTACATTTTCAAAACTACATGGGGATTCACATGCCTTTTGGTTATCAAAACAAATACAGGATTAAACCCAAACGCGGGGTCCTGCTCCTGGTCAGAGCGCTGGGGCTGCCAGAGCCAGCGCCGGCCCCAGCTCCACCACCCACTGCCCTGCAGCTGCTACTGCACTTCCTCACGGGACAAAGAAAATTTCCTGTATTTAAGAGGCATTTAGTAGCTGCAAACAACTGGATCAAATTGTGCTCTTCCATTTTTAACATCATCTAAGGAGAAAGCACTTCCCATCAGCACAGAGAGTTCAGCCATGCTGGGGGGGAACAGCACAGAACTAAGAGCAAAGGTAGAAAACGGAGGATGCAGATTATAAAATTCAGTCACATTTTAAAATTTTCTGCTACAATAATTCACTTTATGTAGAATTAATGTGGCTGATTGAACGTTTGTGCTGTAATTTACTTATAATTAACATTTTATGGTGAACAGATTTCACCATCTCCTTCATGCTGTGAACTCCAAGCCATAGGTCAAAAATAGAGATGAAACAGATAAGCACAAAATATTCTCACTGAAATATTAATGAGATTTTAATTTACTACTTTAAAAATACATCTTTCATCAATGCCTGTATATCAAATCATTATTTTAATTTTTTTTCCACATTGTATTAAAAATATAATGAACTTTCCTAAGTGGTTGAAAGATCCTGAAATATCTTTTGTGAAAAGACAGGTCAGGGGAACAAAAAGGTCCAAACACTCACAGTAATCAGAAATCTCACACGGGGGTTGGGTGAGAGTCAGCTCAAACTGAACTCAACACCTTCACCCTCAACCAACTAAAACTGGGGCTCTCCAGCCAAACCCTGTGGTCCAGCACAGAGGTCCTGTTCTTCCCACCAAGATCTTATTTAAAAGCATAAGGTCAATCTGTAAAAATAATTCAACTGACAGAAACTGCTCCCTGTGTTTCAACAGGAGTTGTGGCATTCACTGCTGAGATACAACACAGACAAGGTGCTGCTTTGATCAGTTGTTCCCGTTTTTTCAGCCTGTTGTGGCTACATTTGAAACCTCCAGGACAAGGCTCTGCTGTTAAGGAAGACACCACAAGTCAAAGGGAAAACGGTCTGGGAAGGAAGTCAGAAGAAAACTTGTATAAAATCTCCCACCCACTCTCCACGTGCGCTTGAAGCCTGCCCAGAGATGACGGACCACATCTGAATAAATTATTGAGTCATCTGCAATTCATCCCATTTCCTATATTCCAAAGCGCTATCAGACAGGCAACAGAGGACGTTCCCGGAACGCTCTGATGACAGAGAATGAAGATATGGGATGACAATGAAAAAGTCAGCAGAAAATCATAAGTCAATGGGACTATTTTATGCTCTTTACTTCCTAGCCTGCACCAGACCATTCAAACAGCTCATTGGAATTTCAAATGAAAAGCTGAATAATACAGGATTATAAATCTGTTACAAACAAACCTAAAACGCATCAAGAGAAATATACATGGAATTTTCCTTCTGAAACTGCTTGGGTTTTCCTTACTGGTTTGTTTGTTGGGAATCAGCAACTATTTATTTTGAAGGTAAAGCTGCCTCTCCTTATTTTTCTTTCTTTTTAATTTTCTTTTCTTGTTTAAATTGAAGGCCAGTGCCTGCCAGCCCCTTGATCCCTCCAGAGCTTGAAGAATGGAATCCAGACCCTTTCAGGTTTCTCTGTGCAGCCATGGGCTTGCTCTCTTTTTCCTTTCAAGGTATTATGAGTAAAAAAAGTAGAATATTTACCTGTGGGAAAAATTTCAGGAGAAACCAGATCCTGAGCAGCATCCCACCATAGACTGGCTCCAAATAGGAAGTTAAATTTTCATCTGCAGAAATTAGGACCTAGTGGAACAGCAATGGGATTTCAGACAGGTCTGGAGCCCCCACTCTCCTGTGACATGGGGAAAGCATGTGGGGCTCTTTCCAAAATTGTTCTGGGAGACCTGGGGACTGTTCATAAAAAATCTCTGCTCATGATTAGAACTACTCATTAGAAGTTCTTTAAAAATAAAATAAAGCCTTAGTGTTTCTTTTGATGTAAACAATTCAGAGCATTTGTTACAAACTACCACCAAAATGTGAGAGGGGTGAGAGCACTGCTTCTGGAAATGGCAAGGAAAAATCCCAAGTTACAAGAAAATACATATTACTACATTAATTTTCACTGGGTTTTGTTTTTAAAACATTTTTCACTGTCAGAAATGAAAAAAAAAAAAAAACCAAAACAAAAAACCAAAACCAAACAAAAAAAACCACAACCAAAACAAACAAACCCTGAACAATAGGGCAGGGAAAAGCCCTGAAACGCAGCAACCAAATACTGAACCAAGATGTAACAAACAAAATATATAATATGATATTGCAGCAAATCATCCACAGAAATCTGAGAAACTGCCAGGGACTTCTGAGACACGGGCAGGCAGCAGAATGCCGTGCCCTGAGCCAGGACGCTGCGTCCTGCTTTGGGAAGCCAAAGTGGGGGCAGCCAGAGGAAGAGGAGCCAATGGCTGGGGGTCCCCAGGGCAGAGCGCTGCTCTGGGTGCTGGGCCCTGCAGTGACAGGGCAGGACAAGCCAGCTGCCCTGGGCTGGAGAGGGAGCTGCCAAAGCCAGGGCTTGCTTAAAGAGTATCATCAAATAACTGCAGTGAGGTCAAAGTCTTCAGCCCTTCGATCCCCTCCCTGGCGCCGACAGACCACCGAGCTATATGGACTCATCTTTGAGTGTTTAAAGCATTAATAATGAGAAGCTACTCTGATAGATGGTATCTCTGCATTTTCTCCTTCCCAGGATCTCTGTTATCACATTCTAACACACAAAATTCTTTTCAGAACATCGACTAGGCTTCTACTCAAACATTGGGTCAAACCTTGTGAGAGCGGCTCACAGGCATCTGCTTGAATGAAAATTTTAGTGCAAAATCTGAACGAGAACCTTAAATTCTAAGCACCGAGCCTCAGAAACATTATTTACGAAGCCCCCGGTTCAGCTGCAGGAGACATTAACCGTGGCTGGGGGCCCGGGGCTCCCCAACAGAGAGGAGCAGCACTGCCACAGCGGTGCCGCACCCTGGCCGCCCATGGAGGTATTAGACCAGCTAGCTGAGTCTTAAGGAAACAGAAATGAAATAAATAGACAAATTAACAACCACTTCAAAGATAACATGGAAATCTCACCAGTTGCAGCACATGTCCACTCAGTTTCTTTTTTTTTTCCTGAGTGCCTTTTCCTTAGTAAAAGCCATCAAAGATCATTGTGAATTAGTAATAATTTTTTTTAGCAGCATCGAAGAATTAAAGCAAGAGAGAAAGGGAAGGCATGCGAGGGAGGAGAGGAGGGAGCGAAAGAGAGAGGTTAAGCTCAAAGGCAGAGAGAGCGAAATGGACCAGATTATACAAAATTAAAAAGCAAATACGCACAGACAATTTGTGCCGAGTGATTGCAAGCAATTACAGTCCGGCTTTTCTGGAGGGAAAATTGGGGAGGGGGGAAGGTTATTTCAGCTTAAAAGGAGACTTTATTCATTCCTGATCAGCTTCTCCTACTATTCTCTCTTTTATTCTCGGATATCAATTTTAAAAAAAATCACCCTTCAGATGTTACATGTCTAACCCTGGGAATCCCACCCCTGGGCAGAGAGGGAGGATTTCAGCTTCCAATCGGTTCTTTCTATAGCCCTGAAAAAGCAATTTGCTCATAAAGGATAAA
>WEKY01013864.1:250168-318158 GCA_013390045.1 Picathartes gymnocephalus | reverse complement strand
AAAAAAAAAAGGAAAGGGGGGGACAGAAAGAAAGAAAAGGAGGGCAAAAAAGGGAAACCACAACAAGGGCACACATTCCTCTTGGAGGAGAGCTTCAATTTTACTGTAATTGACTGAAGAAGAGCTGCTTTGATCTGCAGAATTATTATTGTGCTCCAAATGCTGGGCTGCTGATGTCCCAGCTGGGCTGGACATGGGCACACGGAGGGGCTGAGGGTCCCTCTCCTGGGGCTCTGGAGGTTATTTCGGGAGCACTGAAGCCACTGCCGGGCCATGGGGGCTGGGCTCGGGGCCTGGCAGGGGATTAACGCGGCCTGGGCTGGGGCACGGGGAAGCAGAGGGCTTAAGGCAATCGCTCCTGGTGCCTTGGCCTCCTCCCATCCCTCGCCAAGCACTGGCAAGAGCCTTCTAGGCCTGTATTAGAATTCCTGTCTTATAGCACTACCTGTTTTGGCTGGGAATTCCTCCATTCCCAAATGACAACTAAATCAGCTCCCATGTTGGAAATGCGCCTCCCTGCCCTGTGCCGAGCCAGGCTGGTTCTGCAGGGAACAGAGAAGGACCTGGCGGCACAAGGACACCAGGGTGGGTATGAACAGCCCAAAGTAAGGTCAATGCCTCAGAAATTTAGGATTTTCTCTCATCAACTAACACTAAGCTGACACGTATCAGGATGTTTTCCCTGCCCCTGATCAGGCCCTGAGTGCCTCGTGCTGCCATCAGAGGGGCTCACGTGTGGGGACAGCACTCTTCGCAGCCTCGCCCTCCTCCATCCCTTTCACTTCAGACATCCCTAACTTCTGCTACAATTTCATCCACAAAGCCCAGTTTTGAGGCGAGGCACAGAACAACATCCAGGCACTGGTGATGGGATATTGGCCACCAAGTAACATTGCAGCTCACTAAGAACAGAATAAGAATATTGGTATCTTATCAAATGAAGAAAGCACTTTATACCTAGAAAGTTTGAGATATGTATGATTTTTAAATCTTTCCATTATTATATATACAAAGATCATACTTTGTGTAAGTAAAGGTTTCTAAAATCTTACTTGTACAACTTGGAGGCCTGTCTGTTTTCACATAGAGAGGTCTATGAGAAATGGTACAAATCATTTATTAAAGTTGCTAACATCTTTCTGAAATGGTTTGCCTGTAAAATATGCAGCACGCCCAAAATACATTGAGACGTGGCGTGACACAAACGATTTATTGGCATTAGTCTGGGCTGAGCCCCGTAAGTCATGCAAGGCCCCGCTCCTTGTAAGCACTGCCATCATCCCAAAGTCATCAATAACACCTTGCCTCCATTGCAGCCGAGCAGCAACTGTGTATCTATCTCAACTATAAACATACACAATTTTTCAGTCAAAGAGTAATAGGCAAATAGCTGGATTTCACTCATTTTGTGTTCTCCAGGTAGTAAAATAGACACATATTTAATGTACATACCCAAAAGTGCAGTGCCAATAAGTAGAGAGAGTCATATATCGCAGTTAGTTTATGGGTGGCTGTATTTTATGGTTGTACTGCTAAAGCCATATTTGCATGCATCTAAATATAGATAAATATCTGCAAAGCCAGAATCTGCAGATGTGAAATAGAGAACTGGATATATGCAAGGCAAGACACATGATAAAAATAGTTTGTATTTCTGGATACAATTATGAACTCTTGACTAAAATTACTGCTTGGGTATAGGATGCTCAGGCTATGCAGTGTCCTCTCGTGCTGATCCTGGAGGTTGTTGTTGGAGTTATCACTGTTTTGTTTCATAATTTTGCTAATTGGTCATTAAGAAGTCTCTAATTCTAATTCTGTCTTTTCCAGCAACACACTGTGGGTCAGCAAGGAAATTAATCTGCCTCTATACCCCAGTTTCTCTAACTGCAATATGGGGAAACACAGATCCATCACCAGGTCCTGCAGGAGTTAATCTGTTAATGTTTGTATCAATCAAGTTGTCAAGTGCTATTTAAGTGCTTATTATTACTCATACAGTAATTCTCTCCTTCTGGGCTCTGTAGGTTTGTAAATACCTCTTCCATCACATACGTGAGGTTCTTTTGGGGCAGGGGAGATGATCTGGAGCACGGGCTGGCCAAACGCAGCTCTCTGTGGGTGGATTCCGCACACCGAGAGCTCCGGAGCACGGCCAACCACGCGTTCCTGGCACCTGCTGCTCTGCTGGGGACACCTGGCCCCTTCTGTGCCTCCACAGCACTTCTGCCAGCTGCCCCTGCTGTGCCTCAGGGAACTGGTGGAGCCTAAGGACATGTTCGTATCTTATGCCCAAGTACCACTATAGACATAACCTCGCAGGAGGAGCATCTTGCCCACAAAGCAACTCTTGGGCAGGGGCCTTCACCTCCCTTCAGCCTGTCTGTCCTCCTCGCACGCCCTCTTTTCTGGCCTGGAGGCACAAACTTTGAGGAGCTGTTCTGTTTGCCCAGAGCATCATTCGGTCCAACTGCTGCAGGGAGAAACTCCCTTTGCTCAGGGTGCCTGGCTCTGAAACACCTCGCTGTGAGGTCCTGCTCTGGGGCCATGTGCTTTGGCCAGCGCCAGCACCTGGGCAGGAGGAAGGACAGGCCTTTATTCCACATGGAATCCGTGCCCTCTTTATAATGCTTGCCTTCACCAAAGGCGTGCAGCATTCCAGGCACATGCCAGCTGGGATTCCTGGAGCCTGCCTGCACTGGGAGCTTCTTTAAAAATACTGCAGCCCCTCATCTGGTCTGCTCCCAAAATGAATTCTCTCTACTGGCACCAGTGAAGCTAAATACAACTTATAAAATATTGAGCAGATCTTCATATGGAATGCAACTAAAAAAAAGTGACACTTTAATTATTATCTTTATGCTCCAGAAATATCCCATCAATATGAGGAGCAGATAATTCACAGCCACTGTTCCAAGTACTCTGCAGCATCAGGAGCTGCTGGTGCCTCATCCGTACTGGGCACACAAATATCAGTGTGTCTGTGCACACAGCCTGTAGTTATTTATCAATTGTTTATGCAGCACTAGGTTATGAATGTATTTAATTTATAAACATTTATATTGTAGAGCATGAGATGATAAATTCAGAAGAAAAATATCGACTCACAGAGCATGACCCCCCTGCCTCGTTTAGCCCTCGCCCAGGTGCCCTGACCGGGACCTCCCTGCCAGCAATCCCAAACACTTCAGACTCGGGAAGAACAGTTTTCAGCAAATCTCTTCCATGTGATGCTTTCCACAGCCCTGAGCATACCAGCTCTGCCAGCCTCTTGAGCTCAGCTTAGCCAGTCCTCTGCCCGTGGCTGATCCTTGGGGACTCTGGGAGATCCTGTGGCTGCCTCCACGTTAGCAAATTACTCAACTTCCAAACTATTTTTGTATTTCCAAAATAAGCTGTTCTACATGCAAAACTGCAAACCCTTCAGTCAATCACACAGTGAATGAATAAACGTCTCTGCATAGTTTACTGGTTAAAGAGTTCATTTCCCCACTGCTCCAACACTGACAGCTCCCTAAACCCAAAGTCCATCACTTTTGAAGGAAGACATTTATCAGGAGGGTATTTTACCCCCAATTTCTTTTCCTGCCTACTCTTAAGAGTGTTTTCCCAGAAGAGCTTTATTTAAAGTCTATTTTTTGTTTAAACATATATATTTTTATGTTTTCTCAGTGCGATGGAACTTGACAGCACAGACCAAGCCATGGATGAGCCAACTTCTGTCATGTATCCTTATCTTTCCTTAAAACTAAATACGCATTTTAAATGGCATCTTGATTTAAAATCAACATTTCTAATAATTCTGATTTCTTTTTCATCCTCTTAAATAGCCTAGACCCACACCTCCGCTTGGTTTGAGTCTGAGCTTTCTGCCCCCAACATTCTAAAATTATTTGAGTTATTTCTTCTCTGCTAGCAGCTCTGCCAGCTCAGTGTTTGTTCTTCACTTTCAAGGGTATTTATTTTCTTCACTTTCAGCTATTGAAAATGGCAAGAACAAATTTATATAATGAGCCTTAATAACAGTTTCTCCCATAAAGTTCCCTATTTATCTCCTATTGTAGTGGTTTAGAAAGCACAAAAATGATGGAAAAATACAGGTATAGTGATAAATCTCTGGGACTGATAGTGAATAATTTAAAACAGTCTTTATCCACGGGGTGATGCTTGGAACCCTCCTACTCTGTGTGAACCTTTTCCAGTCACTTGGACTCCTCCTTCCATAACACTCACAGTACTATCCTACTCATAGGATTTGTCTCCACACAGACCAATAAAACCCTGTTTATTCCAAATCTCTCCCATCTCTTGGCCTGAATCACTTACCCAATAGCTACCACCCTTCTCTCAGTGTTTGTGATGTCCTGGATCATTCTGGATAAGCTGCTGGGGGCACTCACACGGCCCGTGCTGCCAGCACGCTGCAGAACAGCTCGTGTACCCCACAGGGAAAGGGTCTCAAAGTTATCAACAGAGGTTCTTCTGTCGGTATTTCCCCCATAAACACCACCTCAGGGAATCAGAGTCCCCAGGCAGCAGGAATGACACTGTTTTGAGACCTACCCTTAACCCCACCAACAGTGTGACCAGCACCAGAGCCCCCAGCGCGCACAGCTGGGACTCGCAGCCCTCCAGCACGGCCAGACTCACCCTCCAGGCTCCCGGGAAGCAGCTGCTCACCGAGTTTGTGTTTTGTGCAGCACCAGGTACACTCCACACCAACAAAAGCCATGTCAGCATTTTGTTCTTAATTATGTACCCACTTTTAATGGTGGTAAGAAATTACTATCACAAATGCTGCCTTTGCTCTGAAGACCCCAGTGCAGAGAAGATGGAGCCCACCATTTATTTCTCCTGATTTTTTATTTACAGACCTATCCACTGGTGGGTCAGAGTCCAGTGGAGCCCTGGCTCTATCCTCCTTTCCCTCCAGCACTAATTAGCAATGCAATCCCACAAAGAGTGAAGTTGCCCGAAACCTCCCCTCACTCACAATGATTTATGTTCAATTTGTACAAATGGAGAAAATGAGATTTCAAATTTCAATGCCATTTCTGCAATGAGGTGATTAAAAGAGAGAGAGGTATTGCGTTCTACTGTATAGAATATTGATCCCAGTGCTATTTTCCTTAGCAATAACCATTAGCTCAGTATTATTTGCAAACCTCTAATGTGAACCTGGAGATGTAATTTACATTTGTGCTTTACTTATTTGCTTTAACAAAACAACACAAAAGCTTTGGGTCTTTCAATCTATCCTTATTGTCAATAAAATTAGCAGTTCATAAAAAAATTAATGTATATGCAAAACCATCACTTCCTTGTAAACTGCACCGAGACTGTAAACGTTGCCCAGAACAAAAGGGAGATAAACTATTAAAAGGCTCTGGCCATTAACAAATTGAAACCCAACCAAATTAAGAGGAACTCTCTTTCTTCCCCTTCCTTAATTTCTGGGCCCTTGGGAGCCCAGGAAAGTTGTGGCAGTGCGGGGAGGTGTCTCCAAGGAGCGGGGTGTTGACACGGTGTGTGCGACGGGGACGTTTCGGGGTCGGGCACGCGCGCGGGGACGGGCACGCGCGCAGGTGTCCCCGGGAGCTCCGGGGGAAGGGACGCGAGAGGAAAGAGCGCAGGAGGCGGGGAAGGCGCAGCGTTTGTCAGAATGGGACCGGGCAGCTCCTCCTCGTGCTGCTGCTCCCTCCAAACCCATCAGCTGCTTCTGCTGCCTGGCAGAGTTTAGAAGATGAGAACAAGGAAAGAAGAGGGAGAAAGGGGAGAAAAAAGAAAAAGCTAATGACCCATAATTGCCATGATAGTGGAATAGGGCCCGGGCAGCTGTTTTACATTCCCGGTATGTATAGTATGCAAATATCTACAAAGGGCCGACACAGTTTCTCTATTGTGGATCCTGAGGGTAACCAAATTAGCCTTTGGCAACCATGGTAATTGGGAGCTGCTGTTCCCATTAGGAGTCCTACAAATTATGAAGAAAAATGGACCAAAGGCTTTGTCACAAATAATAATGCTGAGAAGAAAAGAGCAGGCGGCCGGCTTTGCTTTCTTTCTTTTTTTTTTTTTTTTTTAATTCCTACATTGTGTTGTTAATACCTCTCTGTTTAGTAATAAGAAAACAGTCCTGAGTGCCCTGCTGGACCCTCTTGGGCTCTCCATGGCAATACTGAGTTCTGGGAATACTAAATACGGGACAGCAGCATCAGTTGAGAATTCCCCAAGCAGAAGCCCCCGTGTTCAGTCAGACACCGCTGACGCGGCGCGGGCTGAGCTCCGGGAGCCAGGGCTGGAGTGAAAAGCCTGAAGCTGGTTCTCTCCTTTGCACAGGCTGCAGAGCACCAGCCACTTCCCCTCTCTATCTCAGATTCACGCAGCTAAGCACAGATTTGTTCTCTGAATCACCCAACTTAACTGCACAAGAGGCTCCATTTCCCACTAATTATTTGAATTTGTCTTTCACTCTTCCCACCTTCTTTGATCACTCCATAGTTCTCAATCCCAGCATGCAGAATCCTGTTTGATTGTTATGATCTACTAAAAAATTCACAACTGCCAACTTTTTGAGCGGAGCTCTCAGCTGTGACACCATGAGTCAACGCCAAAAACATTAAGTGCTGTTGTCTCTAACACTCGCAGAGCAGAGCTCACTGCTCCCACCAGCCCTCGTGCCTGAGGTCCTGTTGAACTCCCCACACCAAGACCCAGCCATGAGATCAACCCACACGTGCCATCAGCCAAGTTCAGCTAACGCTCCAGCCTCTCTTTTGTCCTGCAAATCTCAAAAGTTTTGAAAAACATCACACTCACACAATGAAAATTAGGAAATGGTCTCACTTGCTTTTGTATTTCTTCCCTAAGTGAATGTTTTGCCTAACTGGCAGCATGAACAGTTCTTTTCCAAGGAACAGGAGAGCATCCAGGCCTTTTAATATAAAGAAGATTCAGAATTACCTCAGGAACCCACACTGACTTGTGATGGCCGTAAAACTCAAATTGGAGCGTTTTATAAAAAAAAAAAAAAATTTACAAACCAAGTCTCACAAAGAGCAGTCGTGTTTTAATATTTCATGCCAGGACTATCTCTTCACCTTACAACCGCTGCAGCACAAGCCTTAAGTCCATATCTTTATTTTTTCATGGTTTCCCCTCAGGGCCTCTTTAAAGAGCCGGCAGAAGAGTCACTTCCCCGCTGGTGCAGTTGGCACGACTGCAAGTGTACTTAAAGTTTGCGTCTGATCAGGTTATGTGTATTGGATCTGAAACCAGTTAGTCAATTCTTCCCGGTCCCTAAGTGGCGATTTGTGGTAATGTCTACATCAATACTCACAGAGCTGCGAGCTGCTTTACGTAAAGCAAATGTCTGCAGGATGGAGGGGCTGCTCCGAGGGCTGCCGGCTCCGTGGAGCTGCGGCTGGGACAGGAACACGCGCATGCAGCACCAGCGCCGCCGCTACCAGGCCCGTCCCTGCCCCGCTGCCAGCCCGGGGGCACTGCCCGGCACACGCCCCGTGCCCGGCGCCTGGGCAGCCTCGGCAGCCCCCGGGCTGTGCCCGCCGGCCCTCGCGCTGGCACCGGCCACATCCAGCTCCGCTCCGCTCATTCGCAACAGTCCTTCTGCCTGTCCAGCACAGTCCTGAGCCCCCACTCCTGCATTTCCTTCTCCCCGGGCTCCAGAGGGTGGATACAGCGCACAAATTAGAAACAGCAGAAGGTCAAAAAAACAAACCGACCAACAACTCCACACTAAAGCAAAGTCTAACAGAAAATTAGAGAAGGGTAAAAGATGTTATAACATGAGAAAATTATGATTAATGAAAAAGAAGGAGGTGGCTACTGTTCACACAACAAACAACAGAGAACAACTCTGAGCAATAAACAATATTGGATTAAGCTTTTCCAATAACAGCTTCTTTCTTTAATATTTTTCTCTTTGGTCCCGAACAGAACACAAACCCTTCAGAGCAAGGATGATCTTTGTTTATGAAATGCACAGCAACACCAGCTGACCTCTGCGAGGCCTCGGGGCGTCACTGACCTGCACATACTCAGAGGTGTGTTTTGTTCTGGGGAGGACTTCCTTAAGGGCCATTCCTCTGGGAGATGCCCACGCTCCGTGGGGAAAACACGACTCAGCTCCTGTCATACCCCCCATCTCCTCCTGCACGTTGCTGCTTCTGCTCCAAATGGAGTAAAAAGGCCCTGACTTCCACAGCAGCAACGCAGCAATTTACACCTTGTAAGTCATTTAAATACACTGCCTGAAGTGTAAAATCTGGGAACTGTCAGCAAACCTCAACTTGGCAAAAATCACTGTTATTTATTACAGTAAAATGCTTTCTGTATAGCAAGAGCTGGCTCTGATACATCACATCTCAAACAAAAATATGGAATAAATGATCTCCCAAGGTCTCTTCCAACCTGGTTTCCAAGACTTTACAAAGAAAAGCAGCAGAGCACAAACCCTGTGGAGCAGCCCTGCCCATTCCACCCCTTCGGAGCACACAAATTCCTACTCTGGACCAGCACTGCACCAAGCTCCTGTGCTCCAAGGTGCTCCAGTGTTGACAACACTACTTCAGACCCTCACAGTTACACCATCTAAGACATAATTTCAAACAAACAATAAAATCACCAGGAAAAATTAAACCTGATTTGCTGAACTACAGCAAAGAAAACATTCCCAAATCTACCAAATCTCTGCACCCTCAGTTCTTCCACACAGGCAAAGAGGGTTTGAGCTGTGTCATTCGGGGGTTTGTGAACTACAGCTTCACTTTCTAATAGAGAGATCCTGCCCAACAACTGCAGGCAAAGCAGCCAGTTATTCTGGGAGGAAAGGGAAGGCCAGAAATACTGTTCATTAACACACATAATTTTCCTTGGAAAGGAACAGTTACTGACCCTCTTTCTTTAGAGGTTCCCATCGATCTCAGTGGGAGTGCAAGTCAGGCTGAGCAGGACCAGCCCCTGGGAAGGCTCAAAGAAGAGCAAGGGGAGAGAAGCCGAGGTGTTTGCTCTGGAGCAGGTACTCGCAGTATTTGTTTCCAGCAGACACATTTTAAACTGTTCTGACTGTTGCAGGTCTGGGCCGTGGAGCAAGCAGTGCTTTGTTATTGCTTTTGGGGTTCACTTCAGTTTTATACTCATCTTTGCTCTTCTTTCTAGATCAAACAGCAAATGACTGGCAGGAGTCCTGTAAATCTGAAAGGATGCTCGTTTATTTCCCACATTTTTCTCCTACATTTGCAGAGATTAGTGCATCTAATATTTTAAGGCTATGGCATAAATTTGCATGAGAGGGTGAGGTGTTATATTTACACACTTAAAATGTGTGTGATCGTGCTATCCACGTGATTAGATACAAGGACATGTGGTGAAATGCACTTAACACGAGCCTGTTCAGGGCTCAGGGCCAGCTCTACCCAGTGAGATGCAACAGCCAAGTCTGGATTTTTCACCAGAAAAGAGAGGACATCTGAACTTCTAACAGATCTGGTATTTTCTGCCAGTTCCTGAGAAATAAGTTTAAAATTCCTTATTCCCTGAGAAATAAGTTTAAGATTGGGAATGTTTTAGGATCAAAAAACATTAATTTGTTTTACAGACTTTTTAAACTAAAAAAATTCAATTTCTATTTTTTTTTACTTGAGTTGCATTATGGCAGGTTGTGTAGTAGATTTATAGGACAGAAAGGGACTTTATAAAGTGCTTTAAATACATATTAAAAGAAGAAAAAATCATTGAACCATAATAGTCAAAATAAGGTGAAATCAAATCTAAAGCCTATCTCAGTAATTGTCTTCATGAAGCCTATGCAGCATCAGTACTCCTGCTAATGACACAGAAAAGAAAAAGAAGAAAAAGTGGGATATATGGAATATTCTGGAACAAAGAAAGTAGAGATGTAGATACTACAAAGGTGACTGTATATTTATTCAGTCAAGGCTGGAGTCCATCACTTGGAAGCCTTGAACCTGTGGGATCCTTGCCCGTGTTGGACTCCAACTGCCCACACACAGTCCTGCCTCCTCATTCCTTCCTGGGAAGGACAGAGCAGTTTTCCTAATTCAGGCCTCCTCTCCAGACAAAAATGTGGGCAGGATTTATTTCAGGAGATGAAATGATCACAGATTGTCCTGAAGAGGAACCGCAAAACAGGCTGCACACAGAAAGTAAAGGAAATGTTACCCAGCAAAACGGTTGAGCACTTCAGAAATATGAGAGAGGACCAACATTTGGTTTGCTTGGGGTTTTTTTAATGTACAGAATCCCAGAATTGTTAAGGTGGGAAAGGACCTTCAGGATCATGAAATTCAAACCCAGCATGACCACCATGTTCACTGTCAAACCCTCAGCTACAGGTAACTGAATGAATTCGGGCCATTTCTGACTGAAATTGCTGGGTTTTGCTGCTGCTGGGTCCTCACCCGCTCATAGCTTGGTCACGATCCTGCACTCACAGAGAAGTGATGGACACCCCTGGGGAAAAGCAGGAATGTTTGTCCTCGCAGCAGTCGCTGCCTGGGAGTTTGGCAAATCAGCGGTTTAGATCTGGGCTGCTGGGACGAACTTCAGTTCCTTCCCTATTTTAGCCCTTCCAGCCATCCCTCAACACCTGGGCAAGAACCAAGTCACAACATCCAATGGACTTTGGCCATCATCAGAGAGTGAGAGCAGAGTGAAAACCCTGCCAGGCTCGCTCTGTCCTTTTGCCCATAGAAATGGTATTGGAGGCAACAAACAAACCCACAAGCTCATTCCCACCGAGTGGGGAAGGAAAACGTCCCTCATTTACCCATTCTGAGCTCACAGTCATTTTGTTTCCCAAATACCATATTAGAAAAGAGAAAAACAAAATAAAACAAAATAAAACAAAATAATAACTATTCTTTGATTAATTTCAAAGACAGATTAAAATGTAACCTGATTTTAAAAAATAAGAGGAAGAATTTTGGTTATGGAAATTTCAAATGTCTCTCCCTCGTGATGTCCTTCCCATCTCTAGAATAACAACTCTAATCCCTGCTGGTAACATTCCTCTCTTTTCACTAGAGATGTGACATGGGAAGGCTGGGAAGAGGAGAGCAG
Source organism: Picathartes gymnocephalus (assembly GCA_013390045.1). NCBI lineage: Eukaryota > Metazoa > Chordata > Aves > Passeriformes > Picathartidae > Picathartes > Picathartes gymnocephalus. The sequence goes on along the minus strand of WEKY01013864.1, from coordinate 307,058 downwards.
CAGCCTGACCTGCACCAGGTCAGTCCCCTCTGGTCACTGAGCAATTTGAAAAAGTATTTGAGAAGGAAAATGCTCCTTTTTTTCTCCCCTTTTTTTAAACAGTATGACTAAATCCGTCTGGGAGGTTGTATACAGGTCATCTCCTCCCGCAAAACCAACCCAAAAGTGACAGTGTTCGCTGTGCAAAAAGACTGTAATGGTTTAAGGAAAAAAAACAAACAACCAAACCAAAACAACTGAAAAGAATCAAGCCAAAGGGCAAAATTAAATACCTAAGGGGGACCTGGGCCGAGCAAAGACAAAGCAATGGACTGGACCCACCTGGAGAGCACAGCCAGTCGGCCCGGCTTGCGGCGGGAGGAACGTCCGCTCGCGCGCATGTGGCTGGAGAGCGCTCCACGTCTGCCCACGGCCCCGGCACGCCGGGGAGACTGCCTGCCGAGCCTGCCGGGGAGGGGGCGCAACTGCGAGGTGGTGGGGGCACCTGCCTGGCTGCCGAGAGGGGCTTCACATTTTTTATTTTATTTTATAAGCTGCATACATGGAATGCAAAAGCTCCATTTATTCCTTCTGGGTCATATGAGGGAGCCACTGGCAAAGATAATAACATATGAAGCAAAAGAACGAGAGGGAGAAAGGGAGGGAGGGGAGGGAAGGAGGGAGGGAGGAAGGGAGAGAGAAGCAAAAGGCTTTCTATTATTCGGGACACTGGTGATGCACACTGAGGCAGTTGGAAGATTAAATTAAGTATTATATCTGCTGACCCCATTGCCATGGTTACCGGACAGCGGAAAATATTAATCAAGCCAAGCCTTTTCAGCTGAACATACCAGAAAAAAATGCTAAATATAAATATATATGTACATATTTGCTGCTCTGCCATGCTAATGTGGGCTGCCAGCAACCAAACCACCTGATATCACAGAGATAAACAAATTTAAAATATCCTTGCCGCACAAGAAGGCTGACGTCAGCATGGCGAGCGCAGTGCGAGGACGGGGCTGCAGCGCTCGCTCGCCCTTCAGCCAATTAGGGAGGGAATTTGAATAAGGAATGGCGACATCTTGCTGGGTGCCTGAGCTGAGGAGACATTGAGGGTTCTCTTCCCAAAGGGAAGAAAGGGACCAGTGCGAGTCACGGCCACGAGCTGGTTCTGCAGTGCGGAGCCCTGGAGTCAGGTCCAGACTGCACATCTCCCACGGGCAATTAAAGCAATTCCCCCCAACTTGGTGTTCATCTTCAGAGCAGAACGGTGCTCAGAGGAGCCCGCGCTGCAGCGGGGTTTGTGTGCAGGTGACCTGCAGGTCGCTGCCCGCCCGCAGGTGGGACAGACCCGGCGTGGGGGGACAGCCACAGCCCCTGCACTCTGACACGGAGGCACCTGAGGGGACGCAGAGCCGATGTGGCTCAGAGAGCACGGCCGAGCTCTGCAGGGTGTGGTGGCACTGCTGAACCCGAGCCGGGCTGCACCTGCAGCCACGGCCTCACCCAGGATGGGGGCACGGCCCTTCACAAGGAACCTCTTCAATTTTTGGAAAGGGCAAGGTGCAACCAAACCAAACCCAGATGAATAATAATTTTGATACTGAAGTACTACCATTTTTGAACTCTAATTTTAAACAATGAAATGGGAAGAACAACACAAATTAATCTGTCCTTTTTCATACAGTAAATCATTGGCATAACTAAAAAGGGAACACAAACTCCTCATTCTCTGCTCTAATCACATACTAAAAAAGGATGTCCGTACAAAGACAGTAATTCCTCCTAGTCACCGTCTTCACTTTTGCCTTGTTGCCTGTTTTTGTCTGTATTTTACAGGAAAGTTTCATGTGGCTGCTGCTGACTTGCGTCATTTTCCCTGAGGTATTCAAGCCAGCAGAACACTGAGGTGACAACACATCCTTTGTTGTGTCCTACCCACACACAGAGGTGCTAGAGATGAGAAACAGGAAAAAATTGAAAAATAAGGGAATAATAAGCCACTAGATCCAATGAGAAGGCCAAGCATTTTAAAGGAATCTGAAATGGAAGCAATCAATATTTGTCAAGAGAAGCTGTGGCTGGCCCATTCCTGGAAGTGTTCAAAGTTGGACAGGGCTTGGAGCAACCTGGGATAGCAGAAAGTGTCTCTGCCCACGGCAGGGGGTGGGATGAGATGGGCTTTAAGGTCCCTTCCCCCCCAAACCATTCCATGAATACTTTAATACATGTACTTTATAAGAGTTCTGTGGAGCTGGATATATACCAGCCTTCTCAAAATCCAGCAGCCTGAACTCACCAATACAAATATACATGTAAAATATTGTATAGATTATACAAAACAAATGTTCTGGTTCATTTACAGTTCTGTAAAAGCAGAGCCAAATTTACTGAAGGCATAAACAAGGACATCTATTTCATTTTTAAAATGTTAATGAAGAATGAGATTGTTATTTGTTCTTGGTCTATTTTGTGATTTTAGCCAATAGTTCTAATGATAATTATCAACTGTTTATATTTAGATAAAAGCAGCCCATATGGCAACAGCAGAACAGTCTGATGTTTAGATCCTCAGCTACATGTTTTCTATAAATAATATGATTGAATAACTGTAACAAATTATTTCATCAGTCTAAAAGCAGATACCAGTATACAACAACTAAGAAAGCCATTTACTCATTATCTGCAAATAATAAATACCTTCCCAAGTACATTTAACACTTAGGAAAAGACAAAAATATAATAATAGAGATATTAACCCATAAACACTTACATTAATGCATCTTAAAATTTACTTCTAATTTCCATGGACACGCACACAGTATTATGCAGGTTCTTACAGTAATTAAAGGGTCTGCCTAATTTTTCACACAAGTGTGCGGGGTTATGTGTTTGTACCCAAATCTTTCCAAATCTCAAGCCTATTCAATCTGTCCTGCCAATTTCTCACACTGCAAACCTTACGAATGCCCGGCTGAAAGGGAGCTCGATCCCGGGCTTGGGACCCCTCCTCAGGCTGGAGCAACCGAACCATCGCCATTCCCAGCACTGCGGCAACGCCGACACACCCGAGAGAGAGGCTTCAGCAAAGCCTTCCCGGGGTTTTCGGGCTCAGTCCCTCAGGCAGCATTCCAGGTTGCAGAGCCCTTCTCCTCCTCCTCCTCACACAAAGGAGCTCCCCCAGGCCGGGCCAGCCAGCGCTTCCCGGAGGGAAAATCATTGCGGCACAATGGCCGGCACGGCCAGCTTAGGGCAGCTGTGTCATATAAATTGTCAGCAATGACCATAAGCACTCAGAGAAACAATTTAATTCCTCACTCCCGCCATCATGGGCTGATATATTTTTTCAAGGTCATTACCCAAGGCTAGGAGGGTCGCGTGATTAACGACTGACACGTCCAATGAGGGCGGCTGTGCCTGAGCAGGCCTTATATTAATTAGACAGAAGTGCTGAAAAATAAACGGTGCCTGGCAAGGAGGGGCCAGACCCACACCTCCATGGCTCTGCACCTCCCCAAACTCCCAGCCACCACCCTGCTCCTTCAACCTGCCACCACATCCCAGCAATTCATGAGCAGGATACATAAAAGATGCTTCTTTCCTGGTTTAAATGACTTGGGCTCTCACCCCAAATTTTCAAGTCTTTGGTTGATGCTTTTCTTCCTTCTTGCCATAAGTTACTGACTTACACTGCATGGAAGCACAAGAGACTGCTGTGCACAACTAACTTTGCATCTCTAGAGCAAATCCAAAATTAAAAAAAAAAAAAATCCCAAGGCTTGCAGGTTTGTGCCAGACACTTGGAGAGACCCAGAGCAAACACCAGAACATACACCGGCTCACCATCAGCAAAAACTGGGCTCCAGAACCTCTGAGCAGGCCAGGCTTTCCAAAGCCGTAATGCACCCTCTGCTAATCCTCTCTCCAGGGCTCTAGGAGGCCTGGCTGTCTGAAACCTCTTCAACAGATCTGTAGTCTGGACTTGAACCCTGCCCTCTCACCTCGGGGTCCCATGTGATGCTATGGAACCAGGAGAGATGGCTCTCAGCAAAGATACAGCTCAGGACTATCTAGACTTATTATTCAGAGCAAATGTCTTTGGATACCACCTCAATCTCAGATCTCCCCCTCAAAAAACCTTGAAATCAGCCTGCTCCCTCGCGCCCACAGCACAATGAACTGGGTTTGGTGTAGCTGTTCCAACCGAAAGAGGGAAACCCATTTCATTTTCACCGTGTTGAGGATGCTGCCAACAGCTCTGTCTGAGGTTTATGAGTCAGTAGAAAAAGCACCTTTCAACAAAGACAGAGTACTCCAGATCTGCCTGAGCAAGACAGACGCAATTATCCAAGATTCTCAGCACTCACTGCTTCAGCTGACCTAAATGAAGCCACCTCTGCAAGATTACAGTCAAGCATTGTCAATATTCAACTGTTCCCCACAACACTGTGACACCTTCCAGCTGCTCAGGCACTGGAAACCAGGACTCCTTCTGCTATTTTACCTTACAGTGGTCTCCAGACAGGACCTTCTCCTCAGGCCTCTCCACCAGCCAACATTTTGGTGACACAAATCACTCACCGCTCACAGCAGCGCCTGGCCTGCAGACAGCTCTGAGACTCTGACACCCCACCGTGTCCTCCAGGCTGGAATCCTCCAGACTCCTCAGATAAAACCTCACCCCAGCAGTCCCTCACAGCATTCCTGAGGCAGAAGAACCCCCATGACTCCATTCCTGTAACTTGTTCCCAGCCTTTGGTGGCTCTGCCTGGCGTGGGGAGCAGCCAGACCACTCCCTCACCCTCACAGGCGACCTTGCTCTCTGCTAATCACCATCAATTAATTTGATTTTATCAGAGCCCGCATTTTCTATGTTCATTACATTAGGACAAAAAGGAATCATAAAGTAGAAGTCAAATCTGAGCAACAGTTTTTTAGGGTGTCACTGGCCTAATGACACCCAGTGGCTTCCCCGTGTTCTCACTACACAGACGCAAAATACAGCAGGAAAGAAAAGCAAAACCCTGCTCTAACCACGAACTTTTGATCATCACCTGCTTCTTATAATCACCATCAAGGATTCCAAGACATTTCCCTGGGAATGTCGGGCACTTGGAAAAGGGCCAACACCTGAGAAAGGGAATTGAGACAAACAGCCAAACACCCGTGGCTAGGTTGTTAATTAGACTCAAAAAAAATTTACCTTTTAATCCAAACCAAAGTTTCACTATTTTCTAGCAACATGATTCAGATTGATTCCCTTCTTCCTTCTGAAACAAGGATTGACAAGAAACCCCCTCCAGTTTAGGCTTTAGCCCACCTGCCTCACTTTTGTCAGCCGAGGGGCAGCAGCAGAGGCACAGGTGGGTCAGCAGCTCCAGAACCACGGCTGGAGGTGGGGCCAGCAGGTGCTCGGCTCTTGGGCCACCTCCACAACCAAGACCAGCCAATGTTAATGCAGGGCAAATCCAGCAAACAAATAATTACATAGAGTGTGTACCAGGAATGAATAATAACTATCAGTTAACCTGGGTTACTACAGAAATAAATACTCAGCATTCCCCACGACCCCCAGGCTCTGTGCTGCTGCTCATCACCAGAGGAAAAGGCTCCCTCCTTCCCTCTCTTCCTTGAAAGCTCCCAAGCCCAGGGCAGTCCCAAGCAGCCACAGGCCACCTGCCAAAGGTGGAGCTCCCATGGTGTTCCCAACGCTGCAGAGCAGGATCTCTGCCTGTGCAGGGAGGGCACACACGGGTAACACACACACGTAACAAACACGTAACACACACATAACACACACATGGCAACCAAGACCATTTGCACACCCGAACAACAGCCAAACTCCGCGTTACCCTGGGCCTGGCAGCCTTTCCCACCTCCAGGAGTGCCCCTGGTTTTGGCAGGTACAAGAGCACTCTCCAGGCCTTCACAATGGCCTTTTCCACCTCCCCAGGAGTGACCACTAGGAATTTGATTGGGTTTTTTGTTTGTTTTTGTTTGGGTATTTTTTTTGGCATTTCCGTAACTTAATTTTGGTTTACCTTGAAACAAGAAAACTGAAAAGAAAGAAAACATGAAAAGGCTACGTTAGCCCTAGAACCTTTTTATGACATGGGGTTATGACTTGGAGTTGGTAACGTTTTTGGATACCTCCCTACTCTTAAATTGCTGCAATTTTGGCCCTTCCTCATAAGGCTCCTCTTCATGTCCATAAATTGCACCGCCTTGGAAATCTAGTGGGAAGAACTGAGGTTAAATCCCGCTCTCTCCTGAATATCTGTCCTCCATCGCCGACATCAGGTTGGATGCAGGATGAGTTATGGCGGAGGCAGAGCAGTTTGCAGGATTTCCAAGAGCTGCACACCCAAGCAGTGAGTGCGCTGTGTGTGGGGGCACAGATGTGACCCCCAGATGAGGTGCAGCTCCCACCAGTCCCGGCAGAGCCTGCAAACACAGCTCACACACACGGAGCGACTCCACATGCTCACACATGATCCTGCAGCATCCCAACACATCAGAACGGGGCTGGATTCATTTCCCAGGCGCCTGACACTGAAGCTCTGCAGACACATTCCCTGCAAAGCTCGGGACAGCCATTTGAACAGTGGTTTTTCAGCACCAGCACCATCACCATGAGCAACAAAGGCCAACATTAATTAGAGAGGCCAGGAAAGAAAGATTCCTCCCTTTCTGTTCCAGTCCTTCCCTCCCCATAACACCCCGTTTTCCTGCACATCTGGGAAATGGCAACAGCGCTGGGCACCACCAGGTGAGCAGTTCAGGTGGAAAGCTGACTCTCGGGCTATTTTTAATGTCTTCCCAGTGTGTCCATTTACGTTACATCTATTTAAGTGCATGTGAGTTTATGTGTGAATGCCTGCTCACATCCAGGATAAAAATACACAGCACGGTTAGGCAAATACATGGAAATACAGACAGAATCCAATTCCTCTGGCAGACCACACAAAGGCTAAGAAATGAAAAATGCACTCACGCCCTCTGACACCCTGGCCGAGTGCACCGCGAGAGCTCTCGTGGTGGGGACTGAAGGCTGGCTGCTGGCTCCCTCTCTCTCCCTCTCCCTTTTCTGCTAAGGAAACACTTTGAGCGCCGGGATTGCTCACAATCTGGCTCTGTGATCCACATGCAGGACTGGAAATATGCCTGCTATTTCCCTCTCTCTCCCTCATCAAACCTCCCCCCCATCGCTCTTGTTCTCATGTTCAGTGGTTATTTTAGCTTAATGCGGTGACATCACAGCTCGCTCAGTGCGTAAAGCCCCGGCTGTGAATACAGAGCGTGGCTCCACTGATCACTTCCCAACGATGGGATTTAGAGAGGTTTGGGATTTAGTGCTCATCCCCACAGCAGAGGATGCTCTGTCCTGGCGCAGCTCCGCGTGGGTTTCACGGTGGTTGGCACAGCCCTGCAGCAGCCGGGGGGAACAGCGACGTGTCTCACACTCTGGACTGGGAGTGAAACCTGCGAGAGACACTTCCAGTAAGATCCCTCATTTTTGCCTAGCACAGGAGAGCAGCTGGACACCTGTCTGTTGCAGTCCCCTAAATCTGGGAGGGGAGTGTACGCACAGGCTGGAAGGAGGTGGTTCTTAGGTGGGGGGAGAGATGGAGCGCTGGAAGGCATCTCATTTCTCAGCATCATTGAGGAGTCAAACCCCCACCTCGCATTAAAATGAAAATACTCAGTGAATTTTTAAAGTTGAACCCCTCTACAACTCTTCATCTCCCAGTAATTCCTCCACACCATTATATCAGATCTGCAATAGTCTCAACAGCTTTCATGATTTTGTTCCATGTTCTTCTAAAATAGGAAACAAAGAAACAGCACATGATATTAGAAAAACTTCACGGCAGAACAGATAAGATGCAGAAGGAGAATAATGCAGTCAAATAAGCTTTCCATTATTAACAACCATGCCCCGAGGTCTACAGGCATAGTCCCAAAACCTAAATTATCTTAAATCATGAGATTACCAATAAAGACAGCTCGGGACAGCAGAAGGGGTCTGTGATTTCAGGGGGTTTGCAGACCACATATATATGATTAACATTTCTGTGCTACGGTTTATTACTTCATTATAATATTTTCCATCACAAATGAATAGGTAAAACACCTGGCTATTAAATATAAACCTATCCCTCAGGATGATCAGATTATCACTTGAATTTAAAATTTTTCTGAATTTTTAATAATGCATAACAAATAAGATTATTTATGCACTTTCTTGGCTTTGCTTGCAGGGCCCACGGTGACATGCAGCCACCTCTCCTGAAATCCAGGTCTGGAGGGGGACACACTCTCTGCTCCCCCTCTCCATTCCTTCATCCAGCTCTGCCCCAAATACCTGCAGTTTTGGGGCATGAGGGGTCTGGGGGAGACTGTGGCACGGCCAGGTCGTTTGGGAGCGCGGTAAGGAGCCGCACGCAGCCGTCAGCCACGGCGGTGCACAGGCAGCAGCTGAGGAATCGGGGCAGGCTGATGGAAAGTCAAGTGGAGGCCTGGCTGTCTGAAACCTCTTCAATAGATCTGTAGTCTGGACTTGAACCCTGCCCTCTCACCTCGGGGTCCCATATTTCTTCCCCCGCCCCCCGCGCCGTCGGCGGCGAGGGTCCGCGAGTGACCCCGGCACGGCCGCCAGCGAGGGAGGGGGAGCGGCGAGGGGGGAGCAGAGTCCCCGGCTTCCTCACAGGTAATTAAGGGACTGTTTTCAAGGTTGCATGGGCGAAAGACAATTCGGCCTAATGAAGCATCGATCGGCCGGCGCGGGCAGCCAGGCGCTGACATTCACTCCGGTACCGCAGCCGGCGGAGAGCACCGCGCCGGGAGCATCCCGCCATCGGCACTGCCCCGACCCACCTGCGGGGACAGCCCGGCGGGCCCCACAGCCGCACGCGGAGCGGGATAGCAGTACTCCTTAGAGAGGCAAAGTGGGTTTGTGGCGGGTTTTGTTTGTTTGTTTCTCTTTGGGATGAAGCTTGCTCATGGTTCCCATTCTAACCTCGCCAATCAGCGCCGGCGGGGCTGGATGCATGAGGTCAGTTATGGAGATCCAGGAAATTACTGGGGATTGGCAGGGCTGGTTTTGTCAATTTGTAAGCAAAACCCTGTGTTATTGCCGGGTTTTCATCTCTTCATCACTGTCAGCCTGTGCTGGCGCATGACAGCTAAAAGCAAAATTGTCTCTAAGGCTGCTGGAAAATTAATGGTGGAGGATTAAAAATATTTTTGTGTAAAATAGAAATAGGAAGCAGGTACTTACATTAAAAACATAAAGCCAATTAAGCCCCCTGGAAGTGCTGACACATCCAGCTCGCCGCTCGCCCTACCCAGGCATCTGCTCCCTGGCTCCGAAGCCAAGCAGCTCGGCAGCACCGCGTTCCTGGGCTCCGCAACCTGCCCTCGCCTCACCCAGCGCCTTTCTTCTGGCCCAAATGTTTGCATTTGTAAGACATCTGAATAGTAATAAAAGGGCCAGGAAATGATAGTTGTGCCAAGTAAATTGGGGTGAATGCTGGGGGAGGGGAGACCGGATCGATTGTGAAACAACTTGCGCATTATCCGGGAAGGATTTGCTCACGGTCCTGCGCTGCTCCGCATACGAGAGGCCCCGCACTCAACAATAGCGTGTCCCCTTAGAGCATGAAACACAAAAGGAATTTGCTCTGATTCAATCCACACAGTGAGGCCCCTCTGGGGCTAAAGAGGGTCACTTTTACCCTGGCTAAAAATAAAAAAAAAAGATTTTTTTTCCCCCCCCTCTAACACAGACACACACACACACACACACACGATCTGGCTGGGGAAAGCAGCCCACCTCCACTCAAGCAGCTGCTTAAAAATCATGAGCTGCCTCTCTCATTTTTTCCATTTAGACTTTAGAATTTATCAGAATTTACTTTTAAAAAATTTAAACAAGTAGAACATGATCAAAGAGCAGCAAAACGGCCTCTTCCTTTTATTCCATTTCCTTGTCTAACAAGTGCTTTACCCGGGGACTGCTGCAGCACCGGCCCCTAATAACAAAGGAGTTGACACTGTGAGGGCAAAGAACTGTAAACTGAATTTTGAAAGCCACGCAAGAGCCCGGATATCAGGGTTGTGCTGTATTCAGATATATTTGTTTCCTAAGACTTCCCCTGTTTTGTTCTGCTTCTACTCCAAATTCCTTCATCAAGCACAGGTCAGTAACGACGCAGCAATTGTGTGCAACACCTGCTGAAATTATACACAAAAACAAGTTTTTCCTAAAAATCGCTAAAACGTAGCTCAGCAGATTCTATCTGCATTCATTTGGCGGAACAACAAGATATTGCTAGGGACAAACTCCGCATAAAGCGGCCCCGAGCCCCCTGAGTTGGTGGGGCTCAGCCCAAACAATGGCCGCTTCCCATTCACCTTTCCCCGGCTTTTCAAAAGAACATCCCAGAAACACAAAGCAGCAGCGGGAAATGGCAATTTTATGAATCCTAATCAATCAAAGGGCTTATTAACTCAATGTGAAGCCAGATTAAAATCTTTAATTATAAATCGTGCTAAAAGGAAAAACAAAATGTACTTGTGGTACATTGAAAATTCCGGATATTAACATAGTTGCCATTATCTCTCGCAATATTAAATTTCCCCTCCCTGCCCTGCAACATGCTCACCTTTTTCTGTTCCTAAAGAACAGAACCACAGAGCAAACTCATTTTTCTCCTTCCCAGCCTTATTAAAATGTATTCGTGCTCCCCGCAGCCGGGGCTTTGCAGCGGCAGGGCTGTGGGAAGCCCCATCCTGGAGGGAGCGGGTGTTTATTAAGTGGGCCGGCTGGCAGTTCCAGGTGATTTTTTTGGGCCACAAGGCAATGTGAGGCATTTGTGGTGCTGGGAGCGGCCGTGGAGCGGGCTCCACCTGCACCCGGCAGCCCCGGGCGAGGCCTCGGCGTGTGCAGGGCCGGCAGGCGTTGGGAAATGACCGCGGCAAATGTAATCCCGGCTGGGGGGCAGGGGGAGGGACAGCAGAGAACCAGCTGCGTGCTTCATTTATTTGTTTGAAGTCACGGCCATCCCGTTGTGCCCCTGTCCGTGCCGGTGGTCAGTGCCCGCTGGAGAAGGCGCACGCCCGACTTCTCCAACGCACAGCACTGGGATGGGAAAGGGCTTCTTTTCCAGCTGGAGTATCAGCATTGTCCAGCCAGGCTCTACCCCTGTGGCTGGGCACGATGTTCCCTGCGCTGCCTTTCCAGCAGCTTCCCTCACACCCCAGCCTCGTGCTCATCCCCTCCATGGTGTTGCATTTCGAATTAAGGATCTTTTGCCCCTCCACAAAATCAGTTTTTCAAAGGAGAGTGGTATTTCTTTTAGAAAAAGATCCTACCAGACCCACTCAGATTGTGATTTTACGACATGTTTTACACAGAATTCCTATCTTCCTTTCTCTTGATGCACTCCTTCCCTGGGATTTATTCCTGCAGCACTCCCCAAAGGAAAAGCACCTTTGCTGAATTGAGATTTTTCAAATTTGCTGTCACTTTTGGAACTATAATTGAAATCCCAAATCGTGTTTCCCTTCTGTAGAACTTCACAAAACACAGCTGGTGAATTTGAAATACAGTTTTACCTTGAAAAATTGGGAACTTAATTTTATATTTTACAAACTACTGGTTGTCTCCAAAACGTTCACAAAAGGGGATTTCACATCTTAGGGAAGGGAATCACTGTCTCTGCGCTCTAATTGCTGCCTGAGAGCTCTGCACCCTTTCCCAAATTTCCTCTCCTGCCCTCAGTGCCGTGATTCCCTGTCCAGCTATTCCCAAACCCACCCAGGCAGGGTCGTGTCCCACCGCACTCCTCGGGTAGGTCAACCGTTCTTACTGCTGTTTTCCAAAGCCGGAACTCACCTGTGGGCAAATCCTGCCCAGCGACACAAATGGAAGAGTCCGAGGACATGGAAAAGAGAATTTTAAGTATATAATCCATCTAGGAAAGAACCTTTCTGTGCTCAACAGCCACTGCTCTGATCTGGGATGTTCCCCCCAGATACAACCTCGCACACACGCTCTGCACATCTGTTCCTGCCCTGAGCACTCCTGCTGTGGCCCTTGCCCAGAGCAGGCAGCTCCCGGTGGGATTGCCAGGATCACCACAGGTTCCCTCTTGGGGCTGAGGCTCCCAACACCCCCGAGCCCCCGCCCCCGGCGCGGCAGCGACGCCGCTCCCGGGGCAATCCCAGCCCATGGCCGCGCACCTCAGGCTCCAATCCTGCCCTCTCCAGCTCCTGCCTTTCAGGAAATTCAGAAAAGATCCTTTGTGCCCAACTCGGGTTTCATTTCATTGCTTTTAAATTTGTTCAGCTTGACTTTTGACACTTCAGAGGCTTAAGCCTTCTTTAAGTACAACAATATAATAAATATTTGTGTTGCCAAAGGAAAAGTGGATCCGTTGTTAGTGTTAGGGAAAGCAGGATCTCTTTCTCATTCGTTTGGTATAAATAATTCACACAACTATGTGCATTTTATAAACATCATCTTTAGGAAACTGATACTATCAAACATTTTCAAGACAACACTCAGCAGCATATAAATATGCACAAAGTATTTACTACAGCAGATCTGAAACTAAACAAAAAATTGTTAATGAAAGCAGAAAAATAACGATATTTTATGTAAATAATTATGTTAATACAAAGTGTTTTCAGACTTATTTATACAAATTAGTCATATGAATGACAAAAAGCTTTGACAAACTACAAGCACCTATCAAAAGTCATATTATTTGGCTCATTTTCCCTTGCAATTTCCATCTTTAGCGTGCCTTAGAAAAGCAGATTTAGAGCCTCCCCTGCTCTCTGTCAGTACAGCAGGAACAAGCCCAGTCAAAGGCATTTTCTTTACTTAGATATTTTTAAGAAAATGTTTGGTTTTTTTCTTCAAAGTATTTGAAGAAATTGTGCTTTTTTGAAAATGAAAAAATTAAACAATATAAATCTATTTTAATACAAAATTATTTCCTAAAAAATATTAATGTGCAGCATGTTTGGTTCAATTAGGAAAAAAACCAAAACATATTTTCAGGTAACAATTTGATATGCAGAAAACACCTCTTTATTTTCCAACAGAAAACACTTAAAAATCATTGAGGAAAGAAACGATATTTTTTAAATGAATATGAAAAACCCTGTGCACAAACTATCCAAAGCTCCACAGCTGCAATTTTTGCACTTTTTGTTAGCAATCTAATTTTAGGATTTAAGTATTCCCGGCTTGTTGACGGAACGAGATTTTCTTGCATTGTTAGAAATTACAGCTTAGAATAAAACTTTGCAGTGAATTCACACCCTGCAGTTCCCCCCCCGGCTCTGCTCAGGGCCTGTGGCTGCGGGGGCCGCGGTGCCGCTCCCGTTCCTGAATTCCCGTATAATTCCCGAATTCCCGAGCACACCAGCCCGCTGTGCCTTGGATGCTCCGCAGGCAGAGCCGGGCCGGTACGAAGAGGCGGCGCTGGCGGTTCCAAACCATTTGCTGCGCATTAATCGGGCCCCGGCGGCGGCCCCGGGCCGGGCATCGATCGGCCCCTCCCGCCCGGGGCCGCGCTCGGGGCAGCTCCCCCCGGAGCCGCGGGGCCGGGGCCGGGGAGGCTCTATTGAGTCGTGATCCGAGCAGCTGCTCATTGAGGGAAACGGGTATTGGCGTCCCCATCAGCCGGAGACACCCTGCGTGAGCTTAAACAAGTCCACTCGGTTAATGGCAGGCCCCCGGGGACACGCTCGGCCCCTCCGCTGACCATTAGACCCCTTGATGGAGTGGACAATAAACCCGACAGGACAGGCTGGACACTGCTCCCGAGCGCGTCTGCGCCGACGGCACGAGGGGACTGTTCTCTGCTGCTCCCCACCGTCTCTCCACGGGCCGCCTCCGCTCCCTGCCCGCGGTCCATGGCCCCTCCCTGCCCCTGGTCCCCGCTCCAGAGCCCACCACGAGCAGCCTGCGCTGGCCCTGTCACGGGCAGGCACTGCCCACACCTGCAGCAGGGGGACACCAGGGCCCTTCAGCCACCACCAGTGCAAAGGCAACTGGGGAACGTCCCCTAAAAACACCCCAGCCAACATGCCAGAGCAGGCTATTTCACGCCATGTTCTTAGAAAAGAAAATAATCAAAAGGGAAAAATAACAAAATACACCACTTTTCTTGATCCAGAGAACAATCCTTGGGAGAAGAAATCAAGTTTCAAAGTATTGATTCTGCATTCACCAGCCAAAAATAAAAAATTACCAGAAAAGTCAACCTTATCTGTTTTCTGATAAAGTATTGATAATTGCATTTATATTATTTAAAGAAATTATATCTATTTTTTGTTGTTGTTGTTGCATGTGATCTTATTAGTATATACTTTCTTAAGTTTCTGCCAGTAAAAAGGGCTCTGGGTTTGACAGAGCAAATTTTCTAGTATTTGGAAGCTTTTATCCCAATTTTAACACCTTATCTCTTTTTCTCTAGAGAATCAAATGATACTGCATTAAACCAGAAAATGATATAGAATTTTAAACAGTCCGCACAAGTGGGGAGCTGACAGGTCATCAAACAGTTCAACTGGAAAGAAACTTCCTCCTAAAAATTTAAGGGTTTACATATAATATAGGAGTATACCTATATTTACATATACATGTGAGCATACATATACAGCAATTTTACAATAGCTAAATAATTTGTCTAAAATTAATTTAAATAAAATCTACTTCCTAACATTAAATACTTTGTCAATAAAAAACATTAAGCACAGAGATTTTCTTTTAACCTAATAGTCAACAAAAAACAACACAGCTAAAGAATATATAAGTATAATACAGATTATTCCGATCTGATTTGTATTTTCAGTTCAACCTTAAAACCTCTTAACAAAAGAAACATCCTTTTTGGCATAATGCATTGTCTAAGATGCAGAACATGCTCAGATTTCAAGACATATTTATAAAAAGCCATTGAAAAAGTCTCAACAATTTTGTGACACGTTTCTGACTAACTCAGTTAATGTTGCATTCAGATTAATCCAACAACAAGCAGGTTTTTTCCAACCCCCCAGGTAACGGCTTTTGCTCAATGAGTCAGAATTGGTTTTTATATATTTATGTCTTTTTATATAGTTTATAATTTTCCATTGTGATTAAAATAATACATAAAAATTAAGAAGAATGCCAACTTTGATTTTTCCCTGTAGGACCTGTTACTTTAAAATACTAGGAATAGTCCGGAATTCTCTGGGAGTGCACGCTCCCAGGGCACGAGAGCACGGAGGCTCTAGATAAGGAATAATTTAGTTCATCAGAAGGTGAAAAGAAAAAGCAGTGTAGGGGGAAAGAAAGTCCTATTTCTGCAGAAAGCCTTCTCCATCAATTAACTGAGAGGGCTCTTGTTTATCCCGAGGGCCGCGGTTTCCCCGGGCCTGCGGATGCAGATCCCGCTGTCAGAGGGGAGCCGGCTCGGTTGCCCGGAGCCTCACCTACGGCTCCTCTTTGTGCTCCGCTTCCCTCATATCTTCCCCGCTGCATTTCCATTTCAAGCAGCTGCACAGGGATCGCTGCATGGATCAATTTCCACATCGAATATTTAGGAATACAACCGATGTATATTTTATATAAATATTTTCATTTAGTGGGCGCAGAACCGGCCTTTTGAAACAAGGAACACAGAAGCTCCTCGCTGACTCTCCAGGCACCTTCCCCTTTGGATCGCCAGAGGTTTTGTGGAAATTCCCAACTCTGCGTCATTCCCACAGCTCACTGCCTTCTTCCTGTAGGCTTTCCTGCCCTGGCAGTGACCTGTGCGCACCGAGAGGCGTCACGGTGCCCGAAAGGGTGGCTTTGTGGAAGGTGCCACCTCACACAGGGCTCTCTCTCTGCCCTGGTCCAACCCTGCCCCTGCAGAGCCCACCCAGCGCACAGAGCACCTGAGCAGTGGAGAAAGCAGTAGGAAGAAGCCTGAACCCAGCATCCACTGCCAACCATGGATGTCATGATTTTGGGGAATCAGGAGAATGTCAGGGGCAGAACAGGGGTTGTGGTGACACTGAGGCCTTTGGAGAAGCGAGTGGTTCCTGCTGCCTGCCTGGCACTGCAGGACCCGGCTCAGAGCGGAGCCCATTCCTGCTGTGCTTTTGCACATTCCCAGAGCTCAGAACCCACGAACGCCGGCCAGGGAGGCGCTGGAAGGCCAAAAGCCATTGTTGTGTGCGTACAAAGGCCTGCCCTGATGGGGCTCTGTCCCACTGGCCGCAAGGGGAGGAGCAGAAAACTCCAAACTTCACCAGACAGAACGGACCTTTGACCCCTGAACCTACACAGCAATTACATTCCAACAATCACTGAGATCTCCCTGTGACAGTCAGTGATACACTATAAAACAGCTACAACCTTGGGAAAAGATACTGTGAAAAAAGAAGGATTTAAAAAAAAATTCCAACCACTTTATTTAGAAGGAGCACAAAGGCAAAATGGTTTTAAGTACATAATAAAACCCCAAAGGTTACATCCACATGATCCCAATTTTCACGTCCACCTGACTGTTAAGCGCTTCCCTGCACAGCACAGCTCAGCCCTGTGAAACACTCTCCAGCCAGTTCTGCTCTGTGCGCCTGCCCCACACACGTTACCTGTGTGCTGCACCTGGTGTGAATCCCACTGGGTTTCCGTGGGAATCTCTGCACTGGTCATGCTTCAAAGGATTCTTTTTTCCCCCTTTCCTATCTTTTCATGTGGTGTCTAAAATCCTATGTGACCGCTTCATTGTTTTTAACTGCAAATTTCCTTAAACACTGTAAACCTGCTTGTTCTTTTTCCATTTTACCTTTTGCAAATCACCTGTGTGTCCCTCTGTTCTCATTTTTGCCAGACACTTCCGTGCTAACCAGCAAGGTCACTGCAGAACCTGTATTGATTTTCCTCCCAAATATCCAAGTGCACAAATACAGATTTTTACCAAGGGTTCAGAAGTCATCCCCGAGAGCCAGTGCAAACACCCAGTGACACAGAGCAGAAGCCCTTGGAACATGGAGTCAGAAATGGACTTGTGCAGGTTCCCCTTGGAATAGAAAGGGCTGGTGACCTTTTTTTGGGTGAGTGGAGACTGTGGCTGAGACCCAGCCCTGGGTACTGGGGCACAGACTGGGAGTGCGGCCCCGGCACCACCGCGTCATTTATCCCATGGGTGTGTTCAAATACAAAGTATTTTGCTTGGTTGATTGATCGTAACATTCAAACATACCTACCCTCCACTATTTCAGCCCAGCGAGATTCCCTGTCCTTACTTTGAAATACATCCAGTGTAAATTTTCCAAACTTACCAGCCCAAACTGGAATCTCTGCTCAACCACGATAAATATCCACAATCTCCCTCCATTGCTGGGAGCCTGTGGGGCTGAGCCTGGCCTGATCCTGCTTCTGTTCCCCACAGAGTTTAAACACCAGGCCTGCAGCTCACCAGAAGAATGCCCAAATTGGGCAGGTTTCTTCCTGAGAACGACCAAGTCCTTTTTGGAGCCAAGGACCAGCTCTCCCTCTGAGACCACAAGCAACATAAATTCACAGGTAAAACCAGATTTTCTTTTTTCTTGGCTTGGTCACCGCTAGCTACTGAAACATTTAAATCAGGATTACTAGGAAAAACCCCTGCAACCAGCATGGATGGCAAGAAAAAGGGATCAATGTGGGACTGTGCCTCAGACACACATTTATAAGAAGCCAACTTTGCATTGTTGTACCAGATGCAGTCCCAGGGAAAAATGTATGCAGGCAACAGGGAGTTAAGTAAATAATTTTTTTCTTTTCTTTGTCGATGTGTTTAGTTCTCTTCCTGCCAAGACTCATTTCACTCTGCTATCTAGTGAGAGACACATATGGTGCAGTGAAATTGCCATCCAAGAAAGCATGTCCCAGCCTGTTGAGACATCATCAAATAAGATTAAAGCAAAGTAAAAATAAAAAGATAGAACGATTTTTTTTCTTTTTCTTGTACAGAGAACATCTGATGAAAGTCACCGAGGTACTTGAATGCTTCTAAAGGTTTTGCAACCATTTCTTTGCCTGGTTAAGAAAAAGGCAGAAATAACAAGCCAGTATCTCCTTCTTCTTTTTCAAGTTAGTGAAAAAATGTGTTTCATAATCAACTTGATGTATGTGAATAAAATACAATATTGCCTTCTCTGCTTCTGAGAAAACAGCACTTCAGTGCACAGAAATACCCCAGACTTTCTGCACTGGTGGCCTCTCCACCAACATCTCTTGAGTTCTGTATGCAAGAATTGGGCCAGGACAAAATAATCTGGCTACTAATCTCCCAGTAAGGAGTTGGACTGGGATCATCCTTGGGCGTCCCCTCCAACCCAGAATATTCCATATTCTATGACTATAGTCCACAGAAAGGTCCAAGTTACCTCCCAACCAGCATATTCAGGTGTCTCTGCCTAACAACTGCTACATTACGTTAAATTCACCCAGAAATCCAAACTGCAGGATTTAAATACCTGTGAAACGGCCGCCTGTTTTCCTTACACAGGGGCACTGGAGGAAGGTGACTTTACAGGTTCTTTCCCTATAAGGTCCTTTCAGTTCCCACATTAAAAAAAAAAGGACTGGGTACAGGAACGCCAGGCACTTGGTCTTGCACGTGGCACTTGAGGACAACCTGTAGGACCAGTAGGAACTGTTGTAGCAACAAGAATCACTGAGAAGCAGCTTGGCAGCTCCTCTCTACCACTCTGAAACCAGGCTCTAGAAATATCCCACTTCCCACCAGGAAAGCATCAGCAAACACAACACATACAGTATGTTCTGTACTCCAAGTAAATAAACAGGAGTCTGCTCAAAGCCAAAAAAATATCCCAGGGAGAGAAGAAAGCCCAAATCAAATTTCCATTGTTGATTATGAGAGAAGTTCAGGGGAGTTTCTTAGCTTGCAAAACGGGTCCAGCTTCAGAAACAAGGCATATTTTGGGTATTCCTCTGCCAACCTCCCCAGTTAGAACTGCATTTCCAGTCTTGCTTCCAAGCCGTCGCTGGACTGCAGGAAAGCAACAATGCATCAGTAGCAGAGATTATCCCCGGCCTTAATAAGCTGTTGTTGGCTTTAATAACAACTGCAGCCTAGGCCGAGTCACACCGAGCTCAAAGACAATCTTACCAATAGCCTGGAGCAAGGATTATAGAAACAAGAATCCAAGGGGGGGGTGAGAGGGAGCAAAAATCCCAAGAAACAGGGGCTAATGTAAAATCGTTTACATATTAACCTTCTTCCCTTCTGACAGTGGTCAAGTTCTGATTCAAAATACAAATTATCTCCAATTACTTCAAAAGAGGCAGTCACAGAGCTGTCACTTAACCTTCACCATCTGTTTGGCTCAAAAGCAAGCTGTACAGCCTGCCACTTTGACCTCATCTTTCTCTTTCCACACTGGACAGGCACCAAAAAAAGAGAAGATGGTTTATTGTTCTCCCGAGAAAACCCGGGGGGCTCAGGGTGCCGGAGGGAAGGGCAGCACTCGGGAGGTGACTTAATTTAACTCTTCAGGGGGATTTGTTTGGGGAGGATGAGTTTGCAAACCTTCCTCACTCCTCCTGCCAGCTCTCTCCAGAGATGGGGTTTATTTAAGCGTGGAGCCTTTCTGCAAAGGGCAGTGGCTGTGAAATAAGCAAGTGGGGGAAAGGCACACACTGATTCACGATGGATTCTGGCTTAGGGACTTCTCTGAATCCAGTGGCCAGATGTACGCAGAAAAATATCAGCTATTTAAGATGTCAAAGGGGAAATAAATCCTGGAGATGAAACAACTTTATAGGAAGGACAGTAGCACAAAATGTTGGAGGGGAAAAAAACCCCAAAACTCAAAAAACCCCACACAAACCAACAGAACCCCAAAAAGCAGAACACGAGATGGTGCACGGTCTGGGAAAGCACAGCTTAGAAGTCCTAAATATGACCTCACTGTAAGGAAATCAGAGTTACCACTACTCTCAGCTGCACAGATCCAACCAAGGCTTCTCCCCGGCTGCTCATTAACCATATTCCGGCCCCTCTCCTAGCTCGGGGGGAAGGCGGGAGCTGACGCTCAAACTCGCCCTGGAGCAGTGGCAGTACGAAGGACCCAGGATAAATCCCCACCCCGCGGGGTGTCAGGAGCTCGAGGCGCAGAAGCACAACCTACAGTGCAGAGGTGTTGGGAATACAACAAATCTGTTGGAGAAAAGATTCCAGAGGGGCTGGAGGGCACAATAATAGGGTGCAAATTTCTGAATGCCTCATGGTTTATGGGCAGCTTCTAATGCTTCTGCCGAGAAACATTACAGCATTTCCACTGGCTCTGATCTTTATTTTTAGTTTTATTACCCACTGCATAACAGGTTTCTTCTAGAGAGAAAGAAAGAAAGCAGATCCCTCTGTAAACAGGAGCAACTCCTGAAAGTTTCATATCGCAGTGGTTTAGCACGAGGATAATTCCACAGACAAACGCAGCTCCGAGAACAAACAGCTCTGTCACTGCGCAGTGCCCGACACTCCTGGCATCACTGGGCATGGGGAGGGAAGCCCCTTTTCTTGTCACACGGTATTTAACCCAAGAAACACACACCACAATGCACATGAGCTGCAAAGTTCCCATTTCCAGAGCGGATGGTAACAAGTCAATTAAACCCGAAGTGCTCAGGCACTGCTGATAGCGGCGTGAAGCTCCGAGCATTCCGGTAGGTGGAGAAAGAAAAGGGCTGCACAAGGTGCTGAACCAAATAATGATCTCAGACAAACAGCCCTGACCTCCTAGAATCCAAATTCCTTAGCTACCTTTTTAAGAAGGCAGACAGAATATTGAACTTGATTTGCAGTTCAGAGGGGGCAGGAACCTCCCCTTGTCCCCCATGCTGGAACCGCCTGGCACCTGCCACAGCCACACTGAAATGTTTAATTTTACTTAAAACATTCTCTCAGGCCTATGTATTATTTGAAGTATAACGTACAGAATTATCTAATGAATTCTCAAATCAAATACTCTCATTTTGCTGCAGGCCATTTCCCGACAACAAACTAAAGGCACAGAGGCTGCTCCGTGTGCCTGACTGCTGAATTTAAACAGATGTCCAGTGCACATCAGCCTCGCTCACATCACCTCTCCATTCACTCGCCTCTATCTCGGCCAGTGCAAACCCCCTTAAATGTAAAACAAAGAGACTCAAGATAACGAAAAATACAGCAAGACTTCCCAGCACAGACAGGCCCGTGGTGAATCGCGGCCGTCCCCTCGCTGCGGTGAGGGCCTGGTGGCAGTGAGAAAGTCGCCGGGGAGCAGCATCTGGCTCTGATTAGGTAACAAGCTGTAGCATCTGCAAACTTGTCAGTCCTCGGCCCACAACAAAGCCCAGCCAGCAGATCTGTGTTTAAAAAGGGAACTGGCTGTTGGGTTTTATAAGACAAACATTATCTGTTCCCATTGCAGGGTGCCGTTTTATTAAACACCGCCGAGAAGAGAAGAAATTAAATGTGCTTCTGCATTTTACTTTTCATCTCAAGGAAAAAACCCATTTGGTTTTGTCTGCCAGAAACCTTTTTCCTTGTCTTTCCTCTGTGAAGGGTGGTGAGATACCAGCAGAGCTTTCATAGCCCTCAGTAAGCAGCCACTGTGACCCTAGGGTGCTCTTACAGCATTTCTGTTTTCTCTAAACAAGAAAGATAAAATAAAATGAAACAAAATAAACCTTCCATGCAGTGAACCCAGAAGCGATGAGGATCGAACCCATCACAGCTGAATTAAAACTCATTCATCTCCATGTTTTTACTTAGACACTTCAGCTGTGTATTTGACTATGAAAGCTTCTACATTCCAACATTTTTCCTTCCACTTTTTTCGGGGTATGTTGAGATGGCCTTTTTCTCTGCTCTGCCTTACTGAATGACAGCTACAGTTCTCAGAGCCTCTTCTGTACCCTGAAATGTATTTATACTTCTCTTTTGAAAAATGAGAAGAGAATACTCTGTGCCCCACATAAGACCGAAGTTCAACATAACTGAGTAAGAACTGAAGAATATTAAACCTGAAAAGTCAAATTTCTGTCCAACCTCACAGTTATTTTTGAACATCTAAGGGAAACCACCTATGAGCACCTCCACAAAACAGGGACCTGTAAAACTAAGCATTAGTCAAATCAGCAGTAGAGACTTAGTGCAGATGATTCTGTGTGGTTTTGGGAATCAGTCAGAAATTAATGGAATTCAGGAATTCCTCAGTCTGAGCAGTTTGCTTCTGAAAGCACTTCCCGTAGTGCCCTGGTCCCTCGGCCCAAATCAAACCTGGCTTAATTCAGCCTGCTGGTCCCTCAGACAGCAAACCCAGAAACACCCGGATGGGTAGGAGGGACACCAGCCAGGCCCAGACGCAGCATGGAGTCCAGCAGAATGAGAAAACACTCTTCTTCCCATTCCCAAGATACTGCAGAACTCCACAATCAGGACCCTGAGGGAAAAATGCAGGTGTAACGAGAACTTGGGTGTGGAGCCTTTGGTTGGCTTTTTTCAAAACCCTTCTAAGAGATGTGGCCTATTTATTAGTTGTGAAATACAAACCACGTTATCGACCACCTTAAGGACATGGACTGATGTTAAGTGATACTTCAGAATCTGCCCTGTAGCAAAGCTCCCACACCAGCACCGACAGATAAGCAGAAAATCCTTCCTGCAAACACCGTGGCTGTCCTGATACAACATAAACCTGGAGCTCTGAAACCGCCGACATGATGTACGGGCGTGGAACACTTCGCTACATGTGTAACTGATGAGAAAAGAACAATTCCTAATTCAGGTAATTACCCCAAATGCTGTTACATAAGCTGCAGCTCCAACTCCTTTTGCTAATAACCCAAACGAACCTCCGGGTCGCCTGAGCCAGAGGATAAATACAATAAAACCCTCTACTTGCAAAATTAGGAATTTGCTGCTTCTGAAAAACGGCACGTGATATAAAAAGTAACAGGTACGTTTGGTGTTGCAGCTTGCTGCTGCGGGATCACTGACACGGCGCAGTGAGAGTGGAATGTGCAGGAGAAGCCCCTGGGAGCGGCTCTGCCGGGAGCCGAGGCCCAGACACAGCCTCCACAGCGGGCACTGCCTGCCACAGAGAGCTCTCCTCTCTCTGCAGAAGGAACCTCAGCTCTGCATTTGCTCTTTTCTTTCTGATTTCAGAGCTTCAGGATGCTGGCAATCCTCGGGTCAGCCAGCCCTGTGTGCCACGGAGCCCATCCTCCCGCACATCCCTGCTGGTGTCTCCTGCAGTTCCGCAGGGATCTGCGGGTACAGCTCAGGTAATTTCCTTTCTCTCCTGCTTCTCTATTCAAAACAGAACAGGGGCTCTTGAATGCTTCAGTTCTCGCAGCGTTACAGCTTTTTCCCCCAACTGCTGTGATTGCCATTACGGAGCTGACGGAGCTGGCGTTCCCCGACAACCATTTTAAGAGCTCAGCAGAAGGCCATGCATTCCAACAGCAACACGGTTTGTCCATTATTATGATTTATTATATTTTGCAATACAGTGGTAGCCGAGGCCCCTGCCAGAGTTCCTGTGCTGGGCACACACAACACGCTGATCAGAAAAATTCAGCCTAAAGGGTCGCAGACACCTCTCTCTAGGCATTGCCTCGCTCAGTGCATTCATCACTTTTATCATCCTAATAATAATTAGAATTCTTTTTCACAAACTAAAGATTTAGAAGTTTCCCAGCACCTCTACTTCCACTTCCAGATACAATCCTATAATTAACACAGCAACAGGCTCCATGATCACCTGTGAAACCTTAACAGCCAGGATTCAAAAAGTCCTTTGGATCCAAGGACTTGCAAGGTACTTGTAAGCCTCAAGATGAAACAAACTGGCCTGCACTGAAGAAATAATCAGGCAAAAATAACTTGATTTGATGTGATTCTCCTTCCTTTAGCTGAAAAAGAAAGCCCAAAGCAGCTCCTCTAAATGATAAAAAATATTCAGAGACACAGTAAACAAAAAGAGCAATATGGCCATGGATGCACAATGTTGTAGGAAACAAAGGAAAGGTGAGGAGACTCATACATCACCCTGGAAAGCAGGAGTGGAAAAGTCTCTCCTATCTCTACAAGCAGCTGGGGATGATTCGCAGTAGATTTTTCTGTAATAAAATTCCCTCACGTTTCCTTACTTGGAAAACTCAGTTTATAGGTCAGTTAACAAGTATTAAAACCACAAGAGAACATGAAACGCACCACCTTTTCCTTTTGATCCTTTTCCCTTTTGGATGAAAGTTTTGAAGCTGGGAATATAAAATCCCTGAATTTTTGTTATGTTTTATGCCTCCACGAAGGCATTAAAACAGCAGTTTGTGGGCTGAAGAAATATCCCCTAAGTGGCAGGGAATTAAAGCAAGCTGTCCTGAGCACAGCCCTGCTTGCCAGGTGTGCTGCTGCCCAAATGGAACACCTCATTTACAAAACAAATCTGCTTCCAAAATTACCTGCCCCTCTTGATTGCTGCAAATGGTTTTCATCAACCTGCACGGCTGTCCCCGCATTTACAGCCCCGGCTCGGAGCCGTGACGGGCGGAAGAGCAGCAGCAGCACCGTTTCCCAGCCCGCACAAAGCCCGGGGTCCCCCGCCAGTGGCGGCCCCGGCTGTCCCTTCATTAGGGCCGGGCAGAACCCGCACCCAGCACGGAACTGCCTCGGCTTCAGGCTTCTGAAAGCCCCGCGCTCTCGCAGGATGCGTCGGGTTTGAAATCTATCAAAGGAATCTCAAAACAAATTACATGGTAAATTATGATCTGTGTGCTGGCCTCCTGTGCACACCCCACTGTTCGGCATGAATGGCGGTGGGAGAGCCCTTGTGAAAGGGGCCAGATAAGCAGCTTACAGCGTGTCAGGTGCCTCGGGCTGCTCGGGCTTCCCCTGTCCAACTTCGCCGCACGGTCCGTTCATCTTCCCAACGTGGGTCACAGGCTATTTCAATTAGCGCACCTCTAATGACCAACATTTGTTCATTAATGGGGAAGGAATAAATGCGGAATACACAAAACAGCCACAGAGAGCAACACGCTCTCCCCTTGCCCTCCCCAGCCTCGCTGTGTTTGGCTTCTCCAACCAACTCGCAGAGAGGGGAAATGGGCTTGTGAGGAATAGCGAATTTCTATCAGAAAAGAAACCTTTTATGTAGCTTTCCTATCATTACCCACGCATTTCTGGCAGCTCTCAGTGTCCTCTAGATCCCAGCGCGCTGCCTAACAAGACCTGCTATGAAAACAGAATGCAGAAAACAAATTAGCATTTTGGAAATAAAAAGCCTGGCTTTTAATCCTATTAAGATCATGCCTTTTCTTTTTTTTTTTTAAGTTCTCTGAAAGATATACTGATGTTCTATTACCATAACTGCTGAAATCAGCATTTCCTTTGAAAGAAGTTGTTAATATTTGGAAATGGTCGGATTTCCAATCCCGGATTCGATTGTTATTCTGTGCTACCCCGCGAGTGCCAAGGTCACGGGGAGATTCACCTGCACACCGAGCGAAATGAATGCGCTCGGCCACAATACATGTATAATTTAACATTCTCCTCTCCAGTACCACCATGCATTCCGAAAAATATTTTATTACAATAACAAATTGGTTTCAAAATCATGCATTATGTATCCTGAAATTAGGTCTGCCAATGAAACCTGGATGTACAAACACAGCAGCAGCCATGCAGGGCAGCGTGAACACAGGAATTATGGGTTCTAGAGGGGCTGAAAGGGACAATTAATTCTTCCCCTAACTCCAAAAAGTCCTTTTTTATTACTTTAATCTGCATAGTTAAAAATAACAAAACAATCAATTGCTGCAAAATGCATTCAGCAATCCAATGGCATGCCTTTTTCTAGATGTCTTTATAGAAAGGAAATGTTTAAGTGCAAAGTGCCCAGTATATCAAAACATCCATTGGGGACTTCAGTTCTCAAGGGCAGGGCAGGGGAAAATAATACAAAGCTGCTCAAATATTTAAAAGTGTTAGTTACATTCCAAAACTTTACCATTATAACATTTTAAATGCTTTTTTTTCCTTCAGATCAAGCTCCTCCAAATATTTCAGATCAATTTATCAAAAAATTCCTGCTAAATTCTTGATAAATAAAAGGAGTCCTTTGCCATTTCCTTTTTAGTTAGAGTTCAAAATTTCATAATATTGCTGAATTTTCAGCAGCAAATACTGTAAGGCTAATGCACTTTCATGATAGATGGTTGGTTCTGATTTGCAGGTTTCATCTTAAGTTAAATCTACATTGATAAATCCTCCTCTTACAGCCCAAATATCCTTTTTTTCTCATGCAAAATAAGCATGTTTCTTGGTCAACTGACATTTTGTTCAAATGGACTTGAGGTAGCTATTTATGAATAATTAAGATTAAAATGTTTCTGTGATTCCCTCAATGCTTTTTTATTTTTAAACATTTATATCATGTCAAAATGGACTTATTCTTCCAAAGGTAACTTTCCATTAAAATAATGGAGAAAATGACATTTCTAATTTTGATAATAGCCCTGAGTTCAGAACGGAAGTCAGAGCCTCCCGCTGCACAGCATGAGGGGTTTTAGGATTGAAATCATGATGTGACTTCTCTGTAATGGTGTTAAAATCCTGGATTCGAAGTATTTACAACAGGACAAATAAAATCAACAACATTTCCATTTTAAAACAGCAGCCCTGACTAAACCTTTATTCTGGGCTCTGTTTCCCTCTGTTAAAATTATTTGCTTTTCTGTTCTTTATGGTAAAAGAGTCTGGCAGATATTGCTATTAATTAGACTTGGTTCAATTTTAAACTTTAGGAACTATTTTCATGAATAGCTTATAAGCAGCTATTCAACCTGCACATTTGTTATTTCATTTTTATTCCAAGTAGCAAAAATGAAGAATACTCTAAACACAGTGTTTTGCCACAAGAAAGGCAGAAAATATCAAAGCCGTTACATTTCTAAGATATTTTAATTCTGTAAATATTGCATAAAATGAGAACCTTGACACTTCCCTGTTTGAATCCAAGTGCAACCGTTGCCCTCAGCCGCTGTTTGTCTGTAATTTCGTTGAGCTGCTCTGATCTGACCAGACACAGCTCGCTCGGGAGCAGAATCAGGAGAAATAATTTAATCTAATCAGGATATCTGAGAATGGGAAATGTTAGCAGCTTAATTTGGGATCTCTTAAAAAGCCTTTTGTAGCTCTATTTACTGACACACCGAAGCTTCTCTTTTGAAGCAATAATTAACAAATTGTTGACAGAAATTAAATGTCCCCATTTTAAACAATTTCGCTGTTCTTGTCCCTTTCTTTCCTGAGGGTGAGTCTGACAAACGGGGAAATCAACCCCACCACTAGCAGGGGAACGCCACTTTCTGGGGTGGTTTTTGCAGTAAAGAGACATGATTCATATAAGTAATAAGCAAAGCCCACGCTCTGGATTTTCAAACGTCCTGGCTCGTAATGCCGAGGTTAAACGATTAAAGCCATCCCTGCCTGCTCGCTCCGGCTGCAGATACGTTCCCTTGAATTTAGCTGTGGGCAATTCAGCTGAATGGGAAGTGCTCTTTTATTTGTTATTAAAGTCCCTTGCTATCTTTCAGAACTGTTTGTTACACGGATCTGAGCACATACATGTATTAGGAAAATACACTGAATAAAGACAAGGTTATAAAAACTGGATGAAAATCACTCAGTGTTCATTTTTCATGGCAATTTGCTTAACGAAAATGATCAATGGCAATACCTTAAATCAGTAAATACCACCAGTGTCTGTCTAGTACAAATCTAAGTACAAACCAAAACTATTTCCCAAAGCTTGCATGTAATCCTGAGGGAAAAGGTCACTCAGAGGCAGAGGCTGGGGGTCTGGGCTCGGAACAGAACCGTGGCACTGACACTGCGGGCTCCAAAGGGGCTCTGGGACTCCACCGTGTAGACCAAAGGCAGAGCACAGCAGCTGCCTGCAGAGCCTCAGACAGCTCTGCCTGGCAAGAAACACGTCTGAGAGCTAAAATGGAAGCAGCTTTCTACATACTTTTCCCACTCAGGATGTTGTGACTGGCTGGCGAGCAGGATGACACTGGAGAAATACGCAGGTTCCTGACAGGATTAAAGAGAGGGAGAAAACCCAACCCCAAACCACAGCAGTGCTTTCCAGAGCATTTTCAGTTTGTTCACAAAATAACCCTGATATGATTTAGTGCTCAGAGCACAAAGAGCCTGAGTCCAGCTGCTGGGGGCTCCTGGTGGGAGCGGCCCCTGCTCCGTGTCCTGGTGTGACACTGCCCCACTGCTCCCACCCCGATGTGCACATCAGGATTTAGTGGGGACATTGTCCCGGGGCTGCATCCATTCCTCGGTTTCTCCTTTAAAAGAGCTTCTAGTTAAATGAAGCTATATTAGTTAATGGTTCCACTGGGCTGTTGGAAGCCAACTGATGAATATTTGTAAATTTAATGGAAAAGTTATGAACCCCAAGAAATCTATTTTACCATCATTATCAGAAATTTAGTCCGATCGAAGTTTCTACTGGGAAGAAACTCCCCAGGTTGTTTTATTTCACATCACTCAAGTATCTCCTTAAGCAATCCTAAAATCCAGGCTGGCATTTATCTGCTACACGATGCCACAGCCAGAGAAGGAAACCCGTCCTTCCTGCACTTGGGAACCCCAATCCACTTCCCCAAAGCCACCCCACAATACCACCCCCATGGAGGAGCTGCTCCGTCATTGCCAGGATGATGTTCACAAAACACTGGTGTCAGAGACTCCTGCACACACACGCTTCCCCAGGAAAACACCCAAATTTGACCCAAAGACAATCAAAGATCCCCAGCAAGGAACAATGTCCAGTATATAACCAGACCAAGAGAAATTTATGGGTTTGGATTTTATGAGTAGCAGGAAGGTGCAGTTCTATCCACAAGGTTCACTACCCTTTGGACATCACCAGAAATGATACTAAGCAGCACTTTTGTAGGCAGAGCTCTAAAATAAAATTTAAAAAGCCAAATCTGTTCACGTGACACACATCTACATTTTGCAGCAGCATGTGAAAATAAATTTTAAAGGATTTAAAGCATATTCTCAAGAAATAAGACACACTAAGGAACAGTGGGACAATTTGCTGCCCAGAGAACTTCTAGGGAGATGGTGGCCACAAAAAGAATGCTTGACCCCACATTCAAAACAGAAGTTTTAATTTCCTTGGAAAGTAAATAAAAAATTTTCCTTCTCCCTCTCATTCCTGCTTTACCTTTCCCCTCCTCTACCACTAGAACACAACCTCTTGCTTGACTTCACTGTATCAGTCCTCACTTCATCTAGACTTTAATTTTTACTCACAGCTTCTATGATTTTTGTAAGAGTTTTTGTTCCACAAATGTTGTTCTTCCAGCAAGCAGAACCAGAGAGTGAGATCTATTGTTTGTTTACCAAGTCATAGGCACGTGGGAAGGTTTCCTGCCTTTTTTACACTGAGGCTACACAGTGACATTTAGGCAGAACTGTCAGGCTGTGTGCCCCTGTCCCCAGGGTGCCTGAGGGCAGGAGCCCCACTCCCCTCTGCTCCCTCAGCCTCCCTGGCAGCAGCAAATCCGAAGTGCAGGAATTCAGGAAATGAACATCTGCATTTTAAGCAGCAATTCCAAGCAGGGCCCGCACCAAATCACTTTGTTCTCCTGGTTCTGTGTTTATTGGGGCTGACCCACCACATCGCAGGGTCTCGAGGAACGAGCCACTTTTCAGTGTAATAGGTTTACAGTAAAATGAGATGATGGCTTTCTAAAGCCCTCAGACAAACCCCCAAAGATCCCCTATGTGCAGAAAGGGACGTATTTCCCAGAGTCCTTCTTTAAGGAAGAGCTACTGTGCATGTCCCCCTTCTCAAACAGTTGAAGGGCTTTGCTCTGTCAGCTCTGGTGTGTGACTGTCACTCCATCTCCCTTTATTCTCCTCAGTGCATTCACTGAGTCCCACGAGGTCCCTTCTTCTTCTAAGAAGGAAGGCCTAAGAGACTGGAGAGATGTTCCTGCTATTGTCCAGGGGAATCCAGGGGCCAGCAGCAATGCTCCTGCAAATTGTGATCGGGGTCACCTCTGAGCCTAGCACCCAGATATCCCCTTTCCTATGACCAGAGTGCAGGACAGCAGAGCTGGAGGAGAGGGGAAGCACAGATCAAGCCTGAAAAGATTATTTTTAGATTGAATGAAATACACTGTCCACAAAGACAGGGAGAGCAAGACCTTGGGAAACCATGGGACTTCTTTCTTTCTCTGATTTAAAGGAAAACACTGTTTCCTCTTGGTGTTGTTAAAAAACAATTCCCATTTAAGCAGTGACAGGCAGGACTCTGTAATCTGTACATACAATTTAATCCTTTCAAGAATCAGCAGAACCCACATCAATCAAGCCTTCATCAACTTGTAAAAACAATATTTTGATTCAATCAGATTCAAAGTCCCGAAATTCCCAAGTAATTAATGCAGGGTCACTCGGAGCCACTGAGGCAATGGCGAGCAGAGTGGTCAAATATTTACCCCTCACCACAGTAGACATTAGGACAACCAAAGGACCTGGAGAGTGGGCAAGAATAGATAATGTGACTGTCACTGCAGCAGGTTTCATTCACTGTGAGTATTTGGATAAAGAATTATTACAAAGGAGAGGGGGAAAAAAGCGAGTGAAGCCTCTGCCGTAAGCAGCATTCTCACATCCTGCTCAGGGGCTGTGAAATGGGCAGTGACCCAGGCAACATCCTTCCCATTTTGGGATTTTTAACATGCATGTCTCCAGACAGCTGAGTTGCTTTGATTCTAGTCCTCCCTTATAACATTCACAATAAATTACATTATAAGAACATAGGCAGCAAAAAATTACTGAAGAGTCCAAAGCGCCGAGACCTTCTGCCCTGCCTGTATTCCTAGAAACGAGACTGGAATTCAGCTTTTTCCTTTAAATATCCTTAAAAAGTATGCCCAGCATGCAGGGTACTCTGCAGGGAGGGTATTTACCCAGCGTGGAGGGTGCCTGTGTGTGCTGCACACACGGCTGCCTCGTGTCTCCACGTGAGTCTGTGCAGTTCATTTATGCAGCTTTACACTTTGCCTTGGAAGGACACGTTCTGTGTATGTTCCCCTGCAATACCAAATCGCCAGTGACCCCTCTGAGCTGCAGTCAGTAAAGCAGTGAGAGCTGCTTAGCGCAGCACTGGAATGGCACAGCTGCCCTCTCTGGGGCAGCGTGCAGCTGAGGGTGTGCTCTGACCTCCTGTGCTGGCACTGGGTGCCCAGGGCAGCTGGGGCTGCCCCATCGCTGGCCGGGCCCGAGGCCAGGCTGCCTGGCCTTGGAGCACCCTGGCACAGTGGAAGCAAGGAGCTTTAAGGTCCGTCCCAACCCACCCCAGTCTGTGCTTCTCCCGACACACTTCAGATTAACAGTGACGCAACAAATACATGCTCTTCCTTCCACGACAAAGTTTTCAAAAAGTTCAAGAGCAATCATTTAAGAATTCCCAATTTTTATATTGCCTGTACTCTGAGACAACTTGAAAATGAATTATACAGTTCACCCATAGGAATTTTTAAAAAGCCACTTTGTAGAGCCTGTGCTGATGATATTTCAGTGCAACAACAGTCAGAGCAGGGTTGCACTAACTGTTTGTAAATATGCACATTTGGGATTTATTCTAAGATGTATTCAAAGTTCTTTCATCCCCTTGGTATCATTCCTTCAGTGATTCTGCAAACCAGCCTGAATGCTCCCTGAGGAAGTGCAATGGGATGAGTCTATTTTTAAATTTTAAAATATAACAGAAAGACAAATTTTAACAATAAATTACAGATCAATGTACTAAGTGCCCTGGATATTAATAGAAATATCACCTCTCACACAGAAATTCTAACATTTTTGCTACTGATATTTCAATGTAGTACGGAACAGAAACTAAGGAAGTCTGAAGCTTTGACTGGTAATGGATATTCCCAGGAGGAAAGGCTTTTTACATCATAATTCAATGCAGAGTGTGCTCCTAATATGAAACCCACCCCATTTTGTCTTTCCCACAGCTTCTCCAGAAGAACAGGATGACTGATACAGCTCCTGATCCTCCTGTGCCCATGTCCCACCTCAGCCACAGAACTGGCCCTGGCCTTGGGGCTCTCCAGTTACTCCATTTTCTGCCCGTGGATCCTGCAGGCTCCCAAATCCATCCCCTCACCTTGCATTTGGTCAGAAGGGATTACCCTGGCAGTGCCCTGCTTCCCCAAGTCAGCAGATGTGCCACCTTGTGCCACTGCCACAGCAGGCACCACCCTGCCCTCTGAGCCTGCCCTTGTGCACCTCCTCACAGCAGCTCTCACTTCACCCTTCCCTTCATTTTTACTCCACTGACCTCCATCGCGGGGTTAGGATCAGAAATTCCTCTGGAAATTAATTTTTGTCTCACAGTCTAAAAGAACTGATTTATTAATTTCTTTTTTCCCCACCAGAGTTAAGGAGCTTAAACAGAAGCAAGGTGGGCACATGCCAAGAGCAGGCAACTGTCACTGCTCCACGGGCTGCCTCATTTTTCTCTCCATGATCCTCACTATATATCTCAAAGCAGTGCATAACCTCTTACAAGTAGAGCTTGGCTTTTCTATATGCTCCATTAAAACAAATTACGTAATAAAAATAACTGATGTTTGAAATGTAATTGGTCACTAGAATTTGCAAATCAGTAAGATAAAAGTAGAACAGCTCTGTAAATCAAGGGGTGATGGATTGACCTGGAGTGGAATGAGCTGAACAGCCCCTGTCAGTGTGTCTCCCTGCATGTATTTACAGGCAGGAGGCACTTGCCTTCGCAGGAGAATTTGCAATTCCTGATTCTAATCTCCAAAAGCAACAGACTCCACATGGCAGAACAGATGGATAATCGGCACAGGGTGTGTAGGCAGCACCCACACCCTGTTTGGAGGTCAGCATCTGATTTCATCGAGGAGTAGAACCCCAGAACGGTTTGGGTGGGGAGGGACCTTAACACAGCCCAGTCTAAGGGAAGGTGTCCTCTGCCCACGGCATGGGTGGGACTGGACAGGCTTTAAGGTCCCTTCCCACCCAAACCATCCTGGAATTTTGTGACTGTGTGATCACCAACACAACCTGCAGGCCACCAGCACCCCAACAGCAGCGTGAAGATGCGCCTGGCACTGCCCCAGCCTGCAGAACGGGGCAGCCACAGGGCATGGCCAGGCTTTCCAGAGCCTTCAGCCGTGGGGGTGCCGGTGTGCTGGGACTGTGCTCCACCAGCACACACAGAAAGGCAGCTGCAGCGGGGCAGACCCCCGGCACTGCCAGAACCGTGCAGCCCAAAGGCTTCCACAGAGCTCAACAGAAACGATTTTCTCTCTTTGCATCTCATCTGTTTGTACAACACGAGCAAGAAATCTATAAAGGATTAATTAAGACAAAATGTGTTAAATAAAACATGTTCCTCCACAGTCGAGGATCATATCCCAGCATTTTGTCAGGCTGAGGAAGTGCAGATTTACAGCGGGGAGGGGGAGAAGGGAGGGCAGAGGCAGCATTCAGGTGGCTTTGGCCACCCAGCTCTGAGTGGCATGGCGTGGCTGCCACCACCAGCAGGGCTGCCCCCCTGCCTCCCTCAGCTCTGCTGCCAGCCAGGTTCCAGGAAGGAGAAGCAGCAGCATTTTCCCCAGGAAGCTGCCAGCCCCCAGCCCTGATCCCAGCTGCATCCCTGCCTCCTGTGCCAGGAGCAGCCGCTTATTTACCTAATAGACTCTAAAAGGTGTCAAGGGAGTCATTCCCTTCAATTGGGTCATTCTGACATATGTAAATATGTATTTAAATTTGGTAAATATGTACAGTATTTAGAGTATGCAGAGAATGACACTTCTGTGGAATGGGGCACCTCTTTCCAAAGGGCTTGTGCTACTCCAGGTAAATTAAGCTCTTTTCCACACCAATCATGAGAGTTGGAATCTGCTGAAGAAGAGAGCTCTCCTCTGTGAGCTGGTGTGAGCAAACTCTGCGGAGCTTGGCAGCATTTTGATTGCAGTCAGTAATTAAATGTACTGCAATAATCTAGTGGGTTTGATATCATATCTGATTTTAAGAGTAGAAATAAACATTCAGTTTCACATGGGAAATCATTCACTCATCAAAACAAGTCCATTATTTAAGGACTATATACATATTTGTATGTGTATATATGTAGATGTATATGTGTGTGTATATATATATATATATGTCACCTGGGGATATGGTTTAGGGGCCATTATGTGGGCCCTGGGTTGACAGCTGGACTCGATCTCAAAGGTCTTTTCCAACCTCAAGGATTCTGTGCTTTTGCCCACGTGCATGAATTTCAGCTACTGAAACAGCCTTACATGTATGTATTTCTCCTCCCTGCACTTAAAATGCAAACATTTCCCCAAAATAGAACTCTTGGTAACATATTTCTCTTCATCCATTACAAAAAACCCAACAAACCCTTGGTCTCTCCAGCTTCTAGCCAGAATCCCTCATAAGAGAATGAACGTGTGGATACTACATCACTATTCCCACAGCTTTGCAAACCCGAATTTCTTGGGCCACCGATCTAAGCAGCCCTGTGTTACAGAAATAGTTTATTAAAGAGTTCCCCAAGTAAAACCACAGCCTACTTGACACACCTGGGTTGAGCTCTTAACAGTCCTGAAATAACCCTATTTTTGAGGTACTTGTGGCAGGACTCATTTCTGTAGGAGAAGCTCATCCACCATCCAATGGCTCGTTAAGGAATACTGGTGGGTGGGACAGGGACACAGGAAATCAGCGTTTCAATGTTTAGAGTGAAGAGGTTTTGAGCCACGGCAAAAGCTCCCAAGGTTTCGTTTCACAGAAAATTCCTCCCTAATCCAAGCTTGCACCTCGCGCTGTCAGTATCAAATGAGAAACACATTAGACTACGCTTATTTATGTTACAGCCTAAACAGCACATCTAAATAATTTAGGATTTCTACAGCTTGAAGGGGAAGATAAACCAAACCAGTTCCCAGCAGGAAATGGTAAGTCCCCTTTTGGAGTTTCTGGACACAGCACTTGACAATGAGTATTTATATGTGTATGTATTGTACGTGCAGAGTGTAGCTATACACACTCGTTGATTAAAGGAGGCATAAAACCATGCAAAAACCCAGCAACATGTTTATATTTTACTAAATGTAAACAGTGCTGACACATTTCTAAATATAGGCTTAATTTCTATCTTCAAAAAGCTTGTGAAAACTAATATAACCTGGATTTCCATATGCCCCAAGCAAACAACTACAACCCTGTCATATTCAGGTAACTTACAGGTGACGAAGGGAAGCACAGGGAAGATGAGATGGCTCATGGGAATTTTGCAACCTTCAGCTGACTTTGCTTGCCATTAGAGTCTTCCCTTAGATCAAGTTATACAAGGAAATTCAGCTCTCTGCCACCTCCATTTTCAACAGATTATAATGAACATCATCTTAGGTGTGCATAGTACCTTTAGTAATGTGTCAGACGAGAAGAAAGGGCTCTTCCCAACACCAGCTGGGTTAGGGTAGGAGACAGAGAAATCACGCCAAAAAAAAAATCTTACAAACTAGTATTAAATTTCAACATTCTACTTGCTTATCAGATAGTATAAATAATTCACACTTGAAAATCTTCTTTTCAGAAATGTTTACTGACACAGCAAAAAAGCATGCGAGCGGTTACTGACATGGCATGTAAATGCACACCTGAAGAGACTGGAGTAATTACCAAAAGGAGAAAAGAATTAATCTAAGGAAAATGTCAGCCAAGAAAATACATCGTCCTGAGCAAACCAGGTAATTAACAGCTCAGGTCCCTGAGCCTCCTTCCCTTCAGATCTGTCCAATGTTAGATGTGCTCCAAAACACCACCTCATAGCACAGACTTCTTCTGCTACCGCCTCAGTCTTTGATCTGGTTCATATTTTGATTTGAAAGATACACAGAGAAAATTACTAGGAAAAATCAACCATGATGGGGAAACAAAATTTGGCTCAGATGTCTTTCCTTTATGCTGTTGAAATGAGCTTTGTGGGTTTGAAGTTGTTAAATAATGCAGTTTACAGGAGGGGACTGGGTCGGGTGGGCAGGTGCCAGAACGTGGCACTGGCAGCTGGACCAGGCAGTGTCTGACCTGTTCTAAACTGCCAGACCAGGGCTTGGTGCTGGAACACTCATCCCACGTGGAAAGGCAGGTGACCAGAGGGCAAGAGGAGCCCAGACCATGGTAAGAGCCAAGTGCCCGTACCCACAGCACTGCCCAGGAGCTGAGGGATGGCACAGGGACAGCAGGGGACAGTGCAGGGATGGCACAGGGATGGCACAGGGACAGCAGGGACAGCAGGGGACAGTGCAGGGATGGCACAGGGATGGGCAGGCCCAGCTGAGGCAGTGCCTGGCCCTGGCTGGGCATCCTGGGCTCCCCTTTGTGCCCACCACGGCTACCCTCAGTGACCATCACACCTTTCATGGGGAAAAAAGCAGTGAGGGAAAGAAAAGGGTTGCTACTTTACACAAAAAAATGGTTGAGGGAAAGGCAGAAAAGCTCATGAAATTGTAACTGCAATTATCTTAGATTAGAATATTTGGCTTGAAAGATCTGGAGGGGATTGGTTTTGATAAGGCAGAGCCACTTGACAAGGCCTGTCACCACTCCAGGTCTCTCTGTTGTCAACTCAAGATGAAAGGACATCACAAAGAATTAACTTCAGCTTTTAAACATTTTGAAAATGTCAAAGGGGTCATAGCTGATCTATTTCCTTACACAGCATATTCACTTGATGAAATTTGTGGTAACAATGTGTTTTTAGTTTTCATTCAAATCGGTCTCAAATCCCGGTAATTGATCCCAGACTGAGGAGAGCTGACAGGGCCCCGGCGCGATTGGCTGAGCTCCGCATCAATCACAGCCACGCCGGGCGCATTAGACTTTGTAATGGCACTAATTGGGGACGGCAGAAAAACCTGCTCAAGCTCCTCCTGGAGTTCCGAGCACCATTTATTTGGTTTCCAGTTACACTAAAGCCAATTTAAGCCCTTTTATAACCAACACCTTCCTTCATGTAGGACCTATTGTTCCTGCCTTCCCATAAGCTGTCTAAAGAGTCCTTAAAATATTCGGTGAGATGACTCTAAATTAAAAACGGGTCCAATCTGTGGAAACAGCACAAGGTAAAAGTAGAAGCTAAATATTTGTATTGACCTTTTAGGAGCATTATCCAAGTCAGTAAAATAACTTAAAGATATTTTGTTATGCATAGAGAGGTGAAATCTTTAAATCTCATTTAAACAAACATGTGACCACATTTGCTAGAAAGGATTTTATATTTCCAGAACACATTAGGGTCTCTAAAAACGAAAGTTATCAGTTAAAACAAGTTGAAACGCGGTTGGATGGTGCTAATGCTGCCCCTACCCCCATATGACTTGGAGAGAAAGGTCAGGGTTGCTGTCATGTCCCTGCCAGGGATGCTCAGAGCCCGAGCACAAGACGGCTCCAGGAGCCCAAGGATCCGGCCATTTTCTGCATCCACTGGATTAATCATAACCCTCCATCTTAGCTAAAAGCAAGGGATAAACACATCTGTGTTTGCTACAGAGAGAGAATACCTGAAACAGGAACAGAAGGGACAGAATGTGGCACTAAGAATCTGAAATATTTTGTATTTCAAGCTATAATAATAAAAAACCACAAAACCAAAAACATCCCCCCCCCAAAAAAAAAAACCAACCCCAAGACAGAAATAGAGGTGAAGTTTAGAACAAGCAAGCACTAAGGTTTAGAACAAACAGACCTAATTATGCTGTTTGTTCTCCAACCTGAGATAAAAATAATCCTTAACATATTAACAGGACTCTTCAGTGATACTTCACATATTCCTCCAAGCAAATCAGTTAGTGGAAGTACTTTAGGAAAAACAGCTCCCACCCAGGTTTCTTCAGATATTTAAGATGGAGGGGACATGAAGAAAAACATATTTTAATAAACTTCCATCTGAATTTACAATTATATGCTAAAAAATGAAATCATTTACTGTATAATTATTTAAATGTATTTCTTTACAATATTTGGCAGACAGCAGGAGGTCACATCTTCTGTACAAGCACAGCTGGCTGAAGCTTTAATAAGTGACCGGTCCTCCGAAGGTGAGCCAGGTTCTGAATTGTAACAGGAACAATTCCCAGCAGGATCTGCAGACGTCACCCAAGGTGACTGCTCCGTTCAGAATGGTCTCACTTGTATTTTGAGAAGAGTTTCACTTACGTGAGCCACTGCTCCACCCCGGGTAAGCCTGATCCCAATTCAATTAGTCACTGGCAGCAGTAGCATTGCAGCACGTAATTACCCTAAGTATCATCTCCCCTTTCCCAAAACGGAATGACCCCAAGCATCACCTCCCCTCTCCCCAGCAGGGCCATCCAGCCACATTCCATCCCCGGGCTCACCCTGCTCACCCAGGTGACCCCCTTGAACAAGGGGCTGTCCAAAACATGGAGAGAACACATAAATGAAATCCTCATCTTAAGGACACGCAGGTTTTACTGAAAGTCCCCACAGAAAAGCCTTAATTGGCCCATTGCCATGTACTGAGAGCTCACTGGACAGGCAGGGGAAGTCCCTCCAGTCCCAGGTGCTGGAGTGCCAAAACAAAGCACAGGGTGGGAAGGCTCCCACGTTTTCTCTCTTGGCAGGTTTTGTGGGAAGCAAAGGCAAACTCTGACGCTGGAGCTTTGCTGGTCGTTGCCCACGTAGAGCTTGCCTGGACTGTGAGGTCTGCACAGAACACGGAATCCTCACGGATGCGAAAGACCCCAAAGCTGCTCCAGTCCCGCGCTGAGCCCAGCAGCGCCGTGCGCACCATTAACCCCGTCCTGCATGGACACACGCGGGGCAAGGAGCACAGGCAGCGAGAGGAGGAGGAGCCCTTTGCCCAGACAGTCTCACACAGCAGTGAGGAACTTGTCAGAAACAGTTTTAAGAGATCCTTCCAATATTTCTGCCAGACTCTCAAAAAAAGTGTAAAGCTCTTTTAAAATTCAATGCATAGTTAAAAACCCTGAGGAAGCAGCAAGGTCCCCGTTGCTTCCTCACCTTTTCAGGCCGAAACACATTGCACTGACATTAGATTTTGGCACAGCAACATCTAAAAAAGGAAGAGGAAAGTCCTTGACGAATATAATTTCCTCACCAAATTATATTTGATGGCAATAATAGGTATCTTCTATTTTCAGTCCTAGGATAAAAAATCAGCAAACCAACATAAAGGCATTTTACATCCCCTGAACTCTGTGGCC
The DNA here is from genome assembly GCA_013390045.1 of Picathartes gymnocephalus. Classification (NCBI taxonomy): domain Eukaryota; kingdom Metazoa; phylum Chordata; class Aves; order Passeriformes; family Picathartidae; genus Picathartes; species Picathartes gymnocephalus. The sequence continues at coordinate 267,691 of WEKY01013864.1, read as the reverse complement.
CCCACTTTCTTATTAAGAGGGTTTGAGGTTAATCAGTTTAAAATTGCATTGATTTATATAATCATTTTGATTTGGTGAGGGAATAAACTGAAATGAATTATGAGGTACATCTTAAGTATATGCTCCATTTTGCTGCTTGTTCAAGATTTGGATATAATACAAGGGAAAGCAACACTTATCCCATAGAATTCTCATGGATCTATGGCAGTCCCAGTGCCAAAGAGGCAAAGCAAAGTCTCTGAAATAAGAGTGAGGGAAGACGTGAAAGAAAAACTGAATTTATCAGCAGTTTATAAACAGAATGAAAAAGATTAAAAATTAATATAACTCCTGTTAGGACGTTTCCTACTCCTGTTGTGTTCAGTAGTGGCAGTGAATTATCCTGGCACCACTACCATCCTCTTCCTCCCACAAACTTGTCCTCAGAGATCCTCTCCCTTTCAGAGCACAAGTTACTGTAGGGTAACTGAAGTCCCACTTAAAAGCTGATTTTAATCAGCTGCTTTGCTAAATTGAGAGGAACTTGATTAAAGCTTTTTAACCTACTCTGTGGTAGTACCTTCATAATCTACTTTCACCTCCTCAAGTTTTCTTGAGGAGGACACAACAGCTCCCAGAACCTTGATGCTCCAGCACTAGAAATCCCAACTGCTGCGAGCTTGCCGTGGAATTCACAAGTACCAACACAACCCCTCCTTGTTTCCAGTGTCTGACACCCGGGGGGCTGCCACAGAACCGGGCTCCCAGGACAGATTGTTTGCTGCTCACAGCACTGCTGCTTCTGTGGCTTCAGGAGAGTCATCTGTAGCTGGTTTTGGGCACAGGGCCCTCCCAGAACAACACCATGGTAATGGTGCTGCTCCTGCAGCTCCATCCCTGGGAACCCTCACACACAGGCTGAAGCATCCCTTAATTAGGGATTTTAAAACTCTAAGAGAGGGATGTGGAGGAGCAACATCCCCTCGTGTCCAGTAAAATGCAGATCACTGCAGTACTAGCAGTCAGTATTTTAGGGAACAAAATACTGGAGTATTCTGTAGCCAATGTTATTTGTTGAAGCACCGAAGTATTCCCCAGAAACCTCTGGCCAGAACTGGAATCTTGCTCCTTTTCAGGACTGGAGCTGATTCCAACAGAAGGTGGGACAGTGCTGCTCCTGCACCAGCTGTGCCAGGGGATTAAAGCACCCAGAGCCCCTTCCATAAGGGAACCCTGCACTCCACAGGAGCAATGCCCCACCCCTGGCAGTGTCCCAGGCCAGGCTGGACGGGGCTTGGAGCAACCTGGGACAGTGCAAGGTGTCCCTGCCCATGGCAGGGGTGGCACTGGGTGAGCTTCCCACCCAAACCATTCCAGGATTCTGTGAGCTCTGGCTACAAAAGGTTCCATTTCAAAATGCAGAATATTTTTTGTGTACTTACACAAACATTATTGCAGCATAGCAAATTCAGAAACATTCATTTCTTTGGAATTAACACTAATTAAAGTCTTTGTCTTCAACTGCAAAGATTTCAAAAAGGCAGCAAGTGACCCTCACACCCAGCACGCTGGGACTGCTCGAAAAAGCCTAAATTATTTTCCATGTGCCTCATGGCTGCATTTTCTTATGCAATTGGAAGAGCTTTGAATTTCATTGAATTTAGATCCCAGTCTGACTTTTTTTTCCCATCTGCTTTTATTTTGGCATCAGACTGGATTCTTGAACAGACACAAACACAAGCAAAATCTGGTCATTTCCCCAGCCCAAGGTGTACCAGAGCAGGGAAGTTGACGTCCCTCCAGAATCTCCTCTGCCCTCCTAACTGGCTTTGGTCTCTAAAAAAGAGCCAGCACACACTAAAAGGTTGGAGAAACAGATATTTTTAAAGTGCAACATATTTTTTTCCTCTGATTCAAAACAGCAAATGTTAAACTTAAAGACTCTTCCTAGTGCATGTTAGTGACAGGCAAAGCTCCCAGAGGGGTGACTGCCTTCAAAGACAGGTAAATGAGGGCCCATATAAAACAGCCAAGTATTGATGTTGTAGTAAAATTCAAGAAAAACACATTGGCAGACAAGTAAATTTGTCACTAATAATTTAATGTAATTTCCCTAAAATGGAGGTAATAGGTACTCAGGGAATACACCTCCAGGGTTTACATCAAATGTGCCTGTGGAAAATTGTGAAATAATATTTTTTTTAAATGTAGATGCTTTGGCTGACATGTTGGTTTATGATGAAAATCACTCTCCTGAAATGATAAAGGGGAGGGGAAAATACCAGCTCCCAAACATTTGCAACTTGTATCCTCCCAGAGCATCCCCAAAACAGCACCTCGGGGCCAGAGGATGCTGAGCTCGTCTCTTTGGGGTCCCTTTGGGTCCCTCCAAGGCTGGACTGGGACTCCCAAGCCCAGACTTGCACCAGGCCCACTGAAAATATTCCAGTATTGCAGAGTTGTCTCTGCAGTGAAGGGACAGCTCAAATTGTGTTCAGGTGCATCCATACAACCAGGAGCAAATCAAGTATAAAACTTCCATTTTCTCTAAGTGCTAATGCAAAATTTTTAGCACAACTCCTGTGAGGGTTCACCTGTACCCTGCAGGATGGTGCTGGACGCTGCTGAAGAGCCCTTACCAATTATCATGTGGTTTCTATAAATGTTAAACAATACTTAACTCACACATAGGTGAAATTCAGAGAAAGAAAAAACAGAAAAAAAGTCTCACTATTACTTTTCTGCTCCAGATAGAGCCACTTCAGGTTATAAATTGAAATTTCACTGCGCAGGTTTAATACAGCAAAGGCTTATTTTCTGTTGTTTGTTCCCTAAGGCAGTAAGAAAAAAGAGAAGGGGGGAAAACAAAAAAAAAACATAAGAAAGGAAAAATGCATCTGCCACAAGCTCAGATAGTGACAGAGGAGGAAAGGGAGCCCAGGAAAGAACTCGTGAATTGGTTGGAAAACCAAAACTCCAACGTATTACATAAAATTAAGATTATTGATTAAGTTGAGAGTAACTAAAAATAACAATATCCTCTGAAATAGACTCAGCATTTTATTATTTCTATATTGGCACAATTCCCACTCACTGAAAATCAAGGGGGTGCAAAGATGAGCTGCTGAGCACAAGCAGGAGGAGGCACCTCCTGCAGCCCCACTGAGCACTGCAGGTCATGGATTTTCTTAGCTGAATCTTCACAGACCTTTGGGGTTTGTGTATGTTTGTCTGGGTTTTTTCCTGTTAATTATTTCCTTGGTTTGAATCTCACAGTTGGACTGCATAGAGAACAAATATCTAAAGTTACAAATTATTCTAATGGAAGTGAGAATACAAATGGATATTTAACTTCTGAGCTTCAGAGTTTGGTAGAAAATGAAATAGAAACTATTATATTTCCAGTTATTTGGTAATGTTTAGATCATATTTGTCTTCTGAAACAGAGACTGATTTGAAACTTTTCTAACTAAACAGACCAATATCTGATCCTTAATTTCAGCAAATGCAGAAAAAAGAGATGGAAAAGATAAGGTGGGACACGTCTTGGTGTTTGTAGGAAGGGAAGAATTAGGCTGTGAATTGCTTAGACTGGTTTTTTCCCAGTTTTGCTGTAAAATGACTGAAGAGGGATAAAATTCTGGAGTAAAATCTGTGAATATAATTGGAAAGAACAGATTTATAGTACCAGAAAGTGATTAAAAAAAAAAAAACAAGCAACCCCCCTCCCCTCCAATTCCCTCCAAGCCCACAAATAGCAGCTTTTTCTCAACATTACAAAGAGCACAAAAAAGGTCCCAAATTATCCCTGAGCCGAGGCAGTTCTGGATTTCTCAGTAGAAATCCCAGTGCAATGAGGAGCAGGGTTTGTGCTGTCCTTGCCAAGCCCCTGCAGCCTGGGCTGTTGCTGATTCCCAGGCAGCACAGAGAGCAGCCGGAGCCCTGAAAATCAACAGGAATTTCAATCTTTCTCTCCCATTCACTGGCACTGACTGGGTTTGTTCTGTTGGTCTGGGTCTGTGTTTTAAGCACAGAGGATAACTCCAGCACCTCTCAAACACGAAACACCCACAAATTTTGAAACAGACAGAAAAAACCATCTTTCTCGTCCTCTCTGTGGCTGTTTAACTTTGCAGTATTAAAACAACAAACAGTACACAGAAAATTCCCAGCTGCTTTGGTGAGAGCAGGGAAGCCAGATGCCCAGATTCAAGGATTTTTCTTCTTCTGTGAGAAAACATCTCTTTAAAATTGCATTACTAGCATTTATGATTCATTCTGCAAACAGTGAGACTTCCCTGTATAAATCTGAAATTCATTTCAGATATTTTGCGTTTAATAAGAATAAAGGCACACCATTTTTCACAGCAATAAAGAAAGATGCACCTGCCAGGAACCTGACCAGGGAACAGACTGGGAAGATACCTGGTAAAGATAAAACCAGAAAAAAAAAAAGTATTGATACAAAAAAGAGAGCTCATCTATTACTTCATACCAAAAGATGTGTGTCATATGATGAATTTAAAACACTTTAAAAAAGCTGTTGTTTTTGCTTCTCCAGAATGAGTGGAGCAGCAACAGAGAAGGGATTTTGTAAGCTGTGATGGCAGGGAGGTGCAGCTCAGCTGTGAATGGGCCCTGCCAAGGCTCTTGGGCCAACAACCTTTATTTAACCAGAAACTGAAGTGTTTTGTAAGAGTTCATAAAATATTTAATTACATTTTTGCAGCAACAGATTAATTAGTCTTAAATCTGACCTGCCCTTTGTGTCTTTCACCTGCTAATTTTCTCTACACTTTCTCTGCTCTCCTAAACAGTCTCTCTTCAGTAACTCCCTGGAGCACAGCTCTGGCACCCCCATCCTTCCCAAGACCTGGAACCCCTCTCCTGTCACTGTCCAGTCTCCTGGCACTGCCAGGGCCAGGCGAGCACTCCAAATTCAGAGGAAGTCAGGCCTGCTCTCCAGGAGGCTGAGAGGGGAGCACTCCATCATGACACAGCTCCTCAGCTACCCAAAGGCAAAGCTATCGAGATACAAGAGATTATAAACTCTAATTTTAAGTCATCCCTTCATAAGTGATGAGCATTTTACTAATAACACTTTAATTTCTAGAGTTTGAACTCAACAAAGCATTGAGGTGATTTAGGTTAATATGAACCTTTGCAGAGTATTTTATTTCTCCTCTGACTGTTCTCTAGTTTTCCATAATATTTTGTGTATGGATCCTTCCCAGAGATGAAGATTGTACAATAGCAGCCTTTGATACACCGAGACACCAGCCAGGAAATTGGAAGTCCAGGCTGAGCTTCATCCTTCATTTACACCACTGCAGAGGGAGAAAGCAGAGACACCAAGCTATGGACAGGGAATGGCTTAACTTTTAATTTCCTGGATGTTATCATTTTAAATAGGAGCCTTGCTGTTATTCAAATCTGTCAGAGAGGGGCAAAGGGAGGCAAGAAAAAAAAAAAAAGATTTCTTTGAGCAACAGGAGCTGGCTAGTCAAAGGCATTTGCTCCAGAAGAAAAAAGCAACCCCCAAGCCCAGAACCCACAGAGCCAAGCCCCCAAGGGGCACTGGTTTTCTGGAGTTCTGCTGATGAGGTCAGATGGTGTCAAACAGCACTGCCAGCACTGAGAAGGGATGCTGAGTCCCAGGTTACACACGCAGGGACACCCAGAGAGCTCCGTGCTCGGCCCTGGCCCCCACGGAAGCGAGAGTCTGGGTTCTGGGTGTGCTGCTGACAGCCCTGACTGAGCCATCAGCACCTGCAGAGCAAAGCCTGGAGCGACACAGAAGCTGAATTCTGTGACATCAGCACAGGCAGGAGCCAGCCCCCGGGAACACGCACGGCCTGCCATGACCCAGTAGAGCCTCTCGTTCTCCTGGAATGCTGATGCCTGCCTGCCTGGCAGACCTGGCTGCCCCGGTGTCTGCTAACGCTGCACGCCAGAGCCACCCAGCAGCCCGTGGCGCTCTGGCCTGAGCAGAGCTGAAGGCTCTCCCATCAAAACAGTCCATACGAGCTGGATTTTAAAACTCGCAGCAGGCGCCATTCGAGTGTTTCAACACTCCAGTCTCGGTCTCGCAAGAGAATCAAGGATGCTCATTTGCAAACTAAAGAGTTACAGAAATTGGTTCTGAAAAAAGGTATAAGATATTTTAAAGGGAAACTTTCGCGCTTGATCACTTCATTTACAAAGTTACATAACAAAAGTAGGAAAAACAAGAAGGAAGCCCTGACAAAACAGAACAGTTTTTCATGGACTTCACAGTACTGCAGCAGGTGAAACGGGATGTCGAAGCTCCAGCACAGAGAGAGAGTTCAGGCACGGCTCTGATTTATTTCCCTCTCCTGCACAGAAGTGCTGACATACATCTCAAAGCACGCTTTGACATATGAATGTACACTAGACCATTTACTCCATAGGTAATTGTACAATTTCCACTGGAAGACAATTCTCAGGTCTTGGTGAAAGAATACTTTTAGTAATGGATAGCACCTGAATAATTAATTATTCCTCCCCATTCTACCTGTCTCAGATCCAGGAGACAATTTCTGGTCTCCTCCAAACACTGCCTGGTATTTTTCAGAGCTCATCTTTGTTATTAGGTTGACTTTCTGGATCCTATTGTTTAAATGTTGTATCTTTCAAAGGCTGGGAACGTTTCATGTCCTGAATCACATGAACATGGAAGAGTCTGTAGTTCCTGTCCAATAAAATGGACAGGGTGGATGACAGAATCTGATGGAAATAAAAGCTCACCAGTGTAGCTCTGATCTGGCTCCACTACATCAGCCAAATGAGAAGTTTATCAGGATGACTTATATCAAGAAAGTTTAACAAAAATCATCATCCCACTTTGCTATGTGGTCCTTGATATTGCATTTTATTTTTTATTTATGAGCAGCAATGGGCTCAGATAAAGATTGACTGTGGAAAGAAATACAGCACGTTATGTTCAGAAAACAGGCAGCCACTGGTTACAGCATAGTGGTGTCACCACTGCTGAAAAATTCACAAGAAGATATAGGAAAAATGTCCTTCCTTGCCTTGCATGCAGAGAGGAGAGACAGGGACAGCAGGGATGAGAACAGATAACAGGCAGATACGTGGGAGCATCTGACATAACATATGCCAAGAGCACTGATCACTTGAGGACTCCAGAGAGGTAAAATCTCTCAACATCCCTGTTGCAAACCAAAGCTCCCAAAGCTCTCCTACCACTCTCCTCCTGAACACAGAAGAAACTGTTTCCTTTTCATCTCCAAGGAAGGCAGTGCCATCAAACCCTTGTGTGCCCGCTTTCCAAACCACCCTGCTGCTACTGGGTCTTCAGTAGAGCAAGTTGGCCATTGGTGTGAAAAAAATACCCGAGGTACCACGTGTTGCAAGTGACATCTCTGAGGACAATGTGTGATGGAAGAAAAGTGACCAAGGGCAGAGACGAAGAACAGGGCAGTGGGAGGGGGGGTGGCTGGACCAGCTCCCTGCAGGGCAGGTAACGCCAGGAAAGGCCCCACAAGAGAGAGGACCTGTGCCATGCCCTGACCCACCCAGGCTGTCCCCAGCTCTGCCCAGGGCTCCACACCCTCCCAGGACACCAACGTGAACCTGCCATCAACCTGCACTTATGACCCTAAAGCAAGACAAAGCAGCAGCAGGATTTCTGAATAAGCACGATGGCAACGATGGGAACATTTGGCCCTAACAGAAGGCAAACTCCCCTACACACCCAGCAAGGTTTATTTCTACCAAGGCAATTTTAACTGCCATTTCAAGTAGCACAGTCATATTTAATTCCTGGCTTTGCACTAAAACACTGTCCAAAGGAATTGGACCATGGAATTGGCACAGGAATTCCACAATCACATTGGAGAGCAAAGACAAACCATGGAGCAAGTTTGGAAAACCTCAACATTTGGTTATAGCAATAACCTCACCAAGAGAGAATTTTAACTGACCCCTTTCCTTCCATCATTCCAGACATTGAGAGGAGAGATGTCATCAGCCCTTTTTTAGTCCTTTAGTACCCAAGTGATCGACCCAACAGGTCAATGAAGTGAAAGGTCCATGTCCTCAGCTGCTCGCTGGGAACAGGTGACAGAACACAGGGAAGGGGCTTTGTTAGTCTCCGTAAGTGACTTCTGAAGCAGAAATGACAACTTGTCCTGATAATCTGCACATTTTGAGGCAAGTCTTGTGAACAGGCTGCAGCATTCAGCATCACTTGGGATAATCACATGCAAATGGAAAACCAGGGGAAGAGGGGAGCTGACGCTGTTCCGCAGCCCCAGAGCAGCGACCAAGCGCCTTCCAAAGGACACGGCCGCGCAGCCCTGAGCTGCACCCGCCACAGCTGCCACAACAAACACTCGTGTACAGACTCTTATTTTTTTTTAATACCATATGAAATGATTTTTAAACACACCTGAGATTTGCAACACTGGGGTTCCCACCTGTGGCAAAACATCAGGGATATCAACAACCCAGAAAATTTCCAGCAAAAAGGAAAACCTTGTGCTCAGCTCTTGTCATTGCACTGCAGCACCTCTGAGGCTGGGATTCTAGAAACTTTGAGCATTTTAAATGTTAGTGAGGGAATTCCCACGTAAAACTTGGGAGCAGAAGCCGGAGACTTCACAGCCTGAGAGCTCAGAAGAATCCTAAGGTACATGGCTGTGGGGAGAAGGTTTCTCTTAGCAGGCACAGAACAATTAAATTGGTACTTTTTATTTTTAAATAAGTCCTGTATGTTTTTCAGTACCAATTTTACAATAAACATCTATGTATAATTTGCAAAGAGGGATTCTGTGCACTTACTAGGAAGCCCAGCATTCCTAGAAATTTGCTTTTTTGTATTTTGAGACTCTCCACCTGCACTAACCCTGTGTTCACCAGCAGCATTTCCCTGTTTTCTGCTTTCACTTTGAAAGACACAAGAAATTGAAGACTGCTGGCACCTAGGAAAAGAGCCAGCCCTTTTAATATTGTCTTCCACAGAAACGTGAACAAAGAAACCCATGCAATAATCTCTGCACCAAACCCACATTTCTACTTTAGCTGTTCCAGCTACACAGGAAAAAAACCTTAAAAATATCCAGCCTCAAAATTCCAGGCATTCAGTGACAGGGATCACACGATCTCTAGAGAAGCTGTTTCAGCAGACAAGGACACATGCTGCAAAAAACACACATCTTTTATTAATTTACATTATACACAGATCAGGCTCCTGCTCTTTTCCTATTCTCACAACTTACAGTTCTTTACTTTTTTTTTTTAAATGAAGGCACAACGTTGCATTATTGAGTATTAAAAGGTGCATTAATGATAAAAGATTACCTTAAAAATTATTTGGGTTTGTCACTAAAATGGACCTAGACCCATCATTACTTATACAATATTTTTTTATTATCTACAGATTTGCACAACTGTTTCATACCTTTATGATTAATAGGTTGACTCTTATGTGATTCCAGCTAGACCACAATGGATGTAAGCTGTTTCTTTTTTTTCCCCTGTGTGTTTTCTATGTCCTCTGTGCATTTTAGAAACAAAGAATTAGTTCCAAAATTAAAACAAAAATTTTAAAGTTTACTAAGGAAAGGAAAGCAGTCTCAATTGGAGAATAATGAAATAAAGAAAAGGTCATAAGGTAAAATTCTGATCCAATCAAAATCAATGGCAAAACTTGTATTCACTCCACTAAGGTGACAGAATCACCCCAGAACTCCTTCCCTCCATGTCCCTGGCACAGTCCAAAGGCAGGACAGGTACTCAAAGGCTTCACTGAGATCTGCTCACATTTAACCCTGACAGTTACAGTGATTTTTCATTCTTTAATTTAAATATTTCCCTTTTTTCCTACCCATATCAACCAAATAAATTACTTCTCCCTCTGTACAAGCCAAGTGGGAAAGTTCAGCTTTGTCTGTCTGCATCAGTCCTTTAAACTGATTTTTTTCTATTTTAATGAAAAAACTCCCTCTCTGAGTTAATTTCTGGATGAGGGTTTGGCGCTCACATGAAAGGAGCAGCCCAGTGCACCCAATAAGGGTCTGAGTCATCCTCACAGAGAAATTTTGGAAAAGGAACAGAAAACCTTTCTGATGTACCATGAATATGCAAAAGCAGATCACAAAGGAAATGCTTTTGAAACTGTAAATTCCCAGGTACCACAAAAGAACAATGTGCATTTTCTCAGCTTATCTGTGGGCAAAATAAAACCTTTTTATGAAATAATAAATTCTTAAGACTATTCTTGCACACTGGTTTGCAGCACAGAAAATACTGGAATATGCACATCCTTGATACCCAGCACTGACAAATTCTCAAGAGACTTCACCAGGTTTTCTAGCAATGATAAATGTGATTTTTTTATAGGCCTCTCTATGGACATGTATCAAGAGCACACCCACCCACAAGTGCTCTCTCTGTGTAAAAAAGCAGGACTGCTTCAAAAAAAAAAAAGCTGTTTTTTCTTTCTGACAAACGGGCATGAAATAAGAGGCCGACATCTGCCTCTGCAGGTCATTCCAGTCAGGCTGCTGCGTGTCAGAATTCCAACTGCTCCATCCATCAATGGCAGCCCAAAAATTAACGTAGCTTGGAAACTCTGCAGCAAGACAGTAACAGCCCAATTGAAAGGCTGACCTTCGGAGAACGGCGGGGTAAGATGGAAAAATTATTTCATGCCCTGTACCAAAGCCAACACCACAGTTCAGAGGGATTTGCAGTTAATTTTTTTAGTTATAAAATCAAGTTTGCTGGTGAACAGCAGTGAAACTGCAATACCAGATAAGGAAACTGTTACAAAGGCTTTTAATTTTGAAGGCATTATCAATTACATCCACAGTGATACACTTTCATGGCATTCAGGATTTTAATTCCTCTGAATTACTGATTAATATACTATTTTAAAGCATAACCTATTCAGTGTTAGAAACAGCACTATTTCCTTAGTGATCGATTAGGTAAAAACTATAGAAGATTAGCCTGAAAAATTTCATTGAAACAGGCAGCAATTTTTGCCAAATACACACTTTCAGGTCCAATTAAACCAAGAAGACAATCTGTTTTAAAATAAATCCTCAGAACTGCAGTATTGAGTCATTTTATACGGGAGTCAATCCCAGAAGTTATTTAAGAACCAGAGCCAAACGGGTCAGCCCCGTGCACAGCCCAGATCAGAGGTGCCTTTACCCTCCCAGGTTCTATCCCAGACCACGGCAGCAATTAATCCTCTGTTAAATCACCTGCTAATACCCTGTTAATTACTCCATAAGTTAATTGAACTGGAAGCTTAATAACACACAGCCAAAATACCATATAGCTTAAAACTTCACATAGTTCAATACAATTGAACCAATTAAAAAGAAAATTCAAATAATCCAATAAAATTGCCAGATCACATTTTAAATGTGCATCCCAAACTTTAGAAAGTAATTTTTTTTTCCCAGGCCTTTCTCTGGAGATCACTGAAAAAGCTTACTGAGCATTTTCTTCCCTTCCAGAGTTTTTCTAATGCTACAAAATATTTTCTTTCTTACACAGGTAGTTAATTCTGCAACAGCATCAAAAGACACCAAGAAACCTGGAAGATGTAATTAAATACTAGGACAGAACAGAGAGCCTCAGTGCCTGAGTTTGTCAAAACAATAACATGTATATTTTGTTTAATACAAAAATAGAAACAAACATTATCGTGTTTACATTGAAATATATTTAATGGTAAACAAAGCTCCCAAAGTAGTCACAGAGCTAATTTCTGTCACCATCGTACAATGATACAGAGAGAAAAATTCCAGAATTTTGAGAGACAAGAACCACCCAGATTTTATTTTTGATGAGACAACAAGTTTGGTTGACAGTGTTGGGAAAGATAAAACTAAAACTGCTCCCTTTTTAAGATCAATTTAATTAAGCCATTTGCACCATAATCTACTGATGAGCCACGGGCAGGAGATGTCCAAAGCTTTGCCCAGAGAGGCTGGGGCTGCCCCGGATCCCCGGCAGTGTCCCAGGCCAGGCTGGACACCGGGGCTTGCAGCAGCCTGGGGCAGTGGGAGGCGTGCCTGCCCACGGCACGGGTGGGATGGGCTTTAAGGTCCCTTCCACCCAAAGCAGCCCAGGGTTCTGGGAGAACAAGCTGGACAAATCTAAAATGTCCTGGCCTGAAGTCCAGACACCAAAGCTGAGGAAACTCAAACACAAAATTTTCACTGCAATGTCTGAGTGGTGAGGGAAGAACAGATTCTCCTCCTGGAAACAGCAACATGAGCTGAAGCAGCACAGTACAGACTAAACACGCATTTAAGGCCTAATACAGAATTAACCAGGTTCATTTTAATGGCACACATTATCCAAGATGTCAGATGAGATGGTTTAACGCTCCTTCCTGCCCTTCAAATCTATAATCAATGAAATAATCCATCAGCTGCATTTTAGAGTTTCTCTCATGTTCTTGTGAAGGATCTGGGGTGGCCAAAGCTTCACTCCCAGACTGCTGCTCCCTGCTGCTGGAGCAGGGAACCAAGTTCCTCCCATTTTAATTACCCCCAGAGAACAGAGTGGGTTGCTGAGTTCACTGCGGTGAGTTCATAACCAAACACACACGGCAGCAAAGCTGCTGCACACCACTAAGACACTGGAAAAGTTCAAGTTATTCTAGGCCATCTGACTGAGATAAGCAATTACCTTCCACATTTTCTCTTCAGCTGAAAATTACTGGTTTAAGCTTTAAAAGAAAAAAAATAATTAAAAAATCAGATGTCATGTGCAAGAATTTTAACAATTCCCAGTGACTAGGCAGACCTGAAAAAACCTACTTTAATAATTATGGTTGTTTACAGTAGTAACAACCATATGGAGCTCTTTATAGTACTCTAGAATCTTATTCTTCAAATAAACTGTGTAATTATAATACATGGGAGAAACTGTGCCATTATCTCATTTCCATTTAACTAATGGAAATTATTTACTCTTTTTTGTTTTCCACAGAATTAAAGCACATGATGAACTATTTTTAACTAGTCCTGAGACTTAACAATTTACACTCAGTTCACAGATTTCTTGCCAATGAATTGGACTTAATGAATTCCAGTTATTTTAAGGGGAAAACGTCTTTAACAACAATCATTACACCACGGGAAGGTATGTGAAATATCCTCTGCTTCTTTTGAAGTAAAGAAAGCTGCAGCCAGTGTCCTTTAAAGGAAACTTTCCAAACTTTAATCTGCAACTGAGTAGGACTATTCTGAAAAAAATGTTTTCATACTTTTCTGAAGAACTCTTCCCAAAGGGTCCCATGGGAGGAGTGTGTTTGATGAGAGAAGTGACCCTGATTCCCATACAAGGAAAAGCTGTAAATTTGCTCTGTGACCAACATTGCTTTGCATCAGGGTACAGCAGGATGTTACCTACTACACAGATATGGGAGGTGTAACTAAGGGAGACCTTCAGAAAATGTTATTTCCAGATACAAAGATGAATGGATTCATTTTCAAGGAGAGCAACAGAGCCCTGTTTGTTTCTCCCTCCCAGTCCCACACATGTACAATGCCAAAAGCTCTGCCATGGCAAACGGGGCACCTCCTGTTCTCTGCTTCTCCCATAAGAGGCCACTTTTGGGTTCTTTTGGAGAAGAGACCAAATTTACTGCAGTACAAAGGCACCTGGTGGGATTTAGAGAATCAGTTTAGAAGTCTGTGCTTTGAGGAGAGCAACCTGAAGTTGAACGGTGGTCACCAGGATGAGGGTCTGCCACCAGCCCAAACCTTCGCTTCCCGTCCCTCTCCCAGCACTCCTCAATCTGTGTGCTACAACTGCAACAAAGGACGCATTTTCTCCCACTTCCAAAGTTTTTAGGCTCCTGAACGCTGGAAGGGAGATCCCAGAGCTGAACAGACGTGGGCTAGGAGGAGCTGCCCTTTCTGCAGGGCCGACCGAGGCCACTGTGAACGTGCTGCTCTCACAGGCATCTCCCAACGCGCTGCCTGCAGTTAGGAAAGAACGTTTCCTAATGCAATTAGTAAATTAACACTCTCTAAATGTTGTGATTGCAGGTATTTAGAACTGATCTGAAATTCACACAAATGAAAAGCACAAAAGGCAGGTGCCTGCAAACCAGCTCCAGCACTGCCTGGCTGGGTGTCTGCACACCCTCACAGACACACCAGGAGAGCAGAGAACACACTTGGATACTACACGGAAAGGTATTTTCAAATATGAAGCCTGCTTTCTCTCTCTAACTTATTTCAACTCTCAGGCATTAAATTACCAATGCAATATCAACGTCCTGTCTTTAAAAGAGTCTGTTCTAGAGCAACAGATGGAAGATTATCCATGGCAGGTAACTGTAAGAAAATTATTCCATAAAATCATATATACACTAACCTAAGTTTATATTCACCTTCAGTAATAGTTACAACTACATACACTAAATGTTAACAGCATTGTGACTAGAAATGGGGTTCTAAATTATTATTCTTGTAATTGGAAGCTTGGAAATTGGGTGTGGGGAATGAGGGAGGCTGGTTTTCACTAAGTATCAGATGGGAGAATTCCAGTACTGCATTATGATGAAAAACAGTGACAGCTCACAAGTGCTGCAGAGATGGAAAGGACAGAAAATGTGCAAAGATACAGAGGAACAGACAGGGGAAGATGTGACACTTGTCTTTCCAGAGGTACTCCATTGCTGGATAGTCATTACCATGCCAGCGATGCCATTTGGGAGCAGCAGCAGCAGCTGGGATGGCGAGGGGAGCAGGGAGCAGGAGGATCAGATCTCCTGGCTGGGCAGTGCCCTTGGGCTGAGCTGGGCTGGGCACAAGGCCTGCCCAGGTGGCCCCAGCCGGGCCTGTGGTGCCACCGGCAAGCCCGAGTGATGCACGCTGAGACACTTCAGTGTTTGAGTTGTCTCCTTGACAGAGAGCAGGGCTCCAGTGAAAGCTCATTTACTAAAAATAATGCAATGCAAATGAACCTGAATCAGAAAAATTAGATTGATGGAAGTAGCTCGGTCGCTGTAATTACACAAGGTGTACTATTTCCTAAATTCTCTTTGCATTAAACATATACCATACATTTATCAAACATAATTAGCAGTTTAGGTGACAAGGATTTGATTTTTTCTCCTGCAATAAAAAAATCCTTCTACATGGGTATATACATCTGAAACATAATACGAACATTTTCATACTATCATTGTTTACTCCTCAAAGGAAAATTTCACACAATCAAAGAATCAGAGGGGTAATACTGTGTGGGATTTACAAAGCAGAAGATGAAGATGACCAGGTCAGCCTTCTGTGGATTTCATGAGCATAAAATAAAATTAAATCAGTACCAGCTTGTAAGGCTGTTAGTCAAATAAATCATATTTGAAAGCAAAATAATTGATGATACCCCAGATTTTCCTTGTAATCAACATTTCATTTTTTCAACCATAGAAATAAATTGGTGAAAAAACAGCAAGAGAAACAGAAGATACAAAAGAAAGTTGACAAAGCTGAATTTCCAACACAAGTAAGATAATCAAGTTTATCCCTCTCTCAGTGTTTCTTGGGGGTTTTGGACTAATGGGGGGCTTTGTTTAGGTTTGGGTAGTCTGGGGTATTTTTAAACAGTTTCACAGAAAATAACTATCAAAATAATGGCAGAAAGCACTTTCATTTTTTTCTCTTCAAATCCCCATGGACTATGTGGGAACCTCAAGTCAAAAACCTTCACTTTAGAACAATAAATAAATAAACCTGCTAAAGCCTTCCCAAGGCTGGTCAACTGTAGCATAAGTAATGCAAGAGGCTGAGAGATGCCAGATAAATTTGATTACTATAAAAGATGGGAATATGTTTCTTTCCTCAGAGAATTCACAAAAAGGGGTCAAAAACAAAGCAGCACTGAAAGCCAACAACTTCATTTCGCCAGCAACTCAAGGTGAAAATACAATACAATTCCACAGGAACGTTTTATCACATCGCTGCAGACACCTCCTAATCTTCTATTGCTGAAAAAGGAAAATAGCAAAGATAGAGTCCAGGCAAAACGGGGCTCTTCTTTCTTTTCTGGAAAAGGCTTTCTGATTAGTATATCAATTTAGGAAAGAGTTCAAGAACTGTTTTCTTCTTTCACCTGCTACCAGTGTCATAGAGGCTCTAACACATTTCAGCTGGGAAAAAAAATAATCTTACACTTCATGTTATTCTTCCAATTTGTCAGATTACCAAATCATTCATCTCAAATGCATTCAGGAGCATCATCAGGAGAAATGATCCATCGTCCTTTCCTTGTTAAAGAAAAACAGAGTCCTGACTTGGTGTTAATTGTTCCAGCCCTGAGTAATGACGAGATCCGGAGATCCCCCTGCACTGTTCCCCGACTAAGAAACAGTCCTGATTTCACGTTTTTCCCCTGTAAATAGATGAGCTCCTGCCACTTGCTGTTACAATGGCACCAGTATTTGGCAAACTCTCTGGAATTACTTTTTCCATCGCATGTCTGATGGTGGCACTTGATTTTTTCACAAACACATTGTTGTACCACAGTCAGCTCCTGGCCCCTCCTCCCAAGACAACACCACCCTTCCAGCCAGCAGAAAAGCCATGCTTACTTGAATCTATTAGATTTCACCTTATTTTCATCACTTCTTCAAAGTCATCCAGTTCTTCCTATTTAACATCCCAAACTCTTGCTCCATTAACAGCATCTCCCAGCACTGGGTCTTCAGCCCAATTCCAGTAAACCACAGGCAGCTTATATAGAAGAGTTACAAATAAGATGTATAAAACAAGGTTGATCTTTGAAGAACAAGTAAATTCCAGACAGCCTGATAAATTCACTTCAGGCACACAAACACACTTCTTGCACGACACTTCTTACAGTCTGCTGCAAAAAGCATTTTCCATGGGCTGACAGTGCTGGTTGCTCTGCAGGACTCATGAAAGGACAAGCTTGCAGCACTTTTTTGTGGGTGTGTTTTTCAGAGACTAAGATCCACACCCAAATTTGGTCAAAACCTGTTCAGATCAGTATTAAATGCTCGGTAGTAATCAAGCAGAGCCCTTTACTGTGACAAACAATTTCAGTAAAAAAAAAAAAGGTTGACTACCTGCTTTATTCACTCAATTGTTTCTTATTTTATTGTGTTCTGCTACATAATTGCCCTGCAAATATCATGTAACTTCATATTTCCTCTTTTCCATAGTATATGCATTCCAAACCCCTCCATTTCCAGCAAAACTAAATCTAATTAATATTTGTAATAACACATACAAAATATTCCCTATAGTAAATGACCTTAAAGGTGACACCTTCATTTTCAACCCCAAGGCCAGAAGATGTCTATGGCCTGGAATGAAGAGCCATTTCCTTAGAAGAACTAAACATGTGTTAGCACATGAACGGACCCCTAACCCAGGAGTCACTTCTGCCAGGCTCCCCCTCACCTGGAGCAGACAGGACCCAGAGGAGTGGCTGGAAGGAGAGAGTGCCATGGCCCAGCCAGAACAGCCCGGGACATACCTGGAGCACGGCCCGGGA
>WEKY01013864.1:195245-249924 GCA_013390045.1 Picathartes gymnocephalus | reverse complement strand
CGGCCCGGGACACACCTGGAGCCCGGCCCGGGACACGGCCCGGGACACACCTGGAGCCCGGCCCGGAGCCCGGCCCGGGACACACCTGGAGCTGGGGTGGTGTGAGAGCACGACCAGCACACGGGTGAATTGAGGGGTTTAGTCATCACTTCACTGCTTTGCACTTCGGCTCTGACAGGAGCTCACCAGCGGGGAAATTCAACTGCATGGGATCAGTCAGGCAATTCAGAAGCCCCAGATATTGAATGAAGGAAACAATACTGAGGAACTAAGAAAAGGGCAATACTGACTATCATGACAACAAACAAATCAGCTGCTGGCTTTAAAAGCCATCTATATGCTGTTCTCTTATCTTTTTTTCTTTCTAACCACTGAAAAGCTTGCTTGCATCAGCACAGCACAACAGCTGGAAGGAAGTCTTCTGCTTTTAGAGAGTAGAAACACAATGTGAATATGCCAAAAAAAAGCCACCAAAAAACAAAGCAGGATTTATGAAAGTGTTCTCAATTTTTTCAGACACTCTGTTCTCCTTTCTAAAGAACCTGATGGCACAATATAAAAACTATTTCTCTTCCAGTATTGTTTTCAATAATAACATATAAAATCCTGACCACCAGCAATTTAAAAACACAACAAAATTCTCTGATAAGAGACTTGGAGACTTACATATGCAAAGACTACACAGAAAAGGTGCTGAAAGGGCACTTCTAGAACATCCATAAAACTAGAAGTTACCTGTGCACACATTCCTTAAACTCTTAAAACTACATTTTCAGACTGGCACAGATGTATCAAACTCAATTCCTAGGAAATACAGATGTTTGACTAACCAGGATAACGTTACTTTGGATCCTTGTGTGTCTGTTATAACTGAAACCACCTTATTTTTCCCTACAGGAGCGACATCATGAAATGCAGGAGGACAGTTTGGGTGACTAAGCTGGAAAAAGAGAATGTTCTGTCTCCATGGCTGCCCTGGAGTTCCTGCTCTACATCAGCCATACAAAATCCATCCCTCCCCCCAAACCCTGCACTCCTGGTTTTCCAGCAAGTATCACTCTCACTCCAATCCCGTTCCTAAACCCGCTCTACCTCTCAAACAAACCACTGGACTCCTGATCTTGAATCCCATCATTCAACTTTTAAAATTCTCACTTTCGGACAGTTCAAAGCCTCCTCACCAGCACCCTCACACCCGCATGGCGTTCTGCAAAGTAGTGCTGCTCAGGCTCAAAACCCAGAAAACTGCCTTGGGATATTTATTGATGCCCCATCTTGAAAGATTTTTCTAATGAATTTTGTTGCTGTGAGACTTCTGCCTTTCAAAAGCAGAAGAGTTTTATAAAAAATTAAAAGTTGGTATTTCTGAAATATTATTAGAAAAACTTGAACAGCCTGGTCTAGGGGAAGGTGTTCCTGTCCGTGGCAGGGAGTGGAACGAGATGATTGCTGAGGTCCCTCCCAACCCAAACCACCCTGTGAGTCTCTCAGAAATAGCCTCTGCAGCAGCGATTTCACAGACATCAATGGCTCTGCTCGCCCTGTGCATTAGACAGGAATTTTTCATTTCATACATCATTTAAAACTTGCTGCAGTAATTCCACAAATCTGTCTACAAGCACCACCTTCTTTCCCAGCCCCCTCCAATTCAGGTTATTTTGGCTGAAAGTGAACACACAAATATTCCACCATAACACTGACGACAGAGAAGCAAAGCCGCACTTAGCACTAATAATAAAGAGAAAGATCTTACACTCTCAAATAATACTGCGTCTTGTATTTGAATACACCAAAATAAAATCACACTGACTACATCATCAGCAAACCTACCCCAAACATGCCATAGCAAGCAACCAGAATTAGCACGTAGGCATTTCAGTATTTTTAAATACAGATTTGCATTTATATAACATTTTCAGAAATTCCTCTCCCAGGACAGTGTAAGAGTGTGGACAAAACCTTTTCTTCCCAAAACCACTTGTTCAGACCTCCGTATTCTGGAGCCATTCACACAGACAGATCATAGAGAAGTTCCAAACATACAGAATTCCGTAACCTACATGCAAAGATTTCAACTCACACTGTGGCCACAATTCACATAGCTCCAAACTCTGAGCTGACAGACAGACAGCTTTAACCTAAAACTCATTAAAATAAAGCTAAAAATTCAGTGTGGAAATCCAAAGCTAGAGGTTTACTCACCATTTATGAAGGACTTCTGGACCGTAGCATCTAACACAGGACACTCACTGCCTGGGCGTTAATTCAGTAATTCCTCTTCTCGTTCAGAATAAATCCAGAAAGTAGCTGGCACAAAGAAATGCAAAACACACATTTAGCTGGGGTTGGATGTGAACAAACAGAATTTCTTCTTGTCCATATGACTAACAAAAAATCTTCCCTAACAGCTAAGCCTATATACTGATACATCCTTCTTTTCAGTCAACACCAAAACATTTCTGTTAAGTGCTGGGAAAAAAACTTTGATTTAAAGTAAATTAAAAGACAAGGTACAATGATAACCTGAATATTCCTAATACTTTCAACATGCTGCAACACATGTGAGTTTCAAAATATGGTAAGTCATAGCACTCAAAAGTTCTTGAGTCAGGAGCATTTTTGTGCACAGCACAGCACGGGAACACAAGGAATGTTATAAAACCAAGACCACTCAATGACAGCTTCTGGAAAGCTTCCCGAATTACTTGTCCCCAGTAACCACCCACGCAATGAAAGACTCCACTAACCATGAAATAAACACGAAGGGTTCTCCAGTTCCACTCGTGCAGGCAGTGTGTGAGTGTGCCAGCCCGTGTTCCCAGCTCGGGAGGGGCGGACACCAGCCAGGCCCAAGCAGCGACCCCCAGGTGCAGCAGCCGGGAGCCTCGGGGCACCCAGAGCCCCTGCCCCGTGCCAGGGCTGAGACACAACAGGGCACTGCCACTGCTGCAGGCTCCTCTGGCAGAGCTCCCACAGGCCAACAGCTCCCCACCCGTTATGCACCACAAAGTAAAGATCCATAGCTCTAAACTGTTCCACTTCATCATGAACTTCTCAACTCACCAATCAATACAATATTGAGCAATAAACAACAAGCCAGAAATATTCTTGAACAGAAAAACCAAGCCCATTCTTATTCAGAATTGTGAATCATGCAGCTCGCACGTTTTCCAACATAAGTTCAGGAAATAAAAATCTCATTAAAGCTTTAGCCAAAATTTCTAATTCATCAAAGGACCATGTTTTGAATACCAATGAATTTCATGAAAAAGAAGCACTTTTTTTTCTTGTTTGCATGTCTGTAAAACCTCTCAGGTTACAAAATCAAATCTGATGACACTGAAAAGTCTTTCAGGAACAAAGACAGACGAATAAAACAACCACCAGATCTCTTTAATTCCATGCAAAAGTGTCAACAGCAAAATCACTGCATCTCTGCCATAGCAGAATATTAAATAGTTCATTAATATCCATTTTCCCTTCTTCTCTTTTCAGAGGCTACTAAAATTGTTTCTGTTTGATTTTACATGAGTGAAACTCCTCCCAAATGAAACAGGTACAAGGATCTTGAAAGAACACTCAAGTGCACATCACTCAAGCCCTTGGCAGGCCCTATCTCTGCGAAACAACAATCGCATCCCACTAATAACAATGACTTGCTTAACTATTCATTTTGGTAAATAATGGAACTGAAAATTATCTAGTGATGGATTTACACTTTTACAATGCATCTCGGGGATGAAAATGAATAGGGACAGAAATTATGTGAGTTACAAAGGCTGACGCCACAACTTCAGGTCCCACCTCGCTCCACAGAACAACACAAGCTGGAAAATGTGGCACTGCAATTTTTAGCATTTTACCTTTGTCTAGTTCTACTCTGAGACATCCTATATATTATTTGTATTATTGAAGCACTTACAGATGCCAACTAAAACCCAAACACAGCTGTATTAGGCAGAAATAGTATGAAAATTGCAATAGGTGTCATGGCCATTTTAATTCCAACCGCAATAAATCGCCCATTCCTCTGATACTCCTTCCCTTATCAGTTACCACAAAATTTACCATATTAGGGTTTATATTTGAGGGAGCACTAACAGAATGGCCTAGGCAGCCTTTGCAACCTTTTTCAATTTGAAAACCATATTAATATTTCCAGTGGAGGCCCAGAAGGACAAAGCCCGGTGACACGAGGCTCGCTCTCCTTCATCACCTTCCTAGAAAGCCCATGGAACCCCCAAGACCATGTGGACCATCAGGTGAAAATCAGAGTATTTGGAGGCAGGAAGCTGACAAAGGCGGCAACTTTTCCAGTAGCAATGGGAAACACTAGGTTCTGTTTAAAAAGTTAAAGATGACTTTGTGTTTAAGTAATAAATGGCAAGTGTTTACCTGTGACTATTAGTTCTCTCCTAGGGAGTTTATTATAAACAGTATTTCAAGCACAGGACTTTAAGAGACAATGTATAAATATTTTAAATGGAAAAATATAGGTGTTGGCTTTTTTTGTACTATGTCCAGAAAATTTGCACAAACACATCAAATTCTCCACCTAGGGAATTTACTTTATTGTTAAGTTTGCATTTAAAACAAATGTACATGACCTATTTTGGGGCTAATATAACTAAAAGGAGCCTATTTGTTGTTTATTATTTATAGAATATTCACTTCAGATTAGGCCTTTTGCGGACGTGTTTATCTGTGTGCCATCACAAGGCATCTCCAGCTCTCCCCAGCGCTAAAACACATGAGGAAATGACAAGTTAGGATGTATCCAGTACACAGAGTGTTTTATAAAAGCCAAGATTAAAAGCTAGTTTTTCCCTCCTCAGAAAGGCCACATGAAAGAGCCACTACCCTGGGTAATGCATTGACCTTCTGGGGCTGATAATGACAAGTTCAAGTTCCTGGAGTTGGGAAGATGTGGAACTAAAGTAAGTGCACTCAAGCAACGAGTCCTGCTCTGTTAGAATCCCACGCACAAACCAGCCCCGTGCAAAGAAAGAGGAAAACAGTTTAATTTTTTTTATGTATATAACCCAGGAGTTTCTCTACACCATCACCATGCCTCAAAACTGCTTTCTTAGAGGCTTCAGTCTAAGGCACTGATGGTTTCTTTCCATTTTAATAGAAAACTTGAAATTATTTCATATAAAAGGTGTCAAATTTATGAAAATAGAGATGCAAAATTGCTGCTTGTCTAAAATTTTGCACTTTCAGCTTTCTCGTAAATGGAAAAAGAATAAAACATGGTAAAATCATATCTATTGTGTAAGAGATAAAACATCTTTTTTAAAACTTCTAGAAAACCAGAAATGCATTTTTATACAACAACTAAGAAAAACCAGAGTTGACACAAAGCCTCTACTCCTACCAGTCATTAGTTTTGTACAGTTTTGTGGGTCGCAGTGCCACTCCACCACGATGCTGCTGGCAGGACTGAGGCTGGGAAAAGGAGGCTCAGAAGCTGCAGGAACTCCATAACTGGCCACTACTAATGGTAAATGATAGCATGTGCTACAGCTACACACATACCACTGCATGGTAGCACATTCTGCATTTTCAAATATTTATATTTCAAATTACACAGTGATATTACAACCTTTACATCTTTGTTTAAGTTATACAAGACAAAAAAATAAAGGCTAAAACAAATGCTATGACTCCAGTTGGTGCAAATCAACATGTACATCATCAGGTTTTAATCATCAGCCCATGCCAAATGGTTTACACTGAAAGATTCCTGCCAGGACAGGCTGTGAGCACAAAGGGAATAAAATCATTCCAAAATAAATTCCCTTCTAAATTTTACCCTAAAACAGTATTTCTAGTTTCTTCCTCCTCGCCCCCAGTTCAATCTCATCTCAGGAACATTAATTTATTTAGAAAGAAATTAATCACGGGCATCTATCTCTAAAGTCCTGGGTGATTCCAGTCCGGTCAATTTTTGCAGATTTTTGCCTTTCCTTAGAAAATATGGTGATATTAAATACAAAACCTCACACATTCAGAGAACACTAACATTTCTAAAACAAGATCTTGAGCTGAAGTTAAGAAATTGCTATAATTAAACTTGTCCAGGAAGACAGATTAAGGTCAAATATGTCTATTAATTTTGGGTATCCAGTCTAAGCCACCTTGGACTTGATTTTTTTCCTTTGAAACGCAGCATTTCCCAGCATTTCCTGCGTTCCTAACTGGTGTTGCGGGCGGTGATTTCCAGCCGCTGGCGGTGCGGGCTCAGCTCCCCACCGGCCTCGGGGACCCGCGCAGCCCAGCGGCTCGGGCAGGAAAGGTCCCGCTGTTTGCACTGCTGTTTCCTCCTGTCCCTCGGCGCTGCCCTAAGCCGGCTTCTCCCAACGCAAAGCAGCCCGCGGCTCTCTCCCTGCACACGCCTTGGCCGCGGCGTTCCCCGCGCTGCCTGGAGCAGGGGCGGTGCGGGCCGGCGGCACAGCCTTGCCGCAGCTCCCAGACGCGTCCCGGGCTGTCCCTCTGGGGTGCCCTGTCCCTGTCCCCACGCACAGAGCCCGTGCGGGGCTCCCAGAGCGCCGGGCTCGGCCTCCCGCAGCGCGGGAGAGCGGCGGCACGAAAGCGGCATCAGTGGCCTCGGGTGGCGGTGAGAGTCAAGGGAGTCACAATTCGGTCACAGGGAATGAGGAGGGGTTGGGACCTGAAACCCATCCAGTCCCACCGCAGGGACACCTCCCACTGTCCCAGGCTGCTCCCAGCCCCAGTGTCCAGCCCGGCCTTGGGCACTGCCAGGGATCCAGGGGCAGCCACAGCTGCTCTGGGCACCCTGTGCCAGGGCCTGCCCACGCTCGCAGGGAAGGATCCCTTCCCTGTCTCCCATCCATCCCTGCCCTCTGGCACGGGGCAGCCGCTCCCTGCAGGCCCTGGCAGACGCGACACGAGGCTGGGAAGCCGCGAACGGCGGAGCCCAGGCCGGCCGCGCCACAGCCAAGGCCCCGCTCTCGGGGACAGCCCTCGCTGCGCTCGCCAGCAAAGCCCCTTCCTCGCTTCCAACAAAGGCGCCGCTCCCGCATCCCGCGCCCCACACAAAGGAGCCGCACGCGGCACCGCCACCGAGGGCAGCCAGGGGCTTAAAACCCGAGATCGCAAGCAAGTCTTTCCATAATCAACACTCACCGCAAGCAACGCACACAAAACTACAGGAAAAAGAATCATTTTCTGCAAATAGCAGAAAAACGTTTTCTTCTTTAGGGTGAAGTATCCCTTTTTTCATGTCTTAACCTCTTCTATTTCAGGTTAGCTTGGAAAACAGGAAAGAAAAGGCTACCCTGGATTTCATTTTTAATTTGATGCAATAAAAAACAAAATACCGCTCTGAAAATCCTAGAGCCTGTGGCATAACTTCTTTATTTAGATAAATTCTAAAGTAGCTGTTATTTACCCAGAAACCAAAGAACAATCTGTGCTATTAATTGTTTTTTTCCAAGACATAACATTATTTGTTAACATTCCTAAATATTCATTATGAGAACGCACAGCCTTTAAAAAGCTGATTGTT
Source organism: Picathartes gymnocephalus (assembly GCA_013390045.1). NCBI lineage: Eukaryota > Metazoa > Chordata > Aves > Passeriformes > Picathartidae > Picathartes > Picathartes gymnocephalus. The sequence goes on along the minus strand of WEKY01013864.1, from coordinate 242,393 downwards.
TTTTCATTAAATTCGGATATTGGGAGGATTCTGTGCACAAGTTAAATAAACAGATATTTGGTTAATTTTCAAGAGGATGTTTAAAATACAAATAGGAGCAATCATTACAAAGGCAGGTACTCCCCCGTCTCAGCCCCTCGGGGAGCCCACCCTTCCCCTCCCAGCCCTGCTGGAGCTGCAGGGAGGTCCTGAGCTCTCAGCAACTCTCTCAGATGGAAGATGAGAGAATTTCGCTGGTTCAGGATCTTTCTGTTCTTCCTTCTTTTGAAGTTCCATATCTGGTATTTTTAAGTCACATCCTCCTTCCCATCTTTCTGTGACATGGAAAATGTCATACTTTGTCCAGACACAATTTCAACTATTTCATTTATATCAGAGGGTGCTTATAAGTGCATTTATTGCAATCAGATACTTATTTACATTCAAAGTCACTGCAAAAAATTTAAGTACCAGAAGATTGATACAGTGCCTTAATCTGAGTGTAGTAAAGTCCAGGAGCTGACCTTGAAACCCACACTCTAAACTCACCTGTTGACTTGCTACAACTGTACACAAAATTCAAGTAATTGCAGTAAAAAAAGAAAAGATATTTTTATAGCCTGAGCCAGCCTGCTTCTACCATTTGTAAGAGCTGCTGAGTTTGCACAAGAAAATGGTGTCTAAAAACAATGTCTGAACCTACATCCCTTTCTTAAAGTAATTTTTAATGCAAATTAGTCCTTCCTAACCCAAATGTGGTTTAACCCAAGCCAGAGCTGTTGGCCACCACGCAAACCAGTCCAGCAGAGTTTTACTGCCAGGGGAGATTGGGTCAGAGATGGCTCCTGATGTCAGATCAGTCACTGACTGCCTCAATTACCTTTGGCAAACCATTTAACCTTTCTGTATTAATGGTTTCCTGCCAGTAGAATAGTTCTTCATGGTCAGGAGGAGTTTAGCCTGTTAATTAATAAAAATATCTATAAAAATACTCTTTTTAAAATTCCAGTAGCTATCTACTCTGCAGAATGATACTGAGACTCCAAGCTCCTCTGCACATTAGGCAGAAATGAGCTATTTCTAGGTAAGTGGGTGCTATTTCAGAGCGGATTTTCAGCATCCACACTCTAATGGCTTCACAAATTATGAAGAACAAGGCTCACAGTTTTCCTGCAGCTTGTGACTAACAAAAACAAAAAGAAACAGCGCTTTGTCCTGAACTGACAACTTGTATGGTTTAGAACACTTCCCTAACTTTTAATGAGCTAAATGACTTTAAAAGGCATCTATTGTGAAAATCATCTTGATCTGAAACCTTCCATGCCATGTTTCAGCCTAAACAAACTTCGCTGCCTGGAAAACACCCCTGGAAAAGGGAGTTTCTAAGGGAAACAGTGACAGCACAGCAGCTCCACTGCAGCATCCTGACAGGGACCACTGCAATACAGTCTATTCCAGAATCATTTTTCTTTTTATTATTTCATTAAGTTGTATCTCACTAAAGTTCCTCCTAGGATCTCTCTACAGCACCAAATTTTTCATTGAGAAAACTATAAATCATAGGCCTAAATTACAATTTAATTATAAACGCCTTCCCTTCTAATGCTGCCTGGGACCTTTTACCCTCCTACATAATTCTAAAAAATGACCCCTGTCATAATTTCCTTCACTAGAATAATATGCAGAGATCTAATCCTGAATCCTGCTGTCTTATAATTTAATATAAGAGGTAATTATTATTCAAAAGATAATGTTGCAGATATTGAAAATATTCTGAAGTTTAAGTCTAAAAAAACCTTCCCTTGGTATGTAAAAGCCTCTTGTTTGACTTTTGCAAGAAAGGAAATAAATAAAAAGGTTTTAAGGCTTTATGCAAAATGCTAGAAATATTTGTAGCTGAGATTTGTCAACTATAATTTCTATAACCCTTGAACTACAGAGAAAACACTCACATGCAGCAATAGCAGGAAGGCACCAGACCATTTATTATCGATCTCTGCTTTTTGCCATAGGTTAGACAGAAAGCTCTGGACTGCTGCTGTCCAGCTGAAAAATACAGTTTAGATGGCTCCACATTTTGGAATGCAAGGAAGTGTAAGGTGAGCCAAAGTCAAAAGAAAACCAAATCAAACAAACAAAACCCACCATCACAAAACCACCTTCTTACACCTCAAATTTTATAAACTGATCACAAAGGCACAGGTACATTTATCCAAAACACTCCTGTAAAGAAGTTAAATTATAATAAAACTTTAGGAATTAGTACATTTTTCCCTAAGACAGAAAAGCAAGGAGTATCACCATTATGTCAGTTCATCTTGCACAAGAGATGTGGATTTAATCTCAGCCCAGGAACACGCCTGTTACTGCCTGGCTGTTCCCTCTTTGGAAGGCTTTGACCTTAAAGCCCTTTTTTCTAAAACTGGGATTCATCAATTAGATGTGTTTTCTTTCAAGTTAACTCTTAGGGTATGCAGGAATATCTGCCAAAGAGGGGAACTGAATGCAGCTGGAACAGGAGAAAGTGAAGATGAGCATAAGGAGAGAGAATTAACAGAAAGAATTCAAGTATAGTAGAGTAAAATTCACAAAACTGGAATGTTTTTCCTGTTTCAAGTTCAGGGAGTGAGCCCCATTTTTTCAGGTAAATGAGATATCAAATGAGCTTCGTTGCTTCTAACCATATCCAGCTCCATCAGTGAGAACAAATAAAATGCCCTAACTGACACATTCAACATCCTGAAGAGGGAGAGGCCAGGGAGGTTATCAGAAAATGGGGTTCACAAGAGGTAATTATAGCCTGTGCTCACCCTGCTTAGGTGAGGCAGAACATCACGACACAGCTCCATAAAAATCAAACTGTATAATGCAGAGGCACCAGTTTACTGCTCTCTTTGGTTTTGCTTTGGGAGCAGTTCATTTAAGACATAATAAATTGAAGTTTTCTTCTCCTGTCCCTCCATAAATCCAGGGACAGTGCAAATGAGGAGGTGCTCATTACGGACAAAGGAAAGGGGCTCCCCAGACAGTGACACTAGCCGGGAGCATTAAAGCTCTCATTAAAGGGAGCCCTGTGCTTTTTGTAATAAGGAATATTACTTAATAACACTCCAGGCATGGTTCACTTCATACTGCTGAAGTGAGCTTTTGGGGGGCAGTGAAGGGGAAAAGAGGAAGCATCCACAGCATCACAAACATCATAAAAACAGAGATGGAATTTTGCCTGTAACGAATTAATAATAAGTAAGGAAGTGTCACTGGCTGCCTCTAACTGAATGGCTTCATGCAACACACAGCTTCAAGGACCCTAGGGGGATTCCTGGAAGGTGTTAGACTTTACTCCTAAATGAACAAACAAAACCAAACTGGAGGGACACAGGTAGGAAATAATTTCAGTTCTCAAAGCAGAAGGATAACAAAAGGTTTGAAGCCACCACCAGGGCAGTTGGCCAAGAAACCACTATTAACACATTACCTTCTTTGTGCACACCCCAAACTTTCCCTAAGAAGATCTTGTAGTTGTCCCTACAGAATTTAATTCTGTTCTTGCCAAGTCATCACTCCCACCTGTCAGATTACTGTGAGTTGTGCTGCTATCACTGCATGTACTCACTAGCTCAGCTTTCTGTTGTCTGAAAGCTCAGTAAATATATTTCCTACTCTGTGATTCAGCTCATTACAGCAAACACCACAGTGACCCAGGGTCAGGGCAGACCCCTGCCAAAACTCAGTGTATACCTCCTTACATTCTGACAGTGATGAGTTTGCCCTAAAAATGATTCTGCAACCCATTCTACACCACTCATCTCAACCAAATTTCCTCAACTTGCTTATAAATGAAGTCGTGTGAGGAGTGTCAAAAACCTCCCTAAAGTGGAGATCCGTGGCAGCGATTGCTCCTTCCCTGCCCACGCCTGTTACACTGCCATACAAGTTGTTGTGTTGCTTAGACAATATTTCTTTGTTTGTTATTCATTCCCTTGTCATCTTCCAAGTGCTCACAAATAGTTTAGTTGCTTTTCCCAGTTTCAGCAGGAACTGGAGGTTACCTGAATGGTCTGTAACTCCTGTCTAAAGTCAGGACACCGAACTGTCTTTCAGCATTTCACCTTCCCTGCACGAGTCTTCAAAATGAGCCACCTCTAGTTGAGTTTATTTTGGCTCCACGTGTTCTTTTAACGAGTTTTGAAACCAACAGTTCTGACAGCAGCTCTCCTGGACACCTTAAGCTATTTCCTCTCTCTTCAGGACTCAGATCTCACCCCTTTGGCAAGGGCATTAATTGTGGTAACTGCTGTCCCATGGGCAGCTTCAAGAGAGAAGATACAGAAACTTTTGGCTGTCTCAAAATTCTCTTTGCCCTCCACTGAATGGTGATCCTACACTTTGCTTTATTTTCCCATTCCTCATGCTCTTAGCATTCTTATTTCTGCTATTTTGATACATCTTGCATCCTATTTGATAATTTGGCCTCTCTGGTTTTATCACAATGTGCTCTGCTGTACTTTTATACTTATTCATGCCAGTCTGCAAGGTGGTTCCTTACACCTGGCATCCATCTTCTGCACTAGGATAGTTTGCATTTGATAAAAAGATTCCATTGATGTAATTATTCAGGTTCCAGATCTGAATAATTCCCAATAATTGTCACATTAGGTGTCCAAGACTTTCACTGTCTCTGATTATTCTTAGTTTTAATTGCCCACTAAACTCAAACTTGCTGTCCTTTTGCCTGATGGCTTAAGTACTTTTGTCTTGGCCTCCTGCTTTCCTTTGACACACTCACTTTACATTCCAGCAAGCATTCAAGTTTTTTTACACTACTGGTATATGGGGGACTAACAAAATTGTCACTTTTCAAAATTTTCCTGTCTGTAACTGGAGGCCACGATAAAGAGAGAAAAATCAAGCCCAAGCTTGCACTCGTTGCTGTTGGCAGCACTTCTTCATGGGCCCAAGAACATCCATTCCTCCAACTTTGCAGAAGTCCTTTAGCAAAGGGAACCCAGCCCCAGCACACGTTCTCTCCCATTTAACAGGCTGCTTTAAGAGCACGTTTGCTTAGTCCTCGTCAAACACGGGTAATTGACAGCTCTCCACCCCCAGCATCCCCACTCCAAGAAGGCTCTTTCCCCAGGAGCTGCCTCAAACAACCTCAAACACTTTATTACTGGTCAATTTGGGTTTCCTGCCCACTATAAGTGGCAGTGCTGAGGGTCTCTAACTCTCTCTTGTCTGGCTAATCAATATAAGCAGTCACTTCCACGGCATTTCCCTGCTACTCAGCAAGAAGGACGAGAGAGTGCCACGGGTTGTAAATAGCAGAACAGCCTCAGTGGTACTTCAGAAAGTTCAACTTCAGAAACAGGAGCCTGCTTTTATTTTGGACTTTTGGGCTTCTTTTGGGATTTTCTCTGTTTTGATTCTCTCCAGGCAGAGCAAAGCACTGCACTTGCTTTAATGCCATTCCCACTAACAGCCTCCTTGGTGGGGAGGGTCATGGTCCCCATCCCAGGCACTAAACTTTCCTGGGAGCAGCACGTGGCTGGAGACAGCACCAAGAAATTCCATAAAGTGTTTACAGTCACCATGTTATGGGTATGAGAAAGTCAGAATTAAACAATTATTGCCTGGAACTAAGGCAGTAAAATTTGTTTATAAGGTAAATTTTAACAAGAAACAAACAGTTAGTGTTGTTTATAAGCAAACTCAAGCTGTAAAATCCAGGGAATGCTTTGTAAATGCCCGTCCATGGGCCAGGTGAGGTCCTGGAGGGAAGCTCCCTGCTGCTTGCAGCTGGCTCTCACACACACAGTGTGACCAGCTCCAGGTGACATCAGAGCCAGTGGCTTTGCCCAAGGATGGCAGGGACAAAACCTGCACTTGCTGGTAAAGGTGTTTCTTCTCACAGGTCTTCCTTTCCACTGCACAGAACAACCTCCTTGTCCTGTCCATACCCAAAACAGCCACAATGCCTACTCACAGTATTCTGGTATTGTTTAGATTGGAAAAGGCTTCTGAGCTTCTCAAGTCCAGCCATTAATGCACTGCTAAACCATGGCCTGAAGTGCCACCTCTGCATCTGCAAGATGCCAAGAGATACAAGAGAAGGCTATGATCCAACAGCAAGTAAATCAAGCAGAGTCTCTTCAAGGCCCCTCTGGTGTACAGCAGTGCTTGGATCCAGACATAAATGCAGTATAGTCTGGTTTCCCACTGCCACCTTGTTTAAGAGGAGTTGCCCATACTCTTACCCAGCAGTGCAGCACCCTGTCTGTTCCAATGAAATTATTTCGTGCGGCTGAGCCCCAGGAGGACTCTGGGGTTTCCCTGCAGTGCATTAACAACGAGGAGCAGCCACTCAAAGCTGGCTCCTGCAGCAGGGCAGCGACGTGGAGCATCCACACCCCCAGGACAGGATGATCCAGGGACGCTGCAGATGTGGAGACTAAAGACCAGCCCCTGAAAAGCCAGAGCCAAAGGCTGCTGTGGAACAGCAGGGACATGGATGTGGGGCCAGGGCAGTCCCTGCACCTGGCTCTGCAGCACAGCCACCCTTCCACCTCCACGGCCACCCAGCGAGCACACACTAGCTGGGCACTACCCAAGAATGCTACTACTTTCGTTAAAATCCTCCTAGCACCACTTCCATGTGAGGAAGGAAATCCACCTTTGCTGATCCCACTTTACTCTTCCACAACAAGAAAGAAATAAAAACCTGGGGGGAAAAATGTAACATTATTCTTTTTACTGCACACACACACGAAAAAAATCTTTAAAAGTGAGTATCTGCCTACTGCAAAGTATTGAAGTGAAAAGAGAGGTGTTATCATCCCCATTCCCCCAGGATCTCTTAGAGCGTGTGTGTTTCTGTGGTGGTTGGCTTGTGGTTTCGTTGTTCACTACAGTTTCCCAGAGCCCTATATTTTACTGAAACATAAGTACAGGCCCTCCAATTTGCTGACAAGCTGATCTATTGGCTCTAGGACACTGAGGGGAATTATGCTCCTGCCGCCCTGATGCTCTCCTTTGTTTAGAAGAAGAAGAGAGAAAGAGAGAGAGTGAAAAAAAAATCCTCAATCGTTTAGTACAAGTCATTTTACATGCTGGGATAATGAAGTATAAAAATGCCTTCAAAGGACTGATTTCCTACTTTTAACTCACTACCAGCCGAGCTCTTTGTGAGGCCCTCTGGAACATGCATTCCCAGCCCCACTCAAACAAAAGAGCTGCGAATTCATTAAACTATTTAATTATGCCTTTTTATTTTTCTCCATTAGCAAGCCCTGCCAGTACAAAGTAAATAAAGCCACCATGGTCTTTCCCCAGCAGACACACTGACTGTTTTTATTCTTTATTCAGTTTACAATATAAAGGGCTATTTTTCCCCCCTCCTCCTATTCTTGGCGAGTTTCCTAATACAAGCCCTACAAACAGAAGCATCCAACTGTACATGCGAGGCATGGAAGCCGGGAGCAGCACTCAGCATTGCGAGCACATACCCCAGACAGCTTTCAAAGCACCAGCAGCCAACGGCAGCCAAACAGCACTTTGCAGCCAACGCGGAAAAGATATTAGCTTTTTTTTTATACTCTAGTAAATTTGCTTTTTACATCTATTTCTTTTCAGAAGGGCTTGTTATTGAGCTTACTGTCCACAAATTCCATTGATCTCAGGCTGTGACTCAATCCATATGCTCACGCCTTGACACCAGCACAGCAAGCAAGCGATACAAATCCTGTTCAGGCTACAAACTTATTGATTTTATAGATTTCCCCCAAAGTTGTGATAATGATATATCATTGTTAAATTTGGTAGAACAAACTGCTTTCCCAATCTGTCAATGCGAGCATGAAAACCAATTCACAGCCTTGTTTAGAAGGCTTTCCCTTCAGAAGAATAACTACTGCTGGCGGAGGCAGATCACCAACACCCCGCCGCTGGCAGCAGGGTGATGGATGTCACCTTTCCAGTTGCCCTTTCCTGACCCACAGCCCGCTGCGTTCCCAGACTTGCCTCCTGGTTATGAGAACCACCCTTATTTTTCAGAAGCCTTTCTCAAATTCATTATTTAAAACTTGCAGTAGATGTAAACCGTAATAATAGCTTTTAAACATATTTCCTTTAAATATTTTAGATGCATTAAGATGACACGAGAATTATTGATTTTAGCAAATCACTTTTGCTTGTTCTGTTCCTGGGCTCAGATAAATGGCAAAGCCGTGCTTTTCCCTTCCATGAGAGGGAGACAGGACACTGGCTTAAAGAGGAGTGGCCTCACTCCCTGCTCCACCACAATTCCTCAACCTCCCAACAGTGGGAACAAGGGAACGTGTCCCTTCACAGTGACTGCCTTGCCCTGCCAAACCCACTCGGGCATTTTCCTCATGGTGTTCCACTGCCAAAGCAGAAACCTGAGCCACCACCTCTCCCAGCCAGCAAGCATACGACTGTGCCAGAGGCATTAGGAAGATGAAACTCAAGCTGTTTTCTCAGGTTCTGAGAATGCGACATGAGAAGTTCATCAGTCCTTCTGTGCTTATCACAGGACAGAAAGGTTCTCACCAGCACCACGTCTGCGGGGTGCAGGAGATGGACACAAACTGTAAACAGCTGTTGTGTTTTTAACAAACCATGAAATAGCTCCAACAAAACCATTTGCTGGAATGACAATGTCAGCTTTCATTCCCACATTCTCCTCCAGCTCTGAAGCAACAATTAGGCCTCCAAAAGGAGACCTAGAAATCATGAAAAAACATTTGCCAAAGAAACTGAAGTTAATAAGAAGGCAAGACTTACAAATTTAGAAAACTAAATTTAGGAAATCCATGTGAATAAATAATTTCTCTCTTGAAAACCTTCTCTTTTCCATCCCAGCCTTTCTGCCTACTATTTATCCATCTTCACTCAACATCCATCTCTTAAGCGCTGGAAAAGCAGCTTAACTCCTCTGACATGATGTCACCAGTTCAACATACCCCACACAGAGTGAGAGCTTTACTGTGTTCTCCCCAGTGCTGCTGGTGATAAGTGCCCACATCTGGCAACACAGCCCTGAGCATTTAACCGTGGTCCTGGGACAACAGCTTGGAGACACATTTTGAAGGGCTGAACATCTCCCACCAGTGCCTCTCCTTTCACTTCTGATTTAACTCAAGGTGATGGGTGCTGAACTCTTTTACCTACCATGGCTTTTTCTGAACTTGCTGAATGCCCTTTCCAAATACATCTTTGTGAAAAGTCTTTCTGAACTTCAGGGCACTTGAAATTCAAGCACCTGCCTGCGGTCTCTCTTCTCTGTCTTCCAGCTCTGACAAGAAACAACAACTCTGATATACTTCTCATTCATCTGTGGTATTTTCACTGTTTTCTCACTAAAGCAACCATGGCAGGCTAAGAGAAAGGTGATAGAACAGCATAAATTCTGATATTTTATTATCATGTTGCTGAGGAGCTGTGCTTCATGCTTCTCTTTCTGAGCACGGGCACAAAGGGTCTCACAACAGCAGTCTGTCTATTTGCTGGGCAGAGAAACCTCTGTCAATAACAGAATCAGCATGCAGCTATTGCTGTTTGAAGGAGTGAAGACCTTAACCCAGAAAGTGTCATCACGAGCTCACTTGTGTGATGGAAGAACTGAGACTTGGTGAAACTGTAGGACTTCCCAAAGGCCTCACATGAAACCAGTGGTAAGGTGGTGCCCCAGGGGGGATGGACACCCCCACTCAATGTGTATTACACCCATTCTGCATCATGTCAGCTCATGTCTCCTTCAAGAGACTGACAAAAGGAATGTCCTCTCATATGCCTCATTATTACTTGTTTACTGGACAAATAATGACTTTACTCCAGCCAGTCCCTACCGTAGTAAAGGCATCACAGGCTCCTCTACTCGGTTCCTGGTGACCTTTCATACCACCTGATATTGAATTTATACGACCCCCCACAATCAGAAAAACCTGTTCTTGGTGTTCCAATGCAGGGTGACAGAACATGGGCAAGGATTAGCACTGTGGTTCCAGATGACGCCAGAAAGGAACTCCTGTCTCAGAAAAAATTAAGTCTGAATGTGTAACAGGAATGTAATGACATCCAAAGAGTACAAGTACTTCCAAAATTATCTTAATTCCTTCCTTGCCCTGTGCCAAAGCAATCTGTTTGGACAAGCCACAGAATCTCTGCCTTCAATTTACACTTCTGGAAAAATAAGTCTTTCCTTTCTCGCATCCCACTCTTTCTCACTTTCCATCCCCCCAAAAGAGGGAGAGAAAAGGGGAAAAAAAAACCCCTTCCTGATAATTGCGCTGGTCCAAATGTGCAGGGCTTTCATACAGAATGATGGCTTCCCTTGTCTCCTGCATTTGTTCATCTCCTTTGGGAGGAGCAATTTACAGAAAGCATTATCGATTTTTGCCATAATAGGTACAGAGATGCCTCACTGTCCCCGCTCAGCCAGCTCACTCTCTGCATCACAACTGTCAGGCCAGTTTGTGAAGCCCGTCATTATTTTTTTTCAAGTAAATCCATCACAGGAGTGGGGGAAAAGTGATGAAAATAAAATTATTTTCACCTTGCCATAAAAAAGAATGGCCATGTTCCCTAACAAAAATAAGTGCAAATGCTGTCAACTAAGAGAGTGGAAGGGAAATTCAAAGCAAATAAAAGTGGGCTGGGGGGAGGATGAGAAGGGGGGGTGCAAGGAGGCATGGCAGGAGCTAATTTACTTTGAACACATTCTGGAATTTTCCTGTTAAAGCCGCTATTTACAACTCTTCCAGTTGTTCTTCATGTTCTCATTTCTCAGGAAGTGCTGAAATCTATACTTTATACAGATATTTGCTTTGGCTTTTAGGGTGTAGAGGAGACTGTGGCTTTGGGGATGCAGTTATTAAATATTATTGGTCTGGGGGATGAAATGTGCCGTGAAAGCTCCCTGTGAATGCAGACCACCCACCTGCCCCGGGATTACTGTTGCTCTGGCTCCTTTGTGCAGGGTTGGGGGCTTCTCCCGCTCCCCGTTCTCCAGGGCAGGCTGAGGCCACCAAACTCATTCTTGTCCCTGATCAGCATGTGAATGTTGAGGGACATTTACTTCAAATATTTCTGAAGCTAAAAAAGCCTTTTAGAAATCACATCTAAAAACAAACAATTCCCCCCTGCCCCTCGCCTGCATTACTGACTCTCCAACGAGCCCTTTGGTATTCATCCCTCCTCCTTGATTAGTTTTTGCTGTACCCTTCATGTTGGTCACTTATCTCACATCTTGAAGGTCACAGTCTGTACTCCCTTATTCCAGTGGCCCTGGCTTGTTTTTTATTCCTGAAGACAGCCTTGTTTTGGGCTCAGAAGGTTTAATCCAAGAATTGGCTCTGGATCTAATTCCCAGATCCTCAGTTCATTAGCCATGAAAAGTGATAGCTGCTTAAGATTTTTATGAGCCATTGTTCCAAAGCAGGCCACAGAAACGGCACAATTACCCAGTGCAGTGCACAAAGCCCCGGCTGCCTCTGGCACTGACACAAGGAGCTCGATAGCAATCAAACAGCTTAATGAAAAGCAGCAAGTTTGCTCTCGGTAAGGAGTGAGGGATCTGTGAAGTTTGTTTCCAAGTGGTGCTTTCTGTAAGGACACTTGTTAGGACAAAATTTAAATCACCCTACCCGTCCTTCAGGAGCACTGGTGCTAAAGGAGACAACTTGGCTTTTTGACCCTTCCACACAAGCACTTGTGAGCATCACAGAATCCTTTGGGTTGGAAAAGGATTTAAAATCATTAAGCACAGCTGTTTCCCCAGCACTGCCAGGGCCACCACTAACCCGTGTCACCAAGTGCCACATCCACATGGCTGTTAAATCCCTCCAGAGATGGGGACTCCACCACTGGCAGCCTGTGCCAGTGCCTGGCCACCCTTTTCATGAAGAAATTCTTCCAGGTGTCCAACCTGGACCTCCCCTGGCGCAGCTTAAGGCTGTTTCCACTTCTCCTGTCCCTTGTTCCCTGGGAGCAGGGAGGAACCCCAAGACCAACTGGACTTCCTATTACCTCCAGCATTTAAAGCCCATCTGGACAGTCAAGCAGATCTACACATTAATACTGACACTGGAATTCATTGCAATTAGGCCAGGCGAATAGTGAGAAAACCAGCAAGGTGACTGACTTCCAGGCAGGATGCAGCTGAAGCCCAGGAACAGTCCCATGTCCAAGTAATTACAAGGATATGATGCAGGCCAGCAAAATTTAAGAGGTTAGAAGTAAAGTGGGCACTCTGCTGAGCGGTGGATTAAGAATAAATGTAGCCAGAGCCAGCACAGCTCAAGTGCTTTCAACAGCCCTTGGGCTCCAGCCCCTGCAAGGGTGACAGAAATCCCCCCCTGCCCGAGCTGGGCTGGGGGCACCCTCCAGGATCTGCTCCCAGGTCTTTACATCCTGCCTTAATCCACCCTGTGAGCCACCCTAGAGCTGGCTGCACCACGTCCGAGCTCAGCAGCACGTCCCGGACAGAGGGAAGTCCCTGTGCCTGGAGCTGCTGGCCCCATTCCCCAAGGACAGCCCTTGTGTCCAGCACATCCCACCACGCTGCAAACGGAGCCAGCTGCCCCTGCAGAGGGAATTCCTCTGCCCTGAGACTGCCCACCCAGAGAATTAGCACCGAGCCAGCTAAAACCCACACCTCAGCTCACTCCACAGCAACTTCCCCATGTGAGCCTTTCAGGATTGGAGGAAAAGCAGCAGAGCCTTGGCACCTGGTGTCCTTGGACCCACAGTCATCACAACAGCTTTGTGTTCTGCAGATATTTCTGGTCTGTTTCTCACTGGACATATTTATATAAAAACCCCTAAGTATTAAGAAAATTAAACAAAGCAATAGGTGGGTCATCCTAGCTATACATGGATGAACATGAGATGATGATGCTGCTCTCAGTAAACAGGCAGCACCTTTCAGGGTAGGGCTGGGCTGCAATGGTCCTTGTGGGTCCCTTCCAGCTCAGGATATTCCATGAGCCTATGATTTCATGGGAAGACAGTGAGAGCTGGGAGGACAGCAGGCACAGACAAGCCTGGCAGTGCTGTGCTCTTCCTTTGGAGCTCCACTGCCTCCAGACCCCACAGTGACACCCCACCCACGAGCTTTGTATCTGCCTCAGGGATCTATAGAAATTCAAACCCTGGTTTCTCACTAGAAAGCAAAAAATAAACTTTGTCATATAGATCAAATATATCAGGACAATTTTTGCTAGTTTGTTAATTGTATCTCACGCTCCCTGCTGTGCAAACAACAGGGCAATCCTGTCAATGAATTCCCATCCTAGGGGAAACATTAGTTGAAATTAGTTTAGTTTGTTCCTTTGCTCTAACAAGTACACGTGAAATTGTAATTGTTTCTAACTGTCTGCTCGCTCTGTCCACACCGAGGGCCGTGTCAGGGCAGGTGGCCACCTCCTGCCTCTGTCATTTAGCCAATATTGAGCTGCACTTCATTCCTACATATGTTCAGACACAGCCATCCCCGCCTGGAACAGATGTACCCACACACACACGTGGCTGCTGGTTAATGCAACAAGCACAGTAAAAACAGGAGGACTAGGAAAATTGGGAAAACAGCCTGCAGAAAAACAGCTTTCATTTAACTTTTTAATTTTAAACTATATTAAATTAACCATGATCACAAGACAAGTAAGTGCTGAAACCAGACAAGTTCAAGGGTTTGATGACAATGTTTACATTTGGGAACAAATGGGATTTCACTGCGGACATGGAACACGTGCAGACACACCCCTCTTCCTTCCTGCTGGAGCATTAAGTGCGGCTTCACTCTGAAAAATCACAGCAGGAATGGCAACTTCATACTCAAAAGATTCCCTGCTCATGTGTAAACACAGTTGAGTCCACTGACTTTAGTGACAAAACAGCTATTCGCCAAATTTTTGTGATCCTGCGTCATTGCAGATAACAGTAAATGTGCAGTAGTACTCATGTCAAATTCTCCATATTTACTGAGCTCTCGTCAGTTCTAACTGAAGGGGCAAAGAGAGGGACAGGGAAACATCCAATTCCAAGGACACACACACACAGGTGACTGACATGGATCTTACCAGAGGTGATCCACCTGCACCAGTGCTTGCTTTGGCCAGTCAGTATTTGCTGGCATCTCCCAGGGCTTTTCTTTTTCCTATTTTTTTTTTGAGACTTTTTCCTATTTTTTTTTTAAGAGACTTCCTGCATTTGTCACTAGTGGCAATCCAACTGTTGTCAAACCTGTATTTTAACAACTTTATTTCTTTTCATATTTTGTTAAGTCTGGCAGTGTCATGCCACAGTTCTCACCTACACTTCAAGCACACTGTTACCATTAAACAAATAAAACAAAGAGAAATTAACAGAACTGCTCATCTTAGAAGAGATAAATAGAACTGAGTATCTAATTTAAATGGATATTTAAATGAGCAAATAGATGAGTGATGCACCCTCCTTGCAGATAAAGCATGCATTGAATTTCCATGGCTTTGATGGCCCACAGAGTAAAAGTTGGAAGGAAGAAAGAAACATCTCTGGCTTTTGGGTGGAATTAAACTAGGAAGGGAGTACATAAGAAAGCGGGTTATTTGTGGAAAAACACTCTGGCTGAACACTAGGGCAGAAATTGAGTCTGCTGTGCTGCTTTGTGCTCAGCCTCTGGCTGTCCAGCTGGTAACCAGATCATGTGGAACGCAGGCCTCCAAAAGGTGGAAAAAGATCTGAAATATGAAGCACTGCTGTTTTACTGCTGATTCAATAGGGAAAAAACCCTATAAAATATTAAAGAAAGTATTTAAAAATATATTAAACACAATTTGTACCATAATAGCTTAACCTGACATCAAAACGCAGCTTACAGCTTGTTTGTGCCGAGTTCCAGAGGGTGGCTAACGGAATCACAGGCAGAGTGCTCCACACAGCCTCCAGCATTCGGCTGAATAGGATTTGGGCTTCGTTAAAACAAATTCCAGGTGGAAAATTGGGCATGCTGATAAAAGCAGTGCAGGAAAGAGTGTTAGCTCTGATAGGGTAGGATGGGTATTGAATTCACTCTTAACATTACAAGACTTAATTAAAGAGGTTGACCTGAGGACCCCAAGTGGCACCGAGCTAAGAGAGCCATTCCTGCTCCAGTGTGGTGTTACCGAAGTTAATTCTCGTTAATGTGACTCCAACTGGATGTGCAGAGAACATCCCCATTCAGGGGTGAAGGCTGCATCACTGCTCACCAAGGGACATAAAGAACACACACATGCAGATAATGCTTCAACAGCTGTGTACTCAAATGCAGTTCTCATCCAGGGAAGACTAATTTTTATTTCTGGATCAGAATGTTATGTAGCTTCCCATGCACATGCACAGCATTGCCTTTCCAATGACCCTTCTTATTCCAAAGGGACCACAAGGATGGCAGGAGGGCTCGAGAACCCCCTTGGTCTTTGAAGCAGTGGCTCAGTGATGCCAACTCTCCAGTGTCAGACTGCACTGGGTTCCCAACGCACTTCCAAAGAAGTTGTTTTGCCCTTGGTTGTGTAGCTCTTGCCTGGAGCTGGGACAGGAGGAGATGGGGTCAGAACACACCCATGGCTGTGTCCCAGCCTCTTTCGCACAGGGACGGACCTACAGCTATGGATGAGGTTTTCTGCCAGGGAGGAGATGTTCAGCCAAGAATATTCAGCTTGTCACCCTTCACCTCTGCAGACCCAGGATATTTTATTTCACCAAACTTAAAGATGTGCTGAAAACATTGGAAATCATAGAACACACAACATCTGCAGAAGTTAAGGTGCAACAAAAAAAATGTTATTCCCTCCTTTGATAACTTCCTCATTCACCAAACCAGGCCCCCATCAAAATCTACAAAAAGAATTTCTGAACAAAACCACAGTGAGCCTAAACAACATCTGGCCAATCAAATTTACAACAATAGAAAAAGCGCAATAAAAGTTTACTTCTTTTGAAGAAGAAAGATGTATTTTTAAAAGCTTTATATACAACTCTGAGATTAAGGTTTCTAAACCCTCTTCAGCTGCAGGACTGGACAAAGACAAGGAGTAGATGAGAGTCAGCCTCTAACTGTGCTCTGCCCTCAGCCTTAAAACCTTCCTCTGTTAATCCTTGAAAAGACCAAAATGAAGAACACTGTCAGGAAATTTAAGGCCATTTCTTGTCACATGCCAGCTTACAGAGATGCTCTGAGAGCCTCCTGGATGGCCACCACCCTGATGGGCCACTTGGGGCTGGGGCCCAAGGACGTGTGAGGGTGACTGTGACCAGACCTCCGCTGTGATCATTCCAATACATTACACAAACAGCACTGAACTGCAGCTCTGCTCTCCCAAAATTACTGCAGAGAGAAGAGAACACAAAAATGGCTGTGCTGGGTCCCACCAAATGTCCACTTAAACCCATGTCCAGCATCCAACAGCCTTCCAAGGCAGGTGCCCAGGAGGAGTGTAAATAGAGCAGGCAGACAGCACTGCTTCCCCCAGATCCCCGCTCCAGCCGTGGGGGCCCAGGCGCTGCCCCAGAGAGCAGGGAAGGGTTCAATATCCTGGATTGCTCTTGCCATGCACATGCCCAGGCTGCCCTTGCACCCACACAAACCTACAGTATCCACCGTATCTGAGGGGCAAAAAGAGGAAACTTCCATCTCACTTTCCACATTCCTACCCTGTTCCGTGTATTTTGTGCATAGCTTAAACTTTACGAGTTTTCCAGTGCCTCGCCTCAGGAAGCCATTCTGATGGCAGACAGAATCCCTGCTTAACTCCGTGATTTCCCCTCTTTGCTGTTAGAGAAATTATTGGAAACTTGTTTTTTGAAAAAGCTAGAATAAATAGCAAGGAGGCAAGGGCTATCAGTGGTAAGGAAGTAATTCCTGCAAAAAAAGAAACTCAATCTAGTATCTCCATCAATTTCCAGTTGCCCAGTGCTTCATCACACCAAAAATGAAATGAAGGGCTTTTTATCACTACAGGTTTTGGCTAAAGAATCCAGAGTGAACCATGTGCTTGCCTTGGCTAACAAAGGGCAGAACCAAAGATCTGATGTTGCAAAGATTACTAAAAGCTTGAAAAACTGTTTAGAACCCCATCAAACCTGCAATCTGTCAAGGTTGACCACTGCTGGTCAGAATAGAAGCATTTTTTTGAACAATAGAGAATGACTTCTCTTCCCCACTAAAAGTTATTAGCAAGCTTATCCTGTTTGATATTGAGCATTTATTATTATTCCATATTTATATTGTGGCATCATATTCAAGTTCTGTACCAGTGGAACTACAGCAACTGCCTCTGGAACTGACAAGTGGAACATCCAGCTGTAGAAGTGGGCTGGACAGGTGATGGGAGAGCACAGACTACCCCAACTGGATCTGAGCAATTCCCAAGGGAGCCGTGCAGCTCCCGGCTCCCCGGGGCTCAGCCATCACCAACCGCGGGCATCAGTGGGCACCGAGGGGCTCAGGAGAGCTGAGAGAAGGGAGGGCAGTGCCTCTGGGGACTCACAGTGCTTTTCCCACCCTTTAGTGACAGTATGGGAAAAGGTGCAAAAATGCTCATCAGCAAAGCGAGTAATTGAAAAGGATGTGGAGGGTTAGCACCCACCCCGAACCACAGAGAACTGAGCCCTGGCTGAAGCACGAGGGGATTGAAAGCAAGACAGAGGTTCTGCTGGGTGCAGCAGAGCAGAGGAAAGGCCTTAACCAGAGCAGTGCCACCGCTGGACTGGGCACATCTGGAGCCAACCCCAGGAGCAGCCGGGCTGGGGAGCAGGGGCAGACCCTGCCCAAGACACTGCACAGCCCTGAGACAAACCAGGGCAGGCTGGGGTGCCACAGCTACAGCCACACTTCCCCCAGAGCCTGGGGGTGTCTTGAGAGCAGAAACAGCAACACAACAGCAACAATGCACAAAGCACCGTTTGGTACAACATCAGTGCCTCTGCTTTACGAGAACATCTCCTCTCCCCACCTCTTCTGCCAATCACCTAGCAGTTTCCATGTGTCCCTGTGTCTAAGCATACAGGAATTTTGTGCTCACAGTCCTCAGTCCCTTGGTTATCTGTAGAAACATCGCTGTTAACCACACACTTTAACCAAGGCATCAGATCACACATTTTCCATATAGATTTGGATATTCTTTGGTGGCTTGGAAGCACACACGTGTTTTGGGAGCAAGATTGCTCCAGAAAAAATTCACTAGCAGCATAATTCTGAAACATGACTCCCCCTATAAAGAGGTTAAATCTTGTACCTTAAGTTCAGTTGGTTTTACAGAAGGTTCAACACCACACACAATTGCTCCAGAAAACAAGTAGGAAAATATAGAACACCTTGGGCTTTTCAGCCTTGGGCACAAGTTCAGTTTTCCTGAAGAGCCTTGTGCAGGTCAGGCTGCCATGAGGGCCACAGAATGGTTTGGGTTAGGAGGGACCTTAAACCTCATCCTGTTCCACCCCCTGCCATGGGCAGGGACACCTTCCACTATCCCAAGCTGCTCCAAGTCCTGTCCAGCCTGGCCTTGGACACTCCCAGGGATGGGGAGTCCACAAACTCTTCCCAACCCGCCTGGAGAGCAGCCCACCATGGGAACACTGGATTGTCTTTCCTCTCAAAAAGAAACCCAAAGCCCATGCCAACGGCCCAGGGAGGAGCCCAGGGAAGAGGACAAGCAGGTACCACCTGGGAGCCAAGGTGTGCCCAGCCCCAGGCTCGGCACCAAGCACCTCTCGCTATAGGTGTCGCTGTGGACCCATCCAGCACCTGGAACACGCTCGTGTGCCAGGCGAGAAGAATGAATACTTGAAAATTAATCATGTCAGCCTGTCTTCATATATCAAGCTAATTTGAAAGGGCTTTAATTTTCTTAAAGGATAAAAAAAGGTTTCTTTGCTAGATTAAACTTGCAATTGTCATTCATATATTGTTTATAAGGTACTCATCTCCTCACTTGCTATTTTTTTGTTTTTGATTTTGTATACTAGTTAGCAGTGAAGACTTGTCTGCGTGTATCAGAAGGAATAAAGAGAGAAATGTCCTTAACTGTCAGTTTTAATAAGAGGAGTCAACATGCCTCTATTCAGGTTAAATATTGCCCTGTCACATTTCAATAGAGTCAACAGATTTTTTAAAGAAAAGTCAAAAGCACTGTGTTTGCAAAAAATAATAATAAAAAACCCTACCCCCCACCTCCTTGTCATAGAGTGTCAAAGCCCTTCTTTATTTGGGGGGGCGTGAAGGCAGGACAGAAAATTCTTTTGTAAAATGTGAAAAATTACTACTCATAATTGGCACTGACATGAAAAAGGTTGGGGTTTTTTTGTTCAAAAAACAAAGAAAATCTCTAATTTAATAATCACCTGCAAAGTGTTATTGTGATGGGAACAAAAAACACACAATCAAAGTCATCTCTTTTAAGTAACTACAGTGTTTTTAAGCAATCACTGCACTTTACTGCGGCTCTCACACATAAACCGATGATGTGCAAAGTATAACACGACACTCCAAATTCCTCAAGTAAAGTTTCTCAAATAACAAGTGACAACCTACACAGAAGAAGAGCAAGAAAGGATCTGTCAGGTAAAAGGCAACCACCAAAAGGATGTAAAAGGAGGAGATTCCACAGCGTTTGATTCCATAAGAAAACGTGCAAGAGTTCAATCCCCTGGGCAGAGCCTGCCCGCCCCTGCAGCCCGGTCAGGAGGGTCCTGGTGACCTTCAGACGCGAGCTCACGTGGGCTTGTCCTGCCCAGTCAGGACTGGACTAACTCTGTGGAGGAAGATTAGACACAAAGCAGATGTCTCATAGAATAAAATGCAATTTCAGAGTTCCTAATTTACTTCGAGTGACAGTGTTTGAAGCTCAAGATCATTATTTGGAGTTACTTGTGCTTTATTTCCTTTGTTGGTGAGAAACATTGTTTTGGAGCCAGTTCTTGGCTGATGCTGCCTTGCTTCACAATCACAACCTAACGATACTTAATAAATCAGCAGAGCACGCAGACCTGGGGAACTCTCACACGACCCCAGAACTGCACCAGCAGGGGATGAGCACAGGACCCCTTCCCAGGAGAGGAGTGGGAACCAATTCATAATTCAACATCTGTCCGTGTGGTCAGCCAGGTCAGGGGGCTGTGCAGGGATGGATGGCTGCTCCCCTCCTCCCATCGGACCCCCACACTCTCGACCAGGGCAGCTGCTCAGAGGAGCTATGAGAGCCCCAAAAATTCTCAAGCTGCATGTGAGGCTTCTTTCTCACAGGGCAATCACCAGGGTGACACCACGTCCTGCATTTGGGGAACACGCCGTTTTCACAGCAATCCCAACATCTGTAAAACTGGTTTCATGTGAAGCTTCCAAAGCAAAGCTCACACAGGTCAGCAACACCAGAAAACCTCCTCTCACTTCAGGTAACCCACACCTCTAAAATCCAGGCGGTGCCCAAGACTGTTTTACAAGCCATCTGCCAGATGCTTACATTTCATTTTGCAGACTGTCTAATTTTTGTGAAACAGCCCTAAGATTTATTCAGTGAAACCAAACCCTGCTGCATGTGGAGCCGGGTGAGGCTGACTGGAAAAGCAGAGCTCGGCTGCTCCGTGTGCTCCGGCACAGCCACGGGCCTGGGGACCTGCTCGGGACGGCTTTTCCGTCCTGCCTGGAGAACGCTGCCTGCACCTGTGTTTACAAATCCAGTAAGCAGCACATTCCCCTCTGACTCCTGCCACGAGAAACCCTGCGGAGACCCGACTGCCTCCTGTAGCTGGAAGTGGCAACAAAAGGCTCCTGCTGGAGGCCAGCCTCACACAGCTTTGGCAGCAGTGGGACAATGGTCCCACGTCATGCTGTGCCCCGGGAGCACAGGGCACTTGGAAAAACCCATCCCGGCTGCCCAGATCCAAACTGGGACAAACAGGAGTTGCAAGAAGAACCCAAATAATGGTCAAAAGAAGTGCTTTATTACAAAGCAATAAACTAAAAAAATGAGTGAAAATTGATCCATCAATGTCACACATAGATAATCAATGAAAAATTCTCCACCAGATTGTTTAACAATAGAATTGTTTTCCCATGAAAATTACTTTTTTTAAACTGCCCCTAAACATATGGATACATACACTAAAGAAAATTGGAATTTCCAGTGAAAACAACTGTTTACCTGAAAACAGTGCACAGTTCGAGTAAAGCCACCAGCAAGTCAACAGATGGATCTATCAACACCCAGAGATCAGATAAGGTTGGTGGCCCCAGTGTTCCAAGAGTTCTTCATTAGAACAGTCATTGGAATTAGATTTCTCTTGCTTTACAGCAACTTGTGGGAAAATAAACAACTCTGCTTATCATGGAATCATAGAATGGTTTGGGTTGGAAGGAACCTTAAAACTCATCCAGTTCCACCCCTCTGCCATGCCCTCTTCCACTACGCCAGGTTGCCCCAAGCCCCATCCAACCTGGCCTGGAACACTTCCATAGACGGGGCAACCACAACTTTCAGTTTTTATTATTTGCATATTCTACTTGCTGTCGAGCTTCTCCCATACGCTGCTTTCAGCTTTATATTTCCTGCAAATGAAGTAAATTTGGTGGAACTGGCAAGGATTTCATCCTCCTGCTCATTATCTAACATCTCCCAGCAGCAGAGGATGTTTCACGTCGGAACGGTTCCCACTCCTGCAGGATGCTCTGTCATTCCTGAAATCATGACCTGATGTCACAGGAAGTTAATTTTTCTTGGCGTTTCTTGTTTAAATTCAGCCATTCACACACACTGCGCTGAAGCAGACAGTGCCAGTGTGACTTCATAGAAACAGACAACAAATATTTCATAAATTAATCTTTGCACGACAGGGTTCATTAATCTGTAAAAGACTCCGGTTGTGCGTGAACCCAAAGGGCATAACACTGGAATTCTGTGATGCCTTCTGACGTACAAAAGTAGTTCCAAATTTGCAGTCATTATCCAAATAAGCCTCTTGATAAGTCACAGAAATCAGATACTTGGTTTGGAAAAAAACCACAAAGAAATTCCACTAAATCCTTATCTTTGCAGGTAAAACACATTTAATTGTATAGCGTGGCAAAGAGGTGTTTAATCACAGTTTGGGGGATTTTTGCTCAGTGCACATGGGCATTCCAACATCTCTGGCAAAGGCCACAGTAACAACTGCAGGACCTAAAAATATTGAGTACGTGGTTCAGAAACTCTTCTAGAGCTACAGCCTCAGCAATTAACAGATGACACGAAGGATATCCAAGTCCTCCTGCTTGTTTGAGGGCTTTTGTTGGATTCTTTTAGTTTCTTTGGCTTAGTTTGGTTTGATGTTTTGATTCTGTTTTTTCGTTTTGTTGGTTGTTTATTTCTAGAGTTTTTTGTTTGTTTAACTTCGGCAATTTGTATGTTTATCCCCCAATACAGACAAAGAACTTTCAGGAGTTTGCACAGAGATGAGTTTTCAGGGGCTGGGGGTGTTCTCAGAACTAAAATGAAAAATGGCAGAAAACAGCCCAGAATTTACCTGAACATCAATTAAATCCCCTATTTGCAGAGGTGCCCAGTTGGCTTGGCCATGGCCCACGTTTGCCAGCCACAGGACATGTGCCAGGAGTCTCCTCTTTGCCTCTGTGGTCACAGTCTGGGGATGCCAGCAAGCCCAAATGTTCTCTCTGCGGGTGCCCTTAGGAATTCCCATGAAAATCTGGACCTGTACGTCTAAAAGTTCCCTGTCTCATGAAGCCTGGAGCCTTTTCCTTCCCATGCCAGCAGTGCTTTCCTGAACAGCACCATTTCCCCCTTGTTTCTCCCCACATATATCGTATCTCCAACTTCAGAGCAGTACTTTTGACTCTTGCAGGAACCTAAAATGCTTTAGTGGGAACAAAACTCTTCAGTGATTACTGCCCACCCCGGATTAAATCCCACAATTAGGAACTCAATTTGCATTCTCAAAGTGAAATCCATTGTTATAACCACAACCACAGTTGACACAGTAGAATATGCCATTGTTGAAGTAATTCCCGGAAAAGGTCAGACACTTAAAGCTTTCAATTTTACTTGACAACCTCTCAGAAAAGAACAGCACAGCTGCTCTGGGTCCAAATAAGCCACACTGACCACCCTGTTTACTCAAGCTTGGGCTGTTCTCAGCCATCACAGACCTTCCTGGCTGTAAAACATGCTGTGGGACACTTGGGAGACCTCAGCATCCACCATCCTGAGACTATTTCACTGTCTCGAGGAGCAGCACAGAGCAGCTCTGCCCCTGCAATGCTGAGGGTGCAATGGAGAGGGGATGCAGAGCTCCCACCTCTGTGCTAGAGCATCACCGTGGTTGGACTCGATGACCTGAAAGGCCTTTTCCAGCTCAAATCATTCTGTCATCTGCTCAGTGGAACAAGAATGGTTGCTTGTCCAAACCAGGAGTTTTGCCAGGCTGGTTACCTATCGTAACCTGAATTTTTTATTATGTGGATTGTCTCTGCTTTGGGTGAGGAGGCCCTGGCACAGGTTGCCCAGTGAAGCTGTGGCTGCCCCAACCCTCACCCCTGTCTCAGTAAAAAGACTTTTATTTTCTAACATTTTAAAAACCGTATATACTGCATTTACATTCCTTTTAAACCACCATTTCTGATTGCCTGGTTGGGCTTGGCTCATGGGTTCATACAAAATTTCGTTTGGTGGCAAACGTGATGTACTTGTGGGTATCGTTGTGATTAATCTTTTTATTAGCATAGCTGCTTTAGTCAGTAAAGTACAGGACATTTCCTAGAGTATCTTTAGTGCTGTTACCATGAGGAAATAATGTTCTCAATGGCTTGTAACAAAGTATTTTTTGTTAAATGAACGTCCCTCCCTCGCCACAGAATATGGGGCTGACCGTGCCAATGCTGCTATTTAGTGCCGATCTATTCCCTTTAGGGCCACGCCTTCTGGTGTTACTCCTAAACTGCTTCAAACCACCCTGATGTATCCCTATCCACACCATGGGCTGCCTTCACCACTGAGCTGGGACTCCGAAGGATTTATGTTCACACTCAGGTCTCCCAAATCCCAGAAACCATCCCACAGTCTGCACCAGTCAGAAACCAGAGAAAAGGCTCAGGAACAAACTGCAGCCAAACCTGGCTGGAATGAGCCAGTTTGGAACAGAGTTAAATTTGGGGATGGGGCAGTCACGAGAGACTAAACTCTCTAAAGACTCCAGGAAATTATAATTCATCCAACTAATACAGCTTTAATTATATCAATAAGCAGAGAAAGGACCAGACTAGTTTTTGGGATGGAACGTAATGTATGCGTAATTTTTTTGTGCTATTTCTAGTCTGCTTTTAAAGAACATCCAGATATTATGAGTGTGAGCAAATCCATGAGGTACAGTTTAATAATGTAGCAGCAACATATAACACTTAATGTGTCTTTCCTCAATGAGAGAACAGTGGCCAAGCATTGGGTGTTTCTTCAAAACAATTTCCCAGTTGCAGAAAATTGCCCGACTTGGATTTAACATATTTCTAGGTACAAACTTCCCAGACTGCTTGAATTAAATACTATAATATTTTTTAAGTCTGAAGAAATCCACAGAAGGAATGCAATTAAAACATATATAATGTAACTAATAGTCTGAGTTAGGTGTGTAATTATAAATAAATTCTAATTAATTTCCTACCACATCTTGGCTATTATCCCTGTTTCACATGAACCCATTTATGTTCATTTGCAAATGAGGAAGGGAAAATAGCTGATGCTCTCTAATGTGTGTTTGTTTTGCAGTCTCGGTGGCTCTGCCTCCACACAGACACAACTCCACCGTTCCTGTTGCCTCGCAGGGACCTTCAGGGAGTGGAGGCACCAATATTTGGGACCAAAAATCTACGTTCTCTGCCAAAATGAAAATAATAAACCAACCAAAGTGCAGCCCAGCCCCCTCAGCCACAGACCTTCCCTCCTGGGTCTTGCTCTGAGTCTTCCTAAAATTCAACACAAACTTGGAGAGAGATGCTCCTCACACCCCTAAGGAAAACACAGATACAAACACTGGAGCAGCCGCACTCTGACCAGCCCTACAGCCTCTGCAAGTTTTGGGAATTCTCTCACTTTCATTTATTACACTGAAATCAAATTTTTTTTTCTTAAGCTTCAATGGATAAGCACACAGGATTTCTTTTCATTTATCTTCTCAGGTGATCAAAAAGTAACAGATTATTCACTCAGTGCATATGGGGAATATATCTTCCAGTGGATTAAATGAAGCCATAGAATTTATTAACCATTTCTTAGCTGCCACATGTCCCAGCCAGTGGAGGCAAAGGGCACGCGGCTGCCAGCTCACAGGAGGAGAGGAGAGCTGCCCCAGCCCCCGGTGCCACAGCCACGGCTCTGGGCTGAGCACCTGCACTGGGCTGGGACCCCGAGCTCCCCTCCCTCTGCTGAGGGAGCTCAGCCCTTCCCAGAGCTCTCACCCAGGCAGGAATCCCCTGCCCTGCCTCGCTCTCCCCAACACACCTTGGACAGCACCACACACCGGCACACCCACGTGGCAAAAAGCTACTGGCATTCTGATTGCACTGGGATGGTTTGATTGAAACCCATGACAGGTCCTTTTCTGACTCATTCCTTTGGGCTGAACATCATTTTTGTACCTGAAATATATATTTCTCATTTCTCTGGGTTCCTAAAGTTAGCTTCTGTCCCACTGGCATTTCCTACTTTTAATTTGGAGGTCAATCTCAATTAGCCACATTTGATTTTCTTTTACTAGAATCATGGAACAGTTGGAGTTGGGAGGGACCTTAAAAACTCATCTGGTTCCACCCCCCTGCACTTCCATTAGACCAGGTTGCTGCAAGCCTGTTGGGGCTACCAGCCTGGTAACTCCAAAGGCAGAGCACGAGCTTTCCTTTGGTGTTCCTTTATTTTTGTCATTTCCCATGGACTTTTACCAACAGACCCAGCTGCTGTGAGCTCCCAGACAAGTTGTGAACTCTTTTTTTCCACTCCTGATAACTCAGAATAGGAAAACAAAAATCAGGATGGACTACTTTGTCTCCAATATTAACATTATGAAAGTTTATCATCTATTTACATTTTAGCTTATTACATTTCCATGCCACACCAGGATCCCCAAACCCAGTTGTTTCCCAACACTGCTGGGCCCTGCTGCACCAGCAGCATCTCCACTGCTGCTCCTGCTCTGTGGGAGCTGGGTGGATTTACCTCAGGATGTACAAACTGATCTCATTTCTCAGCTCAGGAAAATCAGATCCTCTGCCTCCAAACAAAATAAATAATTGCACTGTAAGCAGCACGAACATTCCTGTGGAACCAGGAGGTTTAAGATAAAAGCACTCAGCTTAAAATAAAGAAAAAAAAAAGGCAGTAAATAAAAAGGCATCACTCCCAAGGACACCCGAACCCAGCCCCACATGTTCAGGGGGAAAATAAAAATCTATAAGTACAACTGAGGCTTCTTTATTGCTGTCAAGTGGCAGGAAGGAGGCTTTTTGGATTGGAATATCATCAAGATAAAGAGCAGCCTAGAACAAAAGCCTTCTGCAGCAAAGGGCAATGTTTACCCCCCTGTCTGAGCCCATCTCCCCTCGCACATTAACACTTCTTTGCACCCCACAGCGGCGTTTTTAAGGACACTGATGCCCAGCTGCCTTTTGTGCACCCTGCTGGACCCTTGGGTAGCACTGGGAGGGGCAGGAGGGGCCAAGGCAGGATAAGGGCTGGATGCCCAGTGCTTGTCTCGAAGAAACGCTCCGCAGCACCCCCAGCTCCAGGAGCTGCTGGGACAACGGGGCCACTGCCGGGCCGGGCCGGGCCCCTCGGGGGATGCGCTGGGCGGGGCTCACCGCAGGTGCTGCCGCTGCCTCGGCTACCTGCGCTGGGTCCGCACTAAGCCCCCACTGCGTTCAGGCAGCAGAGGAGAAAAATAGGGATATTAACCTCTAACACTGATGGAAATAATAGCCACAATAAAACCGGATGAAAGTCACAGTGGCAGTAATTATTCTGCTCTCATTTACCCAGGAGCAAGCGGAGCCTGTGGGAATTCCTGGTCCCTCTGGCCGTGCACAGGACACGGCAGGGCCGGGGGACCCCGCTCTGCCCCCCACGGGGTCAGCACCTCCGGCCCCTCTGTCCGGCAGAGCCCGCTGTGGAAAACCTCCTGGGCTGCATGTGGGAAAAGCAACCAGCACCGGGCTGAGCACGCTCAATCCTTGCTTTTGAGCCCGACTCTTGAATTCCCACAGACCTGACTTCGCAGACAAGGGGGGGCCATAAAAGCCAGCCCATGAATCCCAGACAGACATTTCAGGATTGCTCACGTGCACACGGCACGGAAACCAAAACTCCTTGTATTTGTTCACTCCATATTCCTTGGTGATCCTGGTGCCTCTGGATCATGGATAAGGGCATAGAACCAAACACCAAGGATGAATTCCCAAGGATGGTGTCGAACACAGGCTTTGTGTGAGGACAGCAATAAGCATTGCTGTTTAAAAAGCAATGTTTCTTCTTCCCCCCACACACTTTTTTTTTGAGATTCTCCATGTCTGTAATTAATTTTTGACATAAATAGCACAATTCCTTCCCATGAGTGATCTTAGTTATTCTCAGGTTTAAATGTCACTCTTCTTTGAAATCTTCTCATTCAATAATCAAGTTGGAGCTAATAAAAAATTCAAAGGTGCATCTAATAATAATGAAATAATAGCAGCAAAAAACATGCACCTGCATTTATGCCAAAGAACAAGGGATAGAGACAAAAAGAAGGAAGGGGAAAAAAAATTAGAGGGAAAATCATGATATTGCTCAAGTGCTGCTCTCACACTAAGACCAGGGGGATTGGGATAAGGCTAAAGTTAATTGCATTTCCAGATGACAAACCTCTCACCTCTGAACTGAATGGCTCTTTATAAAAGCTATCAGTAATAAACTGTAAATCTCAGCTATGATTGCAAATAAAGGTCATCCCTTTCATGCTGCCACTTTCCTGGGCCTTATTATATTCCTGTCTGAACCTTTCTTACTTCTTAAGGTGTGCTAGCTGCCCATATAAGCAGTCAGGGAGGCTTTTTGATTTTATTTTGAAAGACACAAGGCGATCGGATTTACATTCTGGCACCGTGCTGATCCAAAATGGAAAATCACTGAATTCTGACAAGCAGATAGAATCCTGCTAGCAGAATTAATCTTCATCTTATATTAAAAGAAAGGCAAATCTCTTCCTCTCCTTCCCTCCACTGCTGAAATCTGTATTTCCTCCTTCACCAGTACAAACAGGCATCTCCAATTTTCTTTTAGCCAAATGTGAAGATTATTGTGATAACACTCAGGGGCTGGAGCGACCCTGCACATCATCCCCAGCAGCTCCTGCTGTCACTCAGCCCATCCAGGTTTTCCTGGAGGTGCCTTACCAGACTCTGCAGGGAACATGTGGGATGCTGGGCCCTGACTGCCTATTGAGAAAGAAAATTCTCCAGAGAAACAATTTACCTCAGACCAAATTCCCCTGAGTGATTTTTCTCTACAGAATACTCCATATTTGTGAACACCAAAATTTCTGATCCAAAGAATCCACCCCTCAAACCTGACACTGTGAGGAAACAGCCTGCTCATTACAGAGGCTTCAATCCAAGTAAGTAGCATATTAAATAAAGAGTGTAATGAATTTGGGGACATTTCCACACTCTGTCCATCAGATCCCCATGACAGCTTGCTCCTCACAAGTCCTTTGTGATGGCTTGGTGCTGGCAAGTCCAAACACCAGGAATGTCAGGAAGGAGGGAGGGAGGGCAGCCCATGGGACAGTGCAGACCTGGGTCTCACTGCAGTGCCATGGACTCCAGGGTCAGAATGCAGGAGGCAGGCCAGGCACTGGGATTTCACACCCACGGGGGATGCTCTGTGTGGGGGTGCTGTTGGTGCTGCACAACCCCAAAACACATGGACAGTCCCGTGGGCCCCACGGATGTGGCAAAACCAATGCCCTTCTCCTCCTGCCCATCCCACTGAGCTCCACCGGAACGCACTGAGCAGCATCCCCTGATCAAGTCTGACCAAACTTAGGGGACATTTGCCACATCTGTCAAGCAGCATGGGAGCCCAGAGAGAGCCAGGGATCAGCACAGCAGGTTTATCTGCAGATCTGTAAGGTGAACTGGGACATGGGGAATCCAGGCAAACTTAGCTTTACCAAATGTTTATGTTTGCAGCATATGCAAATCTATTTGAGCAGCAGCCTGGAGCATCTATTGGACCCTTTAAATAAGGAAGAGAAAAAAAAAGGAGACACTCAAATTGCACAGCAACTGGTTAAGGAACAAATAGACTTGTCTATAGGATGGGATAATTATCTTCCACATCTTCAGGCTCTTGGAAAATGTGACAATGGCATCTCTGAATGAGGCTTCTGACAAGTCCCAGATGCAGCCAGGTTTCTTTTAGTTTAGCTTTTAATTTCAGCTGCTCATTTGAAAGTAATCCACTGATAGCTGTAGTCAGAGGCAGGAAGGAAGCACTTTGGTACAGCACCTCAGCAACACTCCTACTCACAAATTACCCTGGCCCCAAAGCACCATTCCTGCAGCCCTGCGTGATCCTGCCAAGGCACCACACTCCTCATCCTTCCCATCCCTGAGCACCAGTCTTGGAAAGACGAAAGAACCTATGATCAACGGACCGCTGCAGCACACACCGATTTTCTATGTGTTTTGTTTCCTCGGCCATTTTTACCTTCACTCAGGTCATTTGTGGAGAGAGAAGCAGCTCCTGGTGAACACCTGGCCCCAGCTGTGGCCCAGGGTGGGCACAGCCCCCCCAAAGCAGGCGTGGCTCCTGGGACACAAGATGGAGACAGCCACGGTACTGGGGGACTTAGTGCTCTGTATTGTTTCCACTGTTTCTTTCACCTTTAAGACAAAGCCCTAGATTTTCACAGAGGACTGTAAGTGGGGAGCCCTGAAGCGGCACCGTGTGCTAACAACAGCCTCGTGCAGCCAGAGGCAAATGCCTTCCCCCATCTCTGCAGCCCCCGAGCACCTTCCTCCACATTTCACCTCCTGTGTCTTCTCAGAGTCAGGAAGTCACATCTTGTTCCACACTTCCCACTCAACCTTCTGTTGAGACACCCAGAAAAATCAAGCAAACCTTGTGAAAATAATGCAAAGCATTAACACCCTGTAGCACATGGCAATTACCAGCCTTCCTCACGTGGGAACATCCCGACTCTGGGTGTGCTCTCCAGCTGCAGCCCTGAGGAAGATCCGGCTTTTACAGAACACATTCATTAGCTGTTCTTTCAGCAACGGGGCTCTTTGCAGATCTCATTTAGCACCCATGCAAGTGTTTACTCATCCCAGGAAAAACAAAGAGGTATGTGGTTTGGCAATTCCCACATCAAGTTTTCAGGGGAACCAGACAGTTAGCGGAGGATCTACTCTCCACTCATCTCCTGGGCGTACCCTGCCCATGCCAACTGACCCTGCTGCAGATTCCTGCTGGGAGCACTCCTGGGCACAGGTCAGGCATCCCCGGCTGAGCTCAGCCCTGAGGGCTCCAGGAGCACTCGGCAGAGCGAGCCACAGCCGATTCCTGCTCAGCACAGACTCGCCTGAGGTTCTACTGAGGACAACAGAACGAGCACCTGGGCAAACAGGCTTTGAAAGCTGGCTTGGCAATGAGATGTGACCGTCTCTGCTTTGTCTAAGGCCAAATGCTCTTGACATGGAGAATTAATTCCAGGTCTTGCTGCAGGACCCACAGCCTGAGAGGCTTCTGACAATCCCTGTCTTTGTGCACACTTGCATCCCAGGTACCACCTCAGCTGCAGGACCGCGGTGGTGAGCTGGGCTGGTCAGGATTGCCACACCACGCACGGAGCCTGCCACAGCCTGCCTTGACTGGCTCAAGTCCATGTTTTACCCTGGACTGCACCAACAGCACCCCGGGCAAAAAAGTTGTTGCACACGACAAGATCAAGTCTGACTCCAGCAAAAGCCTTGAAGAAGAGCCCTGCCTGCCAGGTCCACCTCCCTCCCTCTCCGTGGGATGAGGGCCACAGAGGCAGGAAAAGCTCCACGTCCCCACGGCACCGATGAGCTGTGACTGCTGGGGCTGGCAAAGCCCTGCTGGGAGAGAGGGGGGCCCTGGGCAGCCCCAGGACACTCCCCGGGCACGAGCTGGGAACCCGGCCCTGCCTGGCCCTGCAGGGACTCAAGCCTGTCACCTCTCATCAGTCCCCAGGACCAAAGGGCACCTCTGCTCGGACGCTGGCTGGACACATCACCCAACACATGTGCAACTGGATTTACTGTATTATTAAAAATAACTACAGCACACAGCAACCATGTAAAACTGAACTAATTGCCTGAAATAGAATAAAAATTCTGTTGTGTGTATAATGTACACACATGATACACAGGATCCTAAAGAATTATTTTTAAATTGCTGGTATAATAAGTACATATCAAGGCAGCAGCATCTAACTCAAATGCTGAAACAATCAGTCAGCAAAATATTTTTTTTAAGCTTAAAATTACTCCCTTTCTTGAAAACGGACACTAAACCCCTAGGCAATGTAACCACTGAGGTTTTACTGTAAAATACATTTCAAAAGAATGGCTGAAAGACTTAGGAGCACAAGAGATGAAAAAAGACATAAACAAGCCTTATACCACGATTAAATGATAAATTAAAAGCAGTATTTTGCTGTTCTGCCTCATTTTTTAATCACAGTGCTCTGGCTATGGTGGTGCGGGCTTCCCATCAAAAAGCACCTTTTACTAACGGTTTACAATTTGACATAGCCATCATCTGTCCCAGACAAAACACAGCCAGGTAAAAACCTCATTCCAAATCCAAATTTTCATTAAATTTGCAGAAAAAAACACTGCAGGCTTGACATTACAGGCAGAGCCACAAATGCCACTCACACATGCCCTTTAAAAATTTGAGTAATTTCAGAACGCAGGCTTTTGGAATTTTAAGAATAATAGTGGAGATAGTGGATGTGCTGTTGTTGCTATCAGATAAAAAGCTAAATCTTAATCCTCCCTGCTATCTTGCCTCGGTGCAGATTACACTGCAGCCTATCTCTGTAAAATGCTGGAACAAATACCAGCCAGATACTTGCCTGGGAAAATGGAGATTTACAGAGTGAGAGGGAAATGGGGCTGGGTTTATAGGCTCTTGCTCATCACTTTTTTTACTAATTAATACACAATTTGGTTTTGTTCCTGCTGTAGATCTGTAACACAGAAGTACCAATGAAAACATCCCTAAATTTTTGTAGGCAGACAATGTGGGTGACACCCAAAGGCATTTCCAGCCCCAGCAGCTGCGAGGACCTGCGTTTCCTGCCCATCCCAGCCCTCTGTGCGGCTCCCAGAGGAACAGGCTCTCCACGGCTGACGCTGCTTTCCTCTGGAAACAGTCACACCTCCAGGGAGCACGGGGAGCTCTGCTGCGAGCGCCAAGGTTACAACAGGATGCGATCAGAGGTTCCCTGCCCATGCCAAAGTGCTGGAAATGGATAATCGGTAAGGTCCCTTCCAAACCAAACCATTCCATGATTCTATGACATATTGTTCACAAAACACATGGTACAGTGTGATAGAACCTCCACATCATCACAGGTAACCCTAATGAAAACATCTGCTGCAACCATCTCGATACCCTGTTTCATGGAATCAATTCATAGGGAAATCCTAATTCTTTACTTTGATATTCATGTAAGAAATTACATCTTTAATGAGGAGACAACTCATCCGAGCCTTACTCCAAAGACAGTGTCCTTTTGCCCTTACTTCTCCCAAAAGAAATCATGGAATCACAGACTGGTTTGGGTTAAAAGGGACCTCAAAGCCCATTCCAGTCCCACCTTCCACTGTCCCAGGTTGCTCCAAGCCCTGTCCAACCTGGCCTTGAACATTTCAGTGATGGGACAGCCAGAGCTTCTCTGGACAAATCAGCAACATTAAATCAACAGAACAATGAGAGGTGGAAAAGGAAAAGACAACTGTGGACAAAAAAAGTGAACTTCCATTAATGCTAAACACACTTTCCCTTTCGGGTTTGCACTACTGCTCCCGTAACTGTTTCCAGGTGGTTTGGCAGCAGTTTGAGCAGCGAGCTGGGAACAGCCCGGCCCCTGCACCCTCTCGGCACCGTGGGGAGAACCCTGGGCAGAGCCATGATTTATGGGTTTGATAAGCTCAAAACAAAGGTAAAGACACAGAGAAGAGCAGGAAGCAAAACTAAAAATGCATTTAAAAAATAAGCCCCTGGCAGCTGAAGAGTTAAGCACAACCTTCTCCCTTTTAACGGAGCCTTTTGTGGTAGCTAATGAAGGTAATGAAATATGACATGTAGTTTGGCCCCTGACCACAGCGAGCACCTCCCTCCCCTCTGCCGGCAAACAAAGTCAGACCAGATGCAGCTGCTGGGCTGGGGCCGTGCCACGGAGCCGGTCAGCGGGCACAGCCAGCACTGCCAACGAGCCCGGCTCCAAGAGCGCCGCCACAGGCACCCCCAGCCGTGCCAACACCACCTGCCCTCACTTCCAGCCTCCTACACACCTAATTCCATAAAACACCGTCCCTTCCATGTAAGTAAACATGAATATGGAACATGGAATTCTAGTGGAAGGTGTCCCTGCCCTGGCTCGGGGTGGAACGAGATGAGCTTTAAGGTCCCCTCCAACCCGAACCAGTCTGTGATTCCATGAATATGGGGTTTATGTGCCCAACTAGTTCATCTGCTGCTAGTCTAAGTATAATTTAGCCAAAAAGCATTACCAGTAAAAAGAAGAAGACAGGGTATTGCTTGGGGAGGGACAGGCTTCACCCCCCAAATTATCATCCTCCTACCTCAGGGAAGTGACCCACCACAAACATGGCACTCAGCATTTCATTACCACAGAGCCAGGGATAGAAAAGTCATTCTTAAACCCTTTTTAAAGAAAGTTTCAAGTTCACAAAAGACTATAGAACTTGTTAATCTTTCTAAGTTCTTTCCCAAGTGCCTCACTCATGATTGCTATCGGGCAGCAGACTCAACCTTGCCACACTCAGGGCTGATGCAGCTGCCAGGAGATAACTTTGAGCAGGTACCAGGTAAAAATGTGTGCCAAGAGGTACCACACAGACACTTCACCATCTAAAGACTGGGAAGCTCCATCACAGCTGCTGGTTAATATCAAATATGTGGATAATGATCCCTGCTGGACCAGTGACATCAGCTCCATCCCTCCCTTGGCTAAGCACCAGCTGCACCAGAGATGTGTCATTCCTCAGGGTTGAGGTCACCCATCCATCTCCCCGAGCACCCAGCAGGGTTTGGGGGCACAGAGGGGTGCAGGCAGGGCGGGCTGCTGTCCCCACTGGGACACCCAGCTCCTTGGGAAGTCTGATCTCAACAGCCCCTGCTCCCTGCATTGTCACAGGAGGGGACAAGGTGGCACAGGGTGGCCAAGGACAAATGGCTCCCCAGGGAGGGACAGGCAGTGCCCCAACCCATCCGAGCTGCTCATGTCCCCACACAGAGCCCTGCTCAAACAGCTGCACCCACCTCCACAGGCAACACACACCAGCCAGGTGACATCTGTGTCCTGCCACTGCTCCTCCACAGAACAGCAGCGACCCCCAACTGCCCAAACTGCCACAGACCTGAGACAGCACAACTCCAGATCCAGAGTAAGCCTAGAAAACAAAGGTGTCTGGAGATCATTGAACCTAAAGATGCAGCAGGTGAGCAGAAAGCATCCTCCAGCTGCACAGCTGGTGGGAGCCCCTTGGCCAAGCCAGTTGAGTCAGCCACCTTCCCAGTGGCCACACATTCTCCATGGAAACCACTGGCTTTTGTGGCTGCCCCCTCCAAGAACCATGCATAGCCTTTATTAAAAAAAACCCTATGTATAAAATGATTAAGTTGCAAAAAACTAGAAAATACTATCATTAAATTGACCTCTTCCCCCCTCATTTGTCCCTGTGTTGCATATGCATTATTACACGTGCCTGAATTCTATGCTAATTTGCTATCACTGGCCGGGAGCCTGACCCCATTTAGCAAGCACAGCAGGGTAAGCTATGGGGTGCTGCTGAACCACCAACCAAGTTCTCTGTTGGCCTCATTTCAAACAAATTCAGGTACATAACTCCTGCACAGGACCTTAACCATGGCAACTCTGTTGCCTGTGTGCAAAAAGGACTTAAAAGCAATTTATTTTGGCTTTACACCATATGATAACCCAGTATTTCACAAGGAAGTGTTGAGGATATTTTCCCAACTAAGTACCAATGCCACTCAACAGGCGGTGAATCAAGAAGGATGAATTTTGGAGCCTGTGCGTTGTTCAGCTTGTCTACAGTGAATAACAGAGGCAGGAGTGGTGAGGAAGGAGAAGGTGGGATGTTCCCAACTCCAGCACCTCTGCTCCCTGTGCCCACATCAGCAACGGCCTCCCCAAGAGCAGCCCCATGAGCTGATGGCATTTCAGGCTGGGTCAGACACATCCACTCAGGGAGGGTGAGTCAGGGTTTATGTGCAACTTGGGCACTTCCAAGATTTTTCAGTTCACTGCTTGATTTTTGCAACCTCGATGACTTACAGGCACAAAGCTTTGAACACTAAAATGTGTAAAATCAGCTCTCCAAAGGACTTTTCTGGGCCAAGGGTGGTGACATTGCGAGGCTCCACTGACCCAGAGCCCCAGCAGCTGCTGGGAGAGCAGCCCTGGGTGCCCAGGGCAGGAGCCAGCACAGCCAAAGCCACAGCCAGGCTCGGAGCCACGAGGGATCTGCTCCCTCCCCAGGCCCTTGCAAAGGCAGCAAGGGGAGGCAGGGCCCTGGGAAATTGATAGCCTGTTCCAGGCATTATTTATCATTCCCAGCACAGACACTGACATGTGCCTTTTGAAAGGGGATACTGTACCTTTAACCTTGACTCTGAGCGCCTTGGTAATTTGGGATGCGAGCCCAGGTTCAAGCGGGGTGACCTTTTGGGGGGAGGGGAAGGACTGCATTTATTTATGAGGCAGTTGGAAATTTTTGACATCACATGCTAGTCCCATTATTCACATGTTACATGACATGAGATTGGCCCTTTTAATGCAACAACATCACATCAAAAAATTTGATTTTCTGCTCTGACAGCAGGCTTGTCCTCTGCAGCTCCCCAAAATGTAATCTGTGGGGGTTAAAGGCCACAGGAAAGTGATTTAAAAATCACACAGAACATGGAAGAACAGGTCCTGGACCCTAAGCAAGAGCAGGGATGCTCAGGGGCTGGAAGGAACCGGTCTGGTAAGTGCAGAAGCCCAGCTGTATCGCAGTGAGGGGAACCCCTCTGTGTGGCCCTGGGATGTGGTGCCTGGGGGGTCCAGCATCACTCCAACCCCCCAAGTTGCCCTGTGGGGGTGGATCCCACCTTCCCTCACTCCATCTCCCCATTCTAGAGATCCAGCCTGGGCAATACTCTTGATACACACTCGTAACACACCCACCCTCCCAAACAGCAGGAAAAGCCTTTGGGAGCCTTTGCAACACAGAACACCATGAACACATTTACCAGGAAAAAATGGGGGCTCCCTACACTAAAAAAAAAAAAAAAATACACCACAAAAACATCTATTAGGTTTACCCTGATAATTTAATCTGGCAATAATTGTGTTTTCTATGCACAAACTCCAAAACTTCCCTGCCAGGGCTGCTATATATACACTGAAGTGTTTGCTAATCCAGCTCTGGAAGAACCTGCCCACACTGTGCAAAAAGCTTGAGCTCGAAACTACACTCCCATTTTCATAGAATTTAAAATATCAGCTAATGCACTTAAAGCTAATGAAATATATTTCACAATAATGCACCACAAAACACATATATTAAATTACTCATCAGCTAATTCCACAGAGAGAAGAAAAGAGTTTATATGTTTAATTTTTCTAAATATCCTTGGTTGCACGCAGGCAAAGGAGAAATTTTGATTTTTATCTGGAAAAGCGTTTCTAAGATTGCTGTAATTTTTTTTCAGAAATATCACATGATGGTGGTGATGAGGCTGATACTAAAATAACAAGTAAATAAAACAGGCTAATTTTATCAATATTTTTATCAATTTAAATACAGTGTTTTCTACTGTGTAGATGCAATGAGAGAAATAAAACCAAAAAAACAACCAGGTTGGATGGGGTTTGGAGCACCCTGGGATAGTGGAAGGTGTCCCGACCCATGGCAGGGTGTGAACAGGATGAGCTGTAAGGTCCCTTCCAAAACCACTCCATGATTCTGTGATATTAAAAATGAGTAACTGTCCCTTACAGACCCAGAGGATATTTGTTCTACTCTTGCAGCAGAATTTCAGGTGTGTTATTCAAGGGAATCAAATCGAGGGCACGATGGACCATCCCCACCTGAGCCATCAGGAGGGGAAGGTGAAGGTGGGCCAGAGCAGCCAGGTTTAGGAGGCAAAGCTCAAACACCTCCAGGAAAACCCTCCTCCAGGAATGGGAGGAAAAGGCTCCTAAGGCAGAATTACATTTTTAAAGATTTATATCGGGTTTGAAGCCAAGTCCTGAGACTGGCTGTGGTAGAACACAGAGGGGGAATTATTGTCCTCTTATTAAAAGAATGAAAAGACCCACCATTGATTTTGTCCTCCATCACCACACAAAAACCCTCCCAACCACAGCGAGGGTGACGGTCTGGATTATCACAACACCGTAAATCAAAGTGAATGTATTTATTAGGTCGCCTCTTTGTTGCACATGTGAGTGCTGTTTGTTGGCCCATACTGTTATTATTTTAATTTATGGTTTGCTTTTTCCACTCTTTCCTCTCCCTCACAGGACTGGAGCCTGTCTACAGGTTCTCCTCATGCCAGTTAAAATCAGCATAATGAAATGTCACGGCCAGACCCCTCTCTCTGCAAGGACAGCCCAGGGACGTGGCCCTGAGTCCGGGGAGCTCTGCCGTGGTGGGGCTGGGCACAGCCGGCTAACAGAGCCCACAGCCCTTCTCAGCTGCTTGGCGGGTTTGGCTGTAATTAAAAGCTCTAAGTTTAAGCAATTTGCAAATCCCACCTCATGGCTCCTCCCATGACAAGCCCGATGTCCTTACGAGTGAGCCATATCCCCAGGGAGGCAGAGCTGCACCGGGCTCAGCTCTGCCTGCAGCATCTCAGCCACACCTGACCCCCCCAGCTGCGGCAGCCAAGGACAGCACCCCTGCCAGGATTCACCAGAGACACTTCCAGGCATGCAAATTCACATTTTGCATGGAATTTCCCCCAAAAACACCCACTTCAGGGTTCATTATCTAAACTTTTGGGGTGATTTCTTTTAATCCTTTCTTGGAAACTGTGAAATCTGAGGCTATTTTCCAAGAGTCTCTGGAGAATTGCAGGAGTGGACAGAGCAGAGACCAAGTCACCTTCCAGCTGTTGGAGCACAGCTGGATGGGAAGAAGACCCTGTTCCTTCCCACTTAAGAGACCTAAAGACTCTACAACTGTAATATCAAGACAAGTAAGACAATCATAAAATCATTAAGGTTAGAAAATACCTCTGAGATAATCAACCCTCAACCCAGCAGCACCACCATGTTTAGCACTAACCCCTATTTCCAAGTGCCACATCCACACTGGTTTTCAACACTTGCAGGGATGGGCACTCCAGCACTGCCCTGGGCAGCCTCTGCCAGGGCTGGACAGCCCTTTGCATGAAGAAATTTTCCCTAGTACCAAGCCTAAACCTCCCCTAGTGTAACTTGAGGCTACCTCCTCTCGCCCTGTCACTTGTTACCTGGGCAGCTGTGAGAACAGAGTGCAGGAGTTCCTGGCTGCCAAGGTTTCACTCAAACTTTTCTAATTTAGAAGCTGGAGATGGTGCCAATGTGACCTTAGGGTGTCAGTCCATGTGAGCTGAAGGATTTGGCTCATCCCTGCCCTCCCCCTACACTGAGGACAAGCTGAGTAAGAAGGGACCTGGGTGTGAATAAAAACCAACGTCTTTGAGGAGGGGAGAATTTTATCAAAACATGCGATTGAACACCAAACTGAAAGAAGAGCACAAAGCACCACAGGCAGCCTTATTCCCACTATTACTGAAGTTACTTTTAGCTGGTTGTGCCTTTGGAGTTTTGTTGGGTGTGCCCCAGGGAAGAGCAGACATGCCAGGCTGGGGCTGGTGAGGCTCCTCTGCCTGCCCCCTCCCACAGCAGCCTCAGAGCCCTTAATCCACTGGATGCTCCAGTGCAGAGCCTCGGGTTTTCACGGATTTATGCCCTGCACTGCTCCCAGCTCCATCTGTTTCACGGTTATTGTCCTCACCGACTCTACTTCATCATTCAAATTATTAACAGCAGAATTACACCAACTGAGAGCTGGAATGAGCAGCTTTAACATACAAAGGCTTCTATGTAACATGTCAATACACATTGAGTGGAACAGAGAAACTGGGGGAAATTCAGATAGAGGGGTCATTGCTTCGTTTCAGTGCTGATCTGGGGAGAAGTTAGGAAGAGAACACCAGTGCAAAAAGCTGGAAAAGCTCCTTCAGATGTTCACGCACAGATTGATACTCATGTACCTTCCCTCAGTGAGTGGCCTGGAGCTGCCACACATCATCACTGCTCCAGACCTCAGAGCAGCACAAACGTCCCAGGAGCCTCCAGCTTGGGAGGAGCATGGCCTCCTCTACCAACTACGACAATGCAAAGCAGCCACCTTGTACAACCACGAGCAGCAAAGATGTAAATTCCACACTGGTGGAAATCAAACCCCCAGGGATTAAAACACAGTGACTCCAGAGGGTGGGAGAAGCAAAGCAGGACAGGAGCATCAAGAACCTCATGAGTTCCAGCTCACTGAGGTCTCTCCATCATCTTCCCCTTAGGAAGATGAAATCATTTCCTACCTGTTACACCCCTACTGCTGTCATTAACTATTCAAAAAAGAAAAATCAAGTATCATAACTGTATGAAGTCTCAGTAAAGCAAAAAATCCCAAGCAAATTCACTTCTCTCCTTTAATTACATTTTTCCAAACATAGCACACAGGAAAGGGTGATGGTGAAAAGCCACTTCTGTTCCAAACCCCACCTGCTGCCCCTCAACTACCTCAAGCAATTCCTCCTGGCCACCAGACACTGCATTCAGGGGTGACTCCACATTGATCCCAGACTTAAAAATATCCATTAATAACAGACCAGACAGTGCCCACATTCAGCCCAACCATATGGTTTGAATCCAGGGAATTTGCTTTTCCCATGCACTGCATTACATATTTATACCAAAATAAGAGCTTTCCCCCCACCACTCCTGGGGTAATTGGCAGATGGATCCAATTCCAAAAAGGGTAATCAATACACTCAAAGAGCTTCAACCCATGCTGCTCTGCCCCAGTTTTAAATGCATTATTACACAAGGGTCCATGGACATTTTTTTCAAATTAAAGTTCCTGCAGCTTTTCATGGGAGATTTTCTTTTAAAAAACTCCAGCCTGCTGTAGCAAGTTTCCCTGCAATCAAGTCAAAAACCCAACACAACTTTCACCATACTAATAATGAAAATCTTATGTGCACAAAGAAGTTCCTTTCAAGTAAAAATCAAGTGTATTTTTGTTATATTATATACCCGAACCCACAGTATTCCACTGGACACCACAGCAGGAGCTGCCTGAGGTAGACAGTTCAAGGTGGTTTCACAGCCACCAGGTGCAAGTGACACCTGAGCACACAGACTACATTTCAGATAGTAGCAGTGAAAATGATACCAGGAAAAAATCATACTTGCATGGGGGAAGAAGAGGAGACAAAGCAGGAGTTTTGAGGGGGACTTAGCATCAAGATCTGCCACAATATGCTCTTCCACTAGAACAAGGCTCCATAAATGTTAAGTCCCAGCTACCCTCAGCCTCACCACACAGATCTTCCAAAGCCTCATCAAGATAGGGACCACGAAGCACCACTTCAGCACTCCAAGCACAACGGACAGGCTGGCTGAGAACAGCCAACTCCAGCAGAACCTTCCCTGCTCAGGTTACTTACATTGCACAAGGGTATTTCACCAGAGACACTTGGAATTAAAGTTATGCTTTGACTCCTACAACTACAGAGAAGCTCAACCACCAAACCAGAGCAAGAAATCCCAACATACCTTAACTCCTCTCAAAGCAGCTCCTCCCTTGTGGTTTCCAGGACTCCTCAGAGCCCTCACCTGCTCTACCCTTACATATACCCTCTCCCTCCTGCCCACGGGACACCTGTGCCCCCACTCCTGAGCAGGATTGGGTAATCCACCAACGAGCAGCAGCTGATGCTCGTATGGTCAGACACAGGGACCAGGTGTAGCCCATTGCCCTCACCCCTGAAATAGCCCTTTGCAATAAAAGACCCCCCAGAAGAATTAGCAGTAACCCCAGAGGAATCCTTACAGCCCCGAGTCCAAAGTAAGCTCCTTTATCAATAGGCTCCCATAGCAGAAGTGCACCAGAGGGGCCTAAAGCGTGATTCTTCCAGAAAAGGAGCAACCTATTCCTGTGTTTACCACTCTTCCTGTTCCTCATTATTCATAATTGGACACCTGACCCCAAGGACCAACCCTCCCCACTCAAATCTGGCAGAGACAGGCTCTGGCTGCCTCACTGAGCTGCAGCTGGACACAGCATTCTTCCTCCTAAGGCAGGACAGGTCTTGAGGACACTTCCCCTTGGGAAGAGCTGGCTCTGCTTCTCGGAATAAATCAACCCCCAGACACGATGCTGCAAAAGGGGGACTACAGGCTCACAGAGCTAAGGTTAGAAGTCACGTCTGCAGGTCATACAGTCCGACCCGCCTGCTCCAGCAAGGTTACACAGAGAGGGAGTCCAGGACCGTGTCCAGATGAAAATCTCCAAGGATGGAGCCTACACAATCACTGTGGGCAGCCTGTGTCAGAGTCTGACTGTCCTCACAATGAAAAGGCTTTTCTGGTGTTGAAATGGAGGTTCCTGGGTTTCAGGTTGTGCCCCTGCTTCCCACTGGAGGGCTCACCAAGAAGACAGGACAGGTGTGCCAGCAGATCTCCCCTGCCTGGACTGAGCCCTCCCTTAGCAGCAGCTCCCAGGCTCGCTTACATTTAGTACTGACTGGGGAGAGCTAAAGTTGAACAATTCATTTGTGTCAACCATACCTACCAAGGGCTGAAGAGGCTGTTTGGTATGGGCATGATTTTATTCAAACAAGCATCACCACACAACACGTCCCCAAGCAGGGCATTACTGTATGGAAAAGGTTCTGGAGATGTTGGTAGGCAGCTAACACCAGCGCTGGCTTGGTGTCCCAGCAGTGGTGCTCTGAGGGCTACACACACAGCAAGAATTCACTGTCAGAAGCATTTTGAAGTTTATCTGTGTATTGTTCTCTTTTAGACCAATCGTTTCCCAACAACACCTATAATCAGAGGGGTGATAAACAGTGAATACACACTAATCCAGTTAATGTTCCCTACACTCCCCATCACTGTGAGTCCGCAAAAAAACCCGTGCCTGAGTTGCAGAGTGGAGGTGACCTCAGCCATGCTCCTCCTGCCAATGGCCACGTCCCCCAGCCGTGTCCCCCTGCCACATTTCCCCGCCACATCAGCACACTGCCATGGGGGCCCTGCTGCCATGGGGGCCCTGCTGCCTCGGCCACCTCCCTCCTGCCTCGTGGGCTCTGCCAGCCCAGGATCACCACAATAAGCATTAGACATGCTCTGGAAACCCTTTGCCCAGCTGCTCATTAGGACTGCATTAGTCTGTAAACTCAAGCGCAGAACGCCTAGTTCAAGTTGCTCTTTCTTGATGTACTTGAAAGGTCCTGGGAATTTATGGCAGGATAATGCGGAGCACAGCACCTATTTATGAGTTGATCATTTGTACAAAACCCCTCTCAAAGCACCGAAGGTTACCATTCGACCAAGAGCTGCACTTAGCTGCTCAGAGGGCAAGAAAGCCAAGTATATGAAAGTTAAAAGCATTAATAAAAGTGTGACTTATAAATTACTTCATCTTTGTCACCCTTTTTGAAATGGGGTGAGAGAGGCCAGGGTAAATTTATTTTTTAAGTGCTTTCTGAGACCTGCAAGGGTCAGCCCTGAAATGCTGTACTCTATAAATCATTCCATGTGTATCTGAGAGATGCAAGTGCATCATAACATTAACAAATATTGATTTGTTTATCATTTGCAACTGTTTATCGCTAAACAGCTGCCTTTATACTCTTGGTAGGGAAAAGAAACTTTAATCCCTGAGAATGCAGAAGAGAAGCTGCCTCGGCTGCAGGAGGAAAGAGCAACCCCCGTTACCCTGTCACCTGACTGCCGGCTCAGTGGACGTGTTACCATCGTATTATGAAACCAGTTATTTCACAAAATGACTAAAATTTCCAGGCATTCCAGGGAACCGCTCGTGTCGCTGCTGAGAGCCAGGCGAAACCTCCCATTAGGGGCTTGGCTGAGTCACAGCACGGGGAGGCAAAGCAGAGCCAGGGATGGACAGAGCCAGGGATGGACAGAACTAGGGATGGACGGAGCCAGGGATGGACAGAGCCAGGGATGGACGGAGCCAAGGATGGACAGAGCTAAGGATGGACAGAACCAGGGATGGACAGAACCAGGGTTGGACAGAGCCAGGGATGGACAGAGCCAAGGATGGACGGAGCCAGGGATGGACAGAACTAGGGATGAACGGAGCCAGGGATGGACGGAGCCAGGGATGGACAGAACCAGGGATGGACAGAACCAGGGATGGACAGAGCCAGGGTTGGACAGAACCAAGGACAGCTGCTCCTCCCTGCCAGAGCAGCCTCCCCTCCCGGCCTGGCTCCAGCCGGCTGTGCCATGCCCCACAGCCCTTCCCAATGCCACCAGCACCCCTGGCCCCAGGCTTCTGGCTGGAATCAATGACACAGGAACAAGAATCAGCCCCCAGAGCCCCCTGGGCTGCCCAGCAGGCACTGAGCACCATCACTGTCACCGAAGTCCAGCCACTGCTCCGCAGCAGGAGGCTGGAACTAGATGATCTTTAAAGTCCCCTCCAACCCAAACCATTCTGTGACTCTGTGACTCTATGAACTGACCTTACATCATCAACCCTGCCTGGTTCTAGATCTGACAAAACATGGCAGCATCAACTGGTCTGTGTTCTCCTTCATTTAATATTATACAGTGGGTTTTAAATGCAGGGAAGACACCTGGAGCAAGAGGAGGAGGATGGGGAAAATTTCAATAAAAATCTCATTACCCTAATGAGGGAGACAAACTATCTGGCAAACTTCTTCCCAGTGCTTTAAATCATTACATATTAGGTACAAACCAAACCCTTTTATTAAGCAACTACAATAAAAATAGGTTGTTTTTCTCCCCTCCTTCTTTTTTTAAATCACACAACTCTCTGCTTTTATTTATTTTTGGAACTAGGCTCGATAACCCATTTCTCCACAGAACCATCCACCAGCAAACTTCACTAAGTGGAAACTTGCTGCATTATCCTTGTGCACACACCCTCACTCACCAAAGCTTCAGGGAGCTTCAAATCATTTGATTTCCCTGAGAGAGGGTTGTGCTTTATTTGCAGTTCTCCTTATCTGTAACTAAACATGGGT
The DNA here is from genome assembly GCA_013390045.1 of Picathartes gymnocephalus. Taxonomy (NCBI): domain Eukaryota; kingdom Metazoa; phylum Chordata; class Aves; order Passeriformes; family Picathartidae; genus Picathartes; species Picathartes gymnocephalus. Next base: position 197,778 of record WEKY01013864.1, on the reverse strand, counting down.
AAGTTTGCAAAATCCAGGTGTTTTATAAGTCTGTTCTTCTCCTTCAGGCTTAGTTCCCAAACCATTCTTGTACTAAAGCAGCAAAATCAAGTACTTTGGAACACAGAGCAAAATCTGGAGGTGGCACAAAGCACAGTTGGCATCAATTCCCCACGTGGCTGGTGTCTCCTGAGAGAGCACCCAGGGGCCTCCGAGCAGCAGAATTCAGGTCTGGGTTATATCTGTATAGCAACATGAGATCATCCCGAGATGATCTCCAAGTCCTACCTCACTCTTCTCGGGGAAAGCAGCAGCACGAAGCAACAGCTCCGTGCGAGCTGAACCCCCAGCAAACCTGGAATTACCTTTTTCCTTGGAGGCAAAGGGATTATTGCTGGCACGGCAGGTGCTGGTGGGGAAGGGCTGTGGAGCTGACCCCCGGGGCAGGCGGGGCCGTGCTGGACCGGGCCGTGCTCCGAGCATCGCTCCGGCAACCGAGAGGAAAGTCAGCAAGGCCCACTATTACCCATTACAGGGCGTCAATATTGACTATCTGAGGGATTTCCATGCTCAGGAAGCAAATTAGAAACTCAATACCTGAACTATTCCTAAATGCAGTTATCAACTTCAGAGTTTTATCTCATAAAACCAATTCAGCTTAGAGTTTAATTCTATTAAATTAGGGCTTAGAAATAAGATTTGCTCGGAGAATGAATGCATCATTAGTTTTAAAATGCAATATAGTGAAACCCAAAATGTGCGGCATTACAGTTTGAAGAATAAATGAGTAGAGATGGCACCCAAATGTACTTCTCTCTAAATATATTTACCAGAAAAACCCATTGGCTCATTAGGACAGGGTTTTGGTGTGGGGAACGTCCACCTTCCTTTGGGAATCATAATCCTCTTGTGTCTCCCCTTGGCACAAGTTTTTTCTTTGTTCTTAAAACCTTCTTATTTCAGCAGCTGACAGAGAAAAAAGAATCAGCATCCTCTTTCTTAATAAAAATGCCACAATGAGACCCTGTTGGGCTTGTGCCAGGCATGTCAAAGGAGCAGGGACTAATACAGGAAACCTCAAGAACTCCCCGTTTTGTGCAAGTTACAGTACAGGGAAGAGTCACGTAGGGCTGGGTTTTAAATCAGGTTTCCAATAGATGAAAAGCACCCTTCCATGGGGTGCATGTAATCTCTGAATAGGGCCCTTAGTTTCCTGTGGCATTGTATTAGAAGGGATGTTTGATGCCAGAACGTGGGGATAGAATATGCTCAAAGAGGGGGCGGGGGCCTGGCCCCGCATTACGAAGCCAGCGGCTCTTTGATGGCTGAGCCAGCCCAGCCATACCTGCAGCCCCAGCAGCCTGGGCCTGGGGAAAGGGCACGAGAAAGGCAAACCCACTCCAGGCCACGGCGAGCCCTGAACGGAATGGAGCCCTTCGGCTGAGCCGCGTTTCGCCGCCGCTCCCAGCGCCAGATGTGGCGTCTCTGATGGGCCGATGGGAACAGCAGGTGCCTCTTCAGGCCTGGCCACACACTCGGCATTTTAAAAAGATCCTTTTTCACAAGCAAACAACACTGTCCCCAAACAGCATTGCAGAAAGAGTTACAAAATGGGCGGCCAATTACTGCCACAGTAACTGGCAGCCCATCGTCTCTCGCACTGATAGGCTGGGTTAAAGCTTTAAAGTTGTATTTTAATATGCGTTAATTTCCTACTTTTAGTTAAGTAGACTGTAAGAGTTTTGTTGTTATTAGAAGCACAAAATTAAAACCAACTGAAATGATCTAATTATAATTTTTGGTAGCAGAAGAGTCATATGGAGCAACCCAATTGACTCTATCGAGCCTAAAATACTCCCCAGTATGAATTTTAATGTACCAATTCCCTTGAAAATGCATGCAGAGCTGCATGGGAGAGAAACGGCTGAAATGATAAATGTGAGATATGTCCATGCCATTGCTGTGCAGCAGCTCTGGGGGTCCTGCCCACACCATCACCCCGTCTTCAGTCAGGGCCTGATTTTACAATCACTGAATTCTCATATTCAAAAAGGAGCCAGAGAAGCACAACATGGTCAGATGTTTGTGGTTTGCCATATGATCTTCCTCTTCCTTAATTTTTTATTCTATTTAGATCAAAACAGTTCTTGTATTTTTCATGAATGCAAGCCTCAAACTTTCCCTTTTCTATTCCACCCTCAAAAGCAGAGAGGCCGCTGCCCTGTGTGCCAGGCCACAACTACAAAATGTTGTAGTTTTGCTACAATTCATGTTTGCTTTTGGTTTTCATTGAGTAGAATGACTTTATCTGTTCCAAACAGTAAAGCAGAGCAGCTCAGCCAAGATGGTACAGGGCTGCTGACATTGGGAATGCTATTTTCAGTCTTATTTTACATATGGTTTCAAAATGTATCCTATGAAAAATACAAATCATATACAAGAGGGGTGATTGGCATCTCTGGCAAAGCAGATGACCTACTTCAGCCACAAAGGTGGGGAAAATCCATGGATATGGGCAGGGCAGGGCAGGGCAGGGCAGGGCAGGGCAGGGCAG